>JAENHJ010000545.1:890000-1490000 GCA_025330945.1 Mucuna pruriens
AAAGAAAAGAAAAAGGATACGTAAAGAAAGAATAAGTAGCGGAAACAAAAAGAAAAGGTTGCAAGTAAGATTGCAACAACAAAAGTTGCAAGACAGGAAAAGTGAGAAAAAGAAAAAAAAATGCAAATGGAAAAGTAGGATAGTGAACAAAGATGCTTCCAAGAAACTGGTAATGTTCGATGGAGATAATCTATGTGCTTACAGATTCATTCCCCATTGCTCCTCTTGTCCCTCTAGCTATTAAAGCTCATTTAATCATTCTGTAATCCTACCTTATTCTGGCCACGTTACAAGCCCGAAAAGTCCTATTGATCATTATGCATGTGTGTTTGAAGGTGTGAAAGGAGAGGATAGTCAAAGCTTGGTAGTGCTAGTTGACATAGGATGTTTGAGTGTATATACAAACCTAAACACTTGAGAGACTGAGAAAATATGTCTTGAGAGAGCTTAGTCACTCCTCGGTTACTCTTAATGTTTGCAGGTTGCTTATTTGTTTTTGGATGTGGAGAAAGTAACTTTCATAGATTGTTTGAATTCCTGGATTCTAGGATGAATGCATGCTTAAGCTGTTTTGTTAAACTTGAGGAGTTTATTTGAAAATCATATTTCCTCTTTCAATTTCCTTGAACGCTCAAATCTGATTTTGCCCAGGAGTGCAAAAGTGTAAGTGTAGGGGTCTGCTAAGTCGTATTTTATACACCTAACAAGGGCTTAAGATGGGTGTTGTTAAGAATATTTAATGATTAAGAGTCTTGTGTTAACTAAGATTTAAATTATGGGCCTGAAAATAGGAGAAATACAAGTACGTTCTAAAATAAGATTTTTAACTAACAAAAGGGTTAAGACTTATTTTGCAGACTTGAATGCCAAGCCATCTCGGCCCAAGCCGAGAACATCCTAGCCAGTCCAACGCTCCCGGTCAAGCCGACATCAGTGACGAAAATCTTGCCTAAAATCACCCCAGCAAGATGCAGATATGATTTGTTAAGATGCAAATATGATTTGTTAAGATGCAGATATGATTTGTTAAGATGCAGATATGGTTTGTTAAGATGAAAATATGATTTTCTAAGATCAAGGAATCTGTAATGCAGATATGATTTTTTAAGATGCAAATATGATTTGTTAAGATGCAGATATGATTTGTTAAGATGCAAATATGATTTGCTAAGATCAAGGAATCTGTAAATCGGGTAATTAGGAGTGCAGATATGATTCTGCTAGAAATTAGGAAATTGGGAAACTCCTAAGATTGAGGAGATTGTAATCTGTAATTCGAATTGGAATCTTTAGAATTTGAATTTCCATTATTAGGATTAGATTTAGATTTATCCAGCTTGTGTATAAATAACCACACCAGGCCACGTCTTCAAGTGTGGAATTTTCAATAGAATTTAGAGCTAGTGCCATCAGCAATTGTAGACACTCCAAGCTAGTATAGGGGTACACGAAGATTCAATACGGTGTCTCTCTCGGTCGAGGAGGTACAGGACCAGGATTTGGGAAGTTGGAAGCCTTCAGAGGTGATCGCTCGGTATAGCTGACTCACTCTGTTGGACGGAAACCTCAACGTCTAGCCACCATTGGTACATCACTACCATTCTTCCATTGGTGGTCATCGTGGAAGGCGGATTCTCTAGAAACTTTAAATTATCTCCTTTGTATTTGATTTGGTTTTCAATAACATAACTGGTTTGCAAATTCTATCTCTTGATTATAACTCCTATGCTTTAATATGCTTTTAACCTTACCGTGACATATTGTTAGGGGTAGATCACATTAGACTAGGGCCGGTCGGAACTAGTGTAATAATCTGATTAGGTAGAGAACCTAAATTCAACCAAGTACATACTCCCTGCCAACTAATGAGGTAGCGGTTGTGTAAATCCTCGGTATGGCAACGGACAAACATTCGGCGATCGTCGTAAGAATCTAAGGTTGATTCGGAATACAATTCTAAGTAAGAATAGTAAATTGTCATGTTTTGATACAGTAGTTAGTATAGAGTAGTTTAGCATAGTTTAGAGTACTTTCAGCACTTAGTTTATTTTTTTGCACTTAAACATAAACCCCCCATATTTATTGCTTCCCAAAGTTCGAGACCGAGCCAGTTCGACTCCGTCACATCTAAATCACTTTTGGCTGAAACCATATCGGTTTCCTTTTAGTCGAGACTGGATTGCCGAGAGCGAGTCGGCCTTAGCGTTGCCGAGGCCAAGTTGGCATTTTCCTAGCCGAAGTTAAGTCGGCATTTCACATCACTTAGTGTTTCTGTACAACTTTAATTCCCACACTCAACGCAATCTGAACACACTGTATCCTTGAGAGAATCGACCTAGGATAGCCATACTAAGTTAGCTCTAGTTTATTTGATTCGCGTAAGACAACTAAAAACATGCTTATCAACCATCACGATTACCTAGACCACCTCAATTGTCAAGACCACCTCAATTACCTAAAGAATCTCGGTCACTTAGACCATCTCAATTTCCTAGACTAACTCTGAACTCTAACAGTCTATACAAGAGATAAAGACTCTTCAAACTTTTGAAGTTTGTACAAGAGAACCATAATAGGCTCTTGAAGATGAAGTGTACTCATTGTGCCAAAGACACTTTCGTTCAGCTTGATTCACCCTGACTAGACTCCAATGTGCGTAGGTGCGAGTTCGAACAAGCTCCAGGATGCAAGAACGCGCTAGTCACCACGTCCTCTTTCCGATCCTTGAGACTCGGGAGGAAAGTGTACTCACTGTGCCAAAGACACTTCGGCACAATTTGCTTTAGCTTGACCAAAGTCAACCATAGCCCACCCTTCTTAGCGTGATACACATCAAGATACGAGTTGAAATCCTCAGGCTGCACACCCAACAATCAAGCTGCATGTGCTACCGCTAGAGATGGGCCCAACCTCTATAAATAGGGGAATACACCACTTATGCCAGGTACACTAAATTAATCTCATGCTTATACATATCTCGATGCACATTGACTTAAACATTGGAGTATCTTTGCAGGTACTCCCTCTTCCCCGTCATTAATCACACATCAACCTACGTCGATGATGAAAAGGAGAGGTCGGAGCTCAAACACAAGAGCACGACCAAGGAGAAGAAGAGGAGATTGCCCCAACTTGGGAAGTTCCTACCAAAAGTTCTTGGTGAGAATTATTGGTAGGAGCATTTGGATATACACTCACAACAAGTATAAAAATAAATCCTTAACATCATTAATTATAAGCAATGATCCACCTTTGACTGATCCATATATGCCATATAATTCACAATTCCATATATGTCTTATAAACTTTGAAGATTTGATCACTTTGATGATTATCAAATCTTACTTTAATGTATAATTCTAAATATTACATATGTGTGTAAAAAAATAAATGATTGTAAGTAATTTAATTTCCATCAAGAACATGATTTACAACCATAAAGAACACATCACTTTTAAAAAGTTATGTACTCTATATTTCGTTATAATTAAGTAATTGATAGTTACACATTATATTGCTTTATATATATATATAAAAAGGCCACAACACATAAAGCAATCCAAAATTGAATTTCAATTCAAAGATAATATATATTCAATCTCATATATTCAAAAATCATTCTGACCTCCGCATAGTGATAAGAAAGAAAAATTAAATATTTATGGGAAATAATGTTGTCCCTAGCCTTATTCTAATACCAATTATAAGTCAATCTACTTTTATTCTACGTGAAGTCATGAATATATAAATAATAAGACTTCACTGTTTTTTTTTTTTTAGTTATTTTGTAACTTAAAATACTTATATAATTAATGTTTATGTTTTTATTTCTTTGTATTTTATCTTTGAAAAATAATTAATTTTAAAATTTTATTATTTTAAATTTATAAAATATTTATAAAAATATTATTTTTATAATATTAAGAGAATAGTATGTATTTTCTATTTTTTTAAATGATGATGAAAAGTATTCAAAATATTTTTCATATAATTATAATGCTTATAAATATAAAATATTTTACGTAATTAAATAAGAAATTAAAAAAAATAGTGATGAAACAATATGGAGGTCTAATTTCCTTCAAATTTTAATAAATTTATTATTTTCATTCTACAATAATTCATTTTTCATAAAAAATACTTCATAATTTTATTTAAATGTTTAACAAAAATTTAAACTAAAATTAACCTCTTATAAAAAATTGAAAACAATAATTTAAAATAAAATAAAAGTGACGTGATCAAATTCATGTCTCCATATAAAAAAAATGTAAAACACTTATTATAATTGAATTTAAAGTGGTAATTGAATTTACTATTTTCTAAAGTAATATCTTTTAAATATTAATTTATTTTTTTGGTGTAAATATATAAAAAAAAGTCTATGAAATTGTATACCATCTTTGCATAGCACATGTTCATAGGACAATAATAAATTTAGTCACAATGCAACATTTGTTAGGTCTAGATAAGGTAGCACATATGTGCTCCCATTAGCATATGTGCATAGTTGGTGTGTGATAACGCATATCTAGTCATCTTACGCGCTTCAAATAAAACTAAGGTTAACTACAGTATAGCACAACCCTAAGTCATTCTTCTCAAGGACACAATGTGCTCTAGTATCACTCGTATGGAAATTATAGATTCATGCAAAATACTGAGTGAGTGTAAAGTATCAACTCAGACTCGGATAGAACCGACTAGGTGCCAACTTTATCGCGGACTCGAACTAGTCTCAAACAGAGACACTCGACTCGAACTGGAGTCAGACTGACATAGACTGGAGTCAGATTAACTCAAACACTGACTAAAAACATAAATAGGAGGGGTTTGTAATGTAGGAACGTAAAGTAAAATAGAAAGTAAACTAAGTACTGAAAATAAATGCAAACTAAGCTACTCTAACTACTGCACCAACACAGAGTCCCATAAAGCAATCGATTCTTGGTTCTTAGTTCAAGATTATGATTCCAAATCAACCTAGAGTTTTTATGACAATTGCCAAACGTTTGTTCGTTGCCATACCGAGGATTTACACAATTGCTACCTCATTAGTTGGCATGGAGTATGCACATGGTTGATTTTAGGTTCTCTAATTAATTACCTAATTAAGTTGTTAAGCTGGTTCTGATCAGCCTAGCCTAATGTTGATCTACTCTCATAATGCACAATCGCAACACAGTAAAAGCATATTAATGGTGGAACTCACAATCAAGAAATACGAAATGCAAACCAATTGTATTATTAGAACAGAGTGTTGTTACAAGGTTGGTTGAATTTGTGGAATCTGCCTTCCATAACAATCGCCATGGAAGAACGGTGGTGGTTCACCAATGGTGGCTAAAGCCCTGATGATTCAGTCCACCAAAGTGTGTTAGTTAAATTGAGCAATCTCCTCTAATAACCTTCGGCTTCACAATCCCTAGACTTGCACTTCCTTGATTGAGAGAGAAGCAATACTAAAGCATCATGCACCACAAATGGAGTGAAAGTGAGAAGATGAAGTGCAAATCATATAAAAGTCTAAATTCAACAACCCTTACAACGTGCACTAGCACCCCTATATACACATGAGCTGAGTAGCTTGTGATGCATGCCTAATCCTAACAAACTTCTTAACTAATTTACAAATTCCTAATTTGACCTTTCTATCCTTAAATGATCCTTCATGCACTGCACGCTTCTCCTAGAATGACTTGGGCCTTGAAGATGGGCTCGATTGGGGAGGGACGAGTTTGGCCGAGACGATTCCTTCTAGGGCCAAGATACTTCTCTTGGGATGAGACATCTTTAGCTTTGTCATGCAAAAATGAAATCAATCTTTTATTAGCTAAAACCCTTAAATTAGCATAGATTTATATTTTCCTTATTTCTAGGTCCATAATCTGAGTTTTAGCTAAGATGTGATTCTTAGTTACCAAATAGTCTTGATAATACCCACCTTAAGCAGCCTTTGTGAGGTGTATAAAATATGGCATATCAGTATGGCTCTACACTAACATAAACAAGACCTACACAAGCATGCACAAAACATGCACATGCATGAGCGTACATAGTCTACACAGGCATGTACTCGTTCTACACAACCATGCTCGATAGCTTACTATCAAATTCTCCCAAATTCTCACCCAGAATTTTGAACCTAAAGATGAACTTATGGTTTTCTATGTTTTGCACATAAACCCAATTGCATACAAGGGTTTCGCAACAGACAAATAACAGAAACTATAATCTTTAATGGATGAAAATTATAACCTGTAAGGAGCTTATCCCCCTTTAGAAGGCAATGAGAATAGACAAAATTTGGGTTTAGGAAAAACTCCCAACCCATGTCACAAGGTTAAGAGTCTTGTGCTATATCAATTCACCTTAGTTAGAAGAATAGAAAACTTTAGGGTTTAGGGAAACCTTCAACCCATGATCACAAGGTTAAGAGTCTTTTAGTTTATCAATATATAGAGATAGAAAAAAATGATAGGGACAAGCATTTCAAATACAAGCACAAATAGAAAAATGACTACACACTCTATTGGTTGACAAAAATAGTCAAACACAAATACTAAGTAGGGTCTAGGGCCAACCTCTCTACCTACACATTCCTCAAGGTCGTTCTTATTGTTACTCTAGGGTTCCCACTAGAGGTTGTTCTTCCAAAACTATATAGACTTGAAGTCAAGTGTCAACAATAAAGGTCTTTCCAGTTTTTCTGGTTGTTGCTTTATATAGCCCCAAAATAGGCTCAAAAAATGAACCTTGTAGCTCCCACTAAGAACCCCCTGTTAAACCTAAGCAGTGACAAACCAAGGTGTTACAATTTCCTCTAAAGGTTCTCCTTCCTCCACTCTCTAGTTTGAAACAACATGTTTAGGAAAACTAGCTCAACAATTAAGATCTTTCTAGTTCCTCCTCTAATCACTCTTTTATGTAACCTCGAAATGGATCTTATAGCTCCCATTGACATCTCACGTGGAACCTAAACAAAGAGTCTCACATCGCTTGAGGAAGCTCTAAGAGATGAGAAAGATTAAACTAGCTGGGTTGAATGCCTTTTAAAGGTTCTCTTGCCTTCCTTATTACTTGGTATCTAACTCCTTATAAAAGAGAAGGAAAGGTTGCATGAGCTCGTATTATCCAATATGGGACTTGAGCTATCTCACTCCTTATATAGGAAAAGGAGGTAAGGCACGAGCTTATGTTGTCTAATGTGGCACTTAAGCTTTTAATATATTTAAATAACCTATTTTTCTTAATTTAATTAATTAAAACCTAATTTAAAACCCAACCTATATTTCTCCCAAAATATTATTTATTTAATTATAAAAAATTAAATCACTTATTAATAGTAATTAATAAAATACAGTATTTACAACCAATAATAAAGTAGAATAAAAACTGGGGTGTTCTATTACGAACTAAGCTTAGGTTGAGTTTAGCTTACCATCCGTAGACAAACAATTGAACAAAGCAAACCATCCAATCCTTAGAAGATTTCCTTAGAGCTTGTGTCTTAGAACAAAGGGGTAGTTGGGATAGCTTGTTGCCTTTAGTGGGGTTCACCTATAACTATAGTTATCATTCTAGCATCAAAGTGATGCCATATGAAGTCGTTTATGGAAAAAGGTGTAGGACTCCTTTGTGTTGGTTTAAGTAAGAAGAGAGTTTTATGTTAAGATCTAAGGTAGTTGAGCAGGCTATTGAGGTCAAGTTGATCCAAGAGAAAATGAGAGTGCCACAAAATAGGAAAAGGAGTTACCACAATAAGATAAGGAAAGATTTTGAGTTCAAAGAAGGGGACCATGTGTTCTTAAAAGTTACTCCATGGACAAAGATTAGCAGGGCATTAAAGTCTTGTAAGCTTTCTTCTAGTTTCATTAGTCCTTACCAAATTCTAAAAAGAGTTGGTGAAGTTTCTTATCAAATAGCTTTACCACCCATTTTTACAAACCTCTATGATGTTTTACATGTGTCTGAACTTTGAAAGTATGTTTTTAATCCTTTCTGTTGTCTTCGAAGTACAACTTTTAAAAGTTGAGGGTTGAAAGGTTAAGTATTTAAGAGGTAAAAAGATTTCATTGGTGAAAGTTGTCTTTAGAGGTACTTTTGAAGGCAGTGATACATAGGAGTTACAGGACCAGATGAGGATTTCCTACCCAAGTTATTTACATCAGGTAAATTTTTTAGGACAAAAATTCTTATAAAGAGAGGGAGTTGTAACACCTTAAATTTTTTTTATTTATTATTGCTTGTAAATATGACAATTTGTTATTTATTTTTATATATTAACAAGTGATTTAAATGATTTTATACATATCATTAATTAAATAAATTTTATTTGGGAATATGTGCAGACTGAAAATGAATTTTTAATTAAATAAAATAGAGAAAATGACTTTGGGCACTTGCGTCTTAGTCAATTAAGTAAAACTTTGATGTGTCTCTAAGTGTCAAAGTTAGTTTCTAAGGTTAGCAATTTTGGAGTGTTTTCAAACCAGAGAATAGAAGAAAGAACATGCAAAGGAAAATTCGAAGTTGAGACAAGCCCTAAAGTCTTGCTTTCTGCTATTTTTGGTACGAGGTAAGAGGGAGCGAGATTGTCTCACTAGTTTTGGCCTTTCTTAACATAAGACGAGTATTGGGGTTATCCCTAGGACCCATTTATATATGTTTATGTATGGTTCTTGGTGGTCTTTGAAGGGGGATTAAACCCTTAGAGTAGTGTTGTGTCTTGGTGTGATTTTCACATATTTTGTTGTGATTAATTCTACCTATGGTTTGAGGATTTTAAGGTTTGATTTGCAGTTTTCTTATTTGGATGCAATTGATATAAATTGGGTGTTGATTTGTGTGTACCCATATGTTTTAAACACATGTCTATGAAAGAATTTAGAATGGATTAAGTTTTCCTAGTAAATTGTGAGAGTTTGTGTTAGATTTTTGAAGAATTCAAGAATTGTGAATTCTTGTTCTTCGTTCCTCACTGAGCGAGAGGTGACTCTTGTTGTGCAATAGATGACTCGTTGGGTGAGAGCTTGTAGAATAGAGGAGTTTCTTTTTTGTCATGCTTGTTTACTAGGCGAGTGCGACTCTCGTCGAGTAAAAGAGAGCCTTGGAAGCACCATGGTCTTCCTTGCTAAGTGAATAGTGAGGTTCATCGAGCGAGAATGTCAGAACCTAATAGTCCCTAGCCTGTGGAGGGTGAGTATGGTCCTTGTCAACCTAATTTTAAAAAAAAAACTAATAAGAAATGAGTTGTTGTGACATTCATCATATAATGTAACTTGTGTGTGAGAAAGTAGACATAAGTTAAGCGATAAGGTCATTAGACCTATTGGGGGCTACTTAGTACGGAAACTCAATCATCGTGCTTGATCCCATTAGTTGGGGTACATTGATAAGCTCGTCTTTAGTCGTATTTATGAGCATCAAATAAACTAAAGCTAACTATAGCGTAATCAACCCTAGGTCGAATTCTCTCAAGGACATAGTGTGCTCGATTATGAATTAATGTGAAAACTAGAGTAATGCAGAAACACTCAAGTGTAGAATGCTGACTCACTCTCGGCAAAAGACTGATTCGATCGGTCTGGGTAGAGACGAATCCAAAATGGTCTCGGGTAAGTGTAGAGATGAATGCAACAGAGTCGGACTGACTCGGTTTTGGATGCGACAAAGTTAGACTAGACTCAGTCTCTAACTGGAATGCAGGAAATAGGGGGTTTGGTTGCAAAGAGAATAAAGATAGAAATTAAGTTAAGTAGGAAAGTAAATGTAATCTAAACTAGGCTACCTCTACTACTACTACTTCATTTGTGCTAAGTCCCAATAAACAAAGCAGTTCCACTCCTTTCACTCAAGATTGTGCATCTGAATCAACATGAGATTCTTCTTATGACAATTGCCAAACATTCATCCATTGCCATACCAAGGATTTACACAATTGCTACCTCATCAATTGGCAGGGATTGAGCACGAAGTTGATTTTAGGTTCTTTAATCGATCACCTATTGAAGTTGTTAAACTGGTTCCAATCGGCCTAGTCTAACGTTGGTCTACTAAACAATGTGCAATCGTGACACAATAAAGCAGATTAAATTACAGGACTCACAATCAAGAATTAAGAAATGGAAACTACTTGTATTATTAGAAACAAAGTACAAACACAAGGTGTGAATTCAATGAATCCACCTTCCACAACGATCGTCATGGAAGGACGACGATGGTTCACTGTCAATAGCCAAGATGCTGAGGATCAGGTCCACCAGAGTGCGATGGTGAGCCAAGTGGTCCCCTCTGACAACCATCGACCTCTTAGTTCTTAACCTGTACCTCATCAATCGAGAGAGACGCCACTGAAGTACCGTGCACCACCGTGAGAACGGAAGCGAGAGCAAGAAGATGGAATGCAAGGAAGATGGTATTTAAGTCTGAATTCAACACCCTAAAATGTGCCCAACGCTATCTATATATACACAAGCTGGTTCGTATGCTGCACCTAACGACTTCCTTAATAGAATTATAGATTGAATTTATTAATCAACCTTCGTGATGATTTTCCTTCGTTGCACGCTTCTTCCCAGGGGTGACATGGCAATTGAGATGGATGGAGCTGTGTTGGCGCCTAGGCTGGGTCGCCTACGTGGACAACATCATTGGGCTACTTTATTTGGGTTGCTGGACTGTAGATTCGGTCGGTCCAAGAAGGAGTTAGTCTAGCCGGGATGGCTCTCTTGGGCCAAGACTTTCTTTATAGGTCGAGCTCACCTAATTTTTGACTTGTAGAAAGGAATTAATCTTTTATTAGCTAAGACCCTCAAATTAGTATAGATTTATTTTTCGCCTATTTCTAGGTCTATAATATGAATCTTAGCTAAGACTCAGTTCTTAAGTACCAAATAATCTCAAAAGCACCCATCTTAAGTCCCTGTAATATGTTTAAAATATGACTTATCATACCCCCGCACTTACACTTTTGCATTCCTGGGAAAAATGTAATTTTAATCAAGAGAGATTTCCTAAAGAGAAAAAGAACTTTCACATGAACTTTTTAAGCTCAGAAAAAATAGAGTCGACATTTATTCACCCCGGGATTGAGATATTCAAACAATCTATGAAAATTATTTTTTTCCACATCCAAGGCAAATAAGCGACCTGCAAACATCAAAGAAAAGTGGCATAGCTCTCAAGAAAATATTCTCTCAATCTCTCAAGTGTTTGGATTTGTATATATACTCAACATCCCATGCAACTGGTACTACCAAACCTTGACCAGCCTCTCCTTCCACACCTTCAAAAACACATGCAGTCATGATCAAAAGGACTTTCTTCTCAGCTTGTAATGTGGCCAGGGTTAAAAGGTAAGGTACGGGATGGAAAATTGAGCTTTCTAACCATAGGGAAGAGAGGAGAAATGAGGAGTGAGTTCACAAGTATGGAGGATATCCCCAAGACACTATAATTCTATTTGGAACATTCTTGCTCACTTCTTTTCTTTCCCTTTTTCATTTTTCTTTTCTTCTCCTTCTCACTTTTTATTTTACAACTTTGTGTTGTATTTTTTTTGTTGTAGCTTATAACTTTTGGCTGCTTCCATATTTTTCTTCGTTTTACCCTACACTTGATTTTCTTTCTTTTTTCCTTTTTCACCCCTTTCTTGGATACACTACTCTAGTTATACCCCAGGGGTCTCCCCCACACTTGTGCATGACCTACTCCAAAAATAATTGCGAAGCTCCTCTAATCCCTAAGGTCGAGGTTGATCATGGTTTTTCGGCTTTGGCTTGTAATGAGTTGTCATGTTAGAAAAATGGTTATTCAAGCTCAAAGAGGGTAAGCAAGGGATAAAATTTGCAAGATAGGTCCATTTGGCTCGGGGCTTATTAGAAACAAGGCCTAGATCATATCATTCCTACATCCGAAACCAGATATAACTAGAGAGTCAAGGCAAGATCTAGAATCCACAGCTAACATAGATGGAAAAATCACACAAGAAAGGAGAGAATGGCAACATGCAAAGTCATTTATATGTATACAGGCTCAAAAATTCTCACACGGATAATTTCTCTACCACTAATGGTCTATATTTTTCTATTTTTCAATCATTTACTACATGCAGATTCAAAGATTCCACTTCCTATTGAGTTTGAAAAATCTTTCCTCCAAGGTTCTACATTGCCTCTTACTATTTCATCCGATCCTAAAGAAATTGATTTAAATTCTTTTTCAAGGTATTTTCTCAACAATCAAAAATCAGAATTCCGTTAGGGAAAAACAAAACAAAAATTAGGAAAACAAAAATTGAAATTGACTTGGCCGAACAAAAGTCGATCCGGATCCGGTCGAGATGGAACTAGAGTCGGAATAGACTCGCTTGGGAAGCTTTTTATTTGAAACAAAGGGAAAATGACACTTAACAAAAAATTGGATCAAAATAAAATCAAAACGAAAACTAAAATTGAAAAGAAACCCAAAACTAAAGGTAAAACCAAAACTAAAGGTAACAAAACATAAACAGTTAAAATCAGTCAGAATTGAATCGGCATGAAGTTTGAAATTTCAAGAACAGAACAGAAAATTTTGAGCATAGAATTCAACAAGCCTTGGATGGCTACACTCTCCCCCACACACTTGAATGTTGCATTGTACTTAATGCATGGCATGAATACAGAGGGGACCTAAGTCTTACTTAGGGTATGCCATCCAGCTAAGTCGGTTCCATTAGTGAGATGGTTTCCATGTCACCCACTGTTGGTACCAGACCTTTATGGAATAGCTTGATCTGATGCCCATTGACCTGGAAGGTGTTGTTGGTATATTCATCCTTTAATTCCACTACACCATAGGGAAAAACATTAGTGATAACAAAAGGTCCATCCTATCTAGAATGGAGCTTACTTGCAATGAGCTTTAATCATGAATTGAACAGGAGTACTCTCGGTTGACTCAGAACTCTTTCGTTAGGATTTGTTGATCATGAAATTGCTTGACTTTCTATTTATAGATCCGAGAGTTCTCGTAAGCTTTCAAGCAGAACTCGTCCAGTTCTTGTAGCTGAAACTTTCTTTTCTTCCTTGCTTTGTCGTAGGCCAGATTGCATTACTTGACTACCCAATAAGCTCTATGTTCTATTTCCACCAAGAGATAATAGGCTTTACCGAAAACGGTTCGGTGGGGAGACATCCCTAACGGATTTCGGTATGCATTTCTATGTGCCCAAAGAGAATACTCAAGGAGTTGGCTCCAGTCCTTTCGGTTGGGATAGGTCATCTTTTGTAGTGTTTTCTTGATTTTCCTGTTAAAGACTTTAGCTTGGCCGTTTGTTTAGGGGTGATATGTTGTGGCAAATTTATGCACCATCCCATACTTATGGAGTAGCAAGGACATGGCTTTGTTGCAGAAGTGATTGCCTTGGTCACTTATGAGCGCTTTCGGCACACCAAATTGGTAGAAGATATTGGACTTCAGGAAGTCCACTACAACTTTGGCATCATTGATTTTGGTGACTATGGCCTCTACCCATCGCGATAGATAATCTACGACAATTAGAATGTATGAATAACCATTAGAGACTAGGAATGGCCCCATGAAATCAATACCCCAAACGTCAAAGATTTCACAGAACGGGATAGGTTGTTGGGGCATTTCATGCCTTATGGTTATGGCCATTCTAGCTTTTTGGCATTTTTTGCAGGTGGAGACGAATTGATAGGCATTTCTAAAAATGGTGGGCCAATAGAACCAATAATCAAATACTTTCCTAGCTGTCTGAGTTGATCCATAATGACCACCTCCAAGTGCAGCATGACAAAACTGGAAAATCGATGTGATCTCGGCGTCAAGAATGCACCTGTGAATAACTTTATCATTACAAAGTCTCCAAAGGTAAGGATCATCCCATATGTAATATTTGACATCACTTTGAAGTCTTTCTTTGTATAGTCGAGATGCCTCTGGTGGAAACTAAGATGCTCCCACAAAGTTGCAAATTTATGTAAACCATGGTGTAGGCATTAGGTCGTCCCCCCTCTCGATCCGACTTAGATGGTCTGCTACAGAGTTTTCAGCACCCTTCTTATCTATAATTTCTATGTTGAATTCTTAGAGAAGAAGCATCCACCGAATCAGTCTCGCCTTTGCATTTGACTTCTTCAGCAAGAATCTCAATGCAGCACGATCAGAGAACATAAGGATTTTGGAACAAAGTAGGTAAGAAAAAAATTTGTCTAGGATAAATACAATTACCAACAACTCATTTTCAGTTGTTGTGTAGTTTAACTAGGGTGGGTCCATTGTTCGGGATGCATAAGCAATCACGTGTACTAGTTTTCCAACTCCAGCTCTCTGGTCTAAGACGGCTCCAATGTCGAATTGGATGTGTCGCACATAAGCTCAAATGGAAGCTCCCAGTTAGGTGCTTGAAGAATAAGGGTAGATGTGAGTCAGTTTTTCAGCTCCTAGAATGCTTCAATACAGGGCTGGTCAAAATTAAATTCCAGATCCTTTTGTAGCAGTTTGGACAGTGGCAAGGTAATCTTGCTGAAATTTTTTTATAAACCTTTTGTAGAATCTTGCATGTCCCAAGAATGAGCGAACCTTCTGCATAGAAGTGAGGTTTGGAAGAGAGGTGATGATGTCAACCTTTGATTTGTCAACCTCAATGCCTCTGTTGGATACCAGATGGCTCAGCACAATACCCTCTGTCACCATGAAGTGGTACTTTTCAAAATTGAGCACCAAATTCATATCAATGCATCTTGTTAACACCTTGGATAGGTTTCCTAGACATGCATCAAATGAATTGACATACACCATGAAGTCGCCATAAATACCTTCATGCAATCCTGTAGCAAGTCTGAGAAGATGCTTGTCATGCAACATTGAAATATACTCGGCGCATTGCACAGGCCAAATGGCATGTGAGTATATGCAAAGGTACCAAATGGGCAGGTGAAATATGGATTTGCATATATCTAGAGAAACCATCTAAAGAGTAGTAATGGGATTTCCTTGCTAATTTTTCCAGGACTTGATCAATGAAATGCAAAGGAAAGTGATCCTTGCGAGTAGCCTGATTCAATCTTCTGTAGTCAATACAGACTTGCCAACTATTCTGAATCTACATAGGTAGCAACTCATCGTGTTGGTCTTTCATGACTGTCATCCAAGATTTCTTAGGTACTACTTGCACAGGACTAACCCACTAGCTGTTTGAGATAGGGTAGATGATTCCTGCAGCAAGCATTTTTGTCACTTCTTTCTTGACCATGTCTAGGATGGTTGGATTCATCCTTCTGTTCTGTTGCCTTATATGCCTAGCTTCATCCTCCATTAAAATTATATGCATGTAGATGGAGGGGTTTATGCTAGGAAGGTCAGATAATTTCCACCCAATTGCCTTCTTATGTTGCCTTGAGAGGTGCAGTAGTTTATCTTTCTACTCCTTGTGGAGATTGTTAGCAATGATGAGTGGAAGTTTCTACTCAGTATCCAAATAGGCGTATTTCAGATGACTCGACAATGGCTTCAGTTCCATGGGTGGTGGCAGCGATAAAGAGTTATCATTGGTTGTTTTCGGATTCGATTGGCTGACTTGAATTGGATTTGGCATTAGGTGTGTCGACATGATCTTGGCCTTTTGTTGTTGTGGCTGACTCCTATTATTTAAAATAGATTCGAATCTTGCTTGCTTCTGGTCTTCAATGGCTGAGTTGGTCTCGGCTTGTATATGCACAATAAGGTCGGTCTCGACACTTGTCTTTCTAGTTGAGTTGACTTCGGTCTCTGATGAGTCATAAAATACACATCTTAAGTGGACCTAAGAAGAGTGCCATTAAGCAACTCATGAACTTAAAAGATGATTGTTAGCTAAGATCCAGATTAAGGGCCTAGAATTAGAGAAAAGGACAATCTGTGTTAATTCCAGGAATTAAGCTAACTATTCCTTCATTGCAGGTCCAACCAAGCTCGCAGCCCGCCACTGGAAGCCCAGGCTGAGACTCAACCATGCAAGCCAATAGCACAATCAGGAGTTTTGGTCCATGTGGCGCTCCACGTCAGCGATACAAAGCCACCTCAGCGCCAGCTCAAGCGCCACATCATCTCTTGGAGTAGCTTGCAACGCAAGTCACAGTAAGGGTAGAATAGGGATTCCACTTGTAACTCTATTTAGTTAGCTTAGCTTCCCGTATAAATAAGCTCAACTCTGAATGATTAAGGGTGTTTTGGCATTCATATTTTCCCGCTTCCATTATCCTCATTCTCTCTTGTTCTTCATCTCCTACACTCACGGTGGTGCACGGTGTTATTAATGGCATTTCTCTCGATCGAGGAAGTGCAGGTTAGGAACTGAGAAGCCGAAGGTTACCAGAGGAGATCGATTGGAGCACCAACACACTTCGGTGGACCTGATCCTCAACGTTCTAGCTAGTAGAGGTGGATCATCTGCGTCGACCATGGCGATTGTCGTGGTAGATGGAATCACTGAATCCAGGCCCTGTGTTTGTATTTCGCTTTCAATAATATAAGCATTTTCTGAATTCTGATCTCTGTTGCATTCCTAAAATCTAGTTCAATTACTGCGTCGCGATTTCACATAGTAACGTGAACAATGTTAAACTAAACCGATTGAAACTGGTTTAGCTAATTTAGTAGATAATCACTTAACGATTGTTGAATAAGAATCTAAAATCAGCTTGAACGTAATCTCTGCCAACTGATGAGGTAGCGATTGTGTAAATCCTCGGTGTGGCAACGGACAAACCTTTGGTGATTTCCATAAGAACTCCTAAGGCTGATACAGACTGTAACTGGAGTGATTGAACCAGAAGGACCTTGATTATTGGAACTAAACATGAACACAACAATAGCAGTAGCACTAGGAGTAGCGTAATTGCATTTGCATTGTAGTTAATTTCTATTTCGATTTCGATTTCGATTGCATTCCAACCCCCTCATTTACCATTTTCAAGTCTGAGACAGAGATAGTCCATCTCTATAGCGTCTATCTGCACTTAGCCGAGACCAAGCCGGATTGTCTCTACCGAGATCAACTCGGCTTGGTCTCTACCGAGAGTGACTTGGCTGGTGCCGAGGTGAGTTAGTACTTTACGCTTAGAATTTGCTCCCGTTTATTACACATTGAAACACATCACGAACGCACTATGTCCTTGAGAAGAATGACCTAGGGTTTACTATACTATAGTTAGCTTTAGTTATTTGATAAGCGTTTAAGACGACTAAAAGAACACATTATCAAACTTGTCTTTCTAGCTGAATTGGCCTCGGCTCGTATATGCACAATAAAGTCGGTCTCGACACTTGTCTTTCTAGCTGAGTTGACTTCGGTCTCCTCTCGGTCTCGGCCTTTTTTGGCCGATTCGTACTCGGTAGTGAACATCGTTCCCACTTGTGTTGGGAATAGCTTTCTGGTCTCGACAACTCAAAATTTTGCATTGTTTGAACACTTTGGGTCTTAATGGTTATATACCTGGTCTAATAACTAAAGCAATCCAGCTTCTTGACTCAAGTCGGCAAGGTCAATGTTCTCATCCTCAAAGTCAAAAAGATTTTGTACTTCCCATGATTCATTATAGTTGGCCTCTTCTAAGAAGTCGAATGGTTTAGTGTTTCAAGCAAAATCTAAAATATTTTCACCACTTCTGTCCTGTTGAAGACACTCCTCAACTAGTTCATCAATCAAATCTATGCCAAAGAGTGAATTATCCTCAGTGGGGTGCTTCATGGCTTCGAAAATATTAAACTGCACCAAGGTGTCACCAAATTCCATTGAGAGCATCCCGACATGAACATCAATCTTTGTTCTGGCAGTCATGAGGAACGCCTGCCCCAAGATTAAGGTAGATCCCTTGCTTGATGTCTCGTCCTCCACATCCAACACATAGAAGTCAGATAGGAAAATCAGCTCATTGACTTGGACCAATACATCCTCGAGAATGCCTAAGGGTTGAACAACACTTCTATTTGCTAGTTGTATTGTCATCCCAATGGGTTCTAGTTCACCAAAATTCAAGGATTTGTGGATTGATATTGGCATGACATTAATTGAGGCTCCTAAGTCCAGTATGACATCGACAAAGGTATAAACGAAAATGGTACATGGGACAGAGAAAATTCTGGGGTCTCGGTATTTCTTTGGCAATGCTTGTTGGGCTCCTGTAGTGAAGTCTTCATTTCTAGTCAATGCTGACACTATGCCTCCTGCTTCCACTCCTCCTTTCATCTTTTTCCTCTTGTGCGTACATGATTCCTTGAGGAATTTTAAGTACTTGGGAATCTGCTTTATGGCATCTAGGAGCAGAATGTTGATTTCCACCTTTCGAAACATCCTCAATAGCTCTTCATCAGATTTAGACTTCCTCGCTGAGAGAGCTCAAGTTGGAAATGGCAATGGAATAGTTTTGTCTTGCTGAGGTATCTGTAGTCAGCATCCGGTTCAAAGTCGGCATCAATTGGTCTCGACAACTGTTACAGTGCTAACTGTGGCAACTCTTTTCCACTTCCCAAAGTAATTGCACTCGCATTCCCTCTCAGATTTGGAATTGTTTGCGAGGGTAGGTTACTAGATACTATAGACTATAAATGGCTCACAGTGTTTGCTAACTGTCCTATTTTCATTTTGAGGTCTTGAATGGTAGCGTTCATATTCTGCTGGAACTACATATTGTTGGAGTTCATATTTTGTTAGAACACCAAGTTGCTTACTACTAACTGCTTCATTAGGTCCTTCAAAGATGGTAAGTCGCCTTGAGCTGGCACTCTTTGTTGTTTTTGTTGTTGAAACGGTGGTACCTGATATTGTGGAGTCGGTTGTCGATAATTGGGTTGACCTTGGGGTGCATTTTGGGTAGGTTCGAGACCCTAAGTTGCATGTGGCCCTTGACTCGATCTTGGTCGCCACAGTTGTCTTTCGAATTGTTGATTATCAAATGGCCGGCTTTAATATGGTTGTCCCCCATATTGATAACCACCTATTGCTCCAACACTCTCTAGGTGGTCCGACTTGGTTTCTTGCAATGTGGGGAACATATTAGTGGGGTGCTCCATGGATGTATGCCATAGACTCTGGCTGCTATGCTTGGTTGGTGTTGTCCAACAGCAAGTTGCCACACCAGTGATGTCAACTTGGTCAGTTGGTTTTCCAGTCTCAGGTTGTCAACTGCACTGATTTCATTCACCATTTGGGGTTGGCTGCCTCCTCTGATCCTAAACTATTGTGTATTACTTACCTTATTGGAGATCAGGTGCCTTGTTGATGTTGGTGTCTTATCCATCAATGCTTCTTTACTAGCAGCATCAATCATGCTTTGGTCCATCATTGTCAGACATTCATAGAAACACTGAATCAATAATTGCTCACTGATCTGATGATGTGGACATATGACATATAGCTTGTTGAATCTTTCCTAGTATTCATGTAGAGTTTCTCTAGAATGTTGCCTTATCCCACAGATTTCCTTCCTGATGGTTGTAGTTCTGGATGCCAGAAAGAATTTCTCCATAAACATGTGCTTCATATCTCCCCAGGTGTTAAAGAGAACTAGTTGTAGATACAGCCAACCCTTTGTCGCTCCATCTAAGGAAAATGGGAACGCCTTCATTTTAATGTAATCTTTCGGTATCCCTTGCGGCCTCATTATGGAATAGATCACATTGAACTCCTTCAAGTTCTTGTGGGGATCTTCTCCTACAAGACCATGAAATTTAGGCAACAAATGTATAAGACTAGATTTCAGTTCATATGATTGAGTTGGTTCCAACTGTGGATACTGGATGCACCAAGGTTGGTACACCACTTCCGGTGTAGCTAGCTCCTTTAGAGTTCGATCATTGTTCTCCATCTATTTCAGCTCTGCAAAATTGTTAGTGCTACTATATTCAACAAAATTGGAACTATTGGTAATAGGACTACTATTGTCAGAACTAGAAACAAAATTAGAACTATTACTATTACTTACTATATATTCTTAGCTTTTCTCAACCTACGTAAAGTTATTTCTATCTTAGGATCTAAATCATACAATGAGTGAGTGCTACTCCTAGTCATGCATCATAGTAAATCATGCAGAAAAATGCAAATCAATTATGCAGAAAAATGCAAATCAATTATGTAGAAAAACACAAGTTACTTATGCAGACGAGTTATTGTTAGTTATACAAATCAGCAAACAGTAAACAAGTAACTATCATAAAATGCGAGTCAATTGTGTAGAAAAGAGGATAAAGTTAGTGATACATTAAAAACACTATAATATCTCTGTCTTTCTCTCCTTTTTTTTCAATGATGAATTTCACAAAACAAATCCAACACACACACGCAACAAAAATTTAACACGTATTCAACATGCTATATTATTCTAGGATCTAATTCAAAATAGATACATACTCAATTTAGACTCTATGACTCGATTGACAAACACAACATTCCACAGACTCAGGATTCAGCTTAACTCAGGTTTTTGGCACACAAAGACACAAAAGAACTTATGTCCCCAGCAATGATGCCAATTTGATAAGCTTGTTTTTAGTCGTCTTTATGCGCATCAAATAAACTAAAGCTAACTATAGCATAGTCAACCCTAGGTCGAATTCTTTCAAGGACACAGTGTGCTTAATTATAATTTAATGTGAAAACTAGAGTAATGCAGAAACACTCAAGTGTAGAATGTCGACTTGGTCTCAACAAAAGACTTATCTGATTCAGTCATGGTAGAGACGAATCTGACACAGTCTTGGCCAAGTGTAGAGTTGGATGCAACAGAGTCGAACTGACTCGATTTCGGACGCCACAAAGTCGAACTAGACTCGGTCTCTGATTGGAGAGTAGGAAATAGGGGGGTTTGGTTGTAGAGAGAATAAAGATAGAAATTAAGCTAAGTAGGAAAGTAAATGCAATCTAAACTAGGCTACCTTTACTGCTACTACTGCATTTGTGCTAAGTCCCAATAAACAAGGTTGTTCCACTCCTTTCACTCAAGATTGTGCATCCGAATCAACCTGAGATTCTTCTTATGACAATCACCAAATATTCGTCCATTGCCATACCAAGGATTTACACAATCATTACCTTATCAGTTGGCAAGGATTAAACGCGGAGTTGATTTTAGGCTCTCTAATTGATCACCAACTGAAGTTGTTAAATCGGTTCCAATTGGCCTAGTCTAATGTTGTTCTACTATACAATGTGCAATCGCGACATAGTAAAGAAGATTAAATTGTAGGACTCACAATCAAGAATTAAGCAATAGAAACTACTCATATTATTAGAAACAAAGTAAAACACAAGGTGTGAATTCAATGAATCTGCCTTCCACAATGATCGCCATGGAAGGATGGTGATGGTTCACCATTGATAGCCAAGACACTGAGGTTCAGGTCCACCAAAGTGCGATGGTGAGCCAAGCAGTCCCCTTTGACAATCTTCGACCTCTCAGTTCTTAACCTGCACCTCCACAATCAAGAGAGACGCCACTAAAGTACCGTGCACCATCGTGAGAACAGAGGCGAGAGCGAAAAGATGGAATGCAAGGAAGATGGAATTTAGGTTTGAATTTAACCATCTAAATGTGCCCAGCGCTATCTATATATACACGAGCTAGTTCATATGCTATGCCTAATGACTTCCCTAACATAATTATGGACTGAATTTCCTAATCTACCCTCATGATTATTTTCCTTGCGCTGCACGCTTCTTCCCAAGGGTGACATGGTAGCTGAGCTGGATGGAGCTGCGTTGGTGCCCAGGCTGGGCCACCTACGTGGACTACATCATTGGGCTGCTCCATTTGGGCTGCTGGGCTGCAGAGTCGGCCGGTCCAGGAAGGAGTCAATCTGGCCGGGATGACTTTCTTGGGTCGAGACTCTCTTGATGCGTCGAGCTCACCTAGTTTTTGACCTGTAGAAAGGAATGAATATTTAATTGGCTAAGACCCTCAAATTAGCACCAATTTATACTTTCCGTATTTCTAGGTCTATAATATGAATCTTAGCTAGGACTCAGTTCTTAAGTACCAAATAATCTCAAAAGCACCCATCTTAAGTCCTTGTAAGGTGTATAAAATATGACTTATCACACATAAAGCAGGATGCGTAGATCCTCACCTGCTACTGGAGTCTACCAGTGTTTCCCCTAGCCTACTTTTCTAAGTATAGTTGGTACGACATGCATATATAGCAGTATGTAGGTTTTATATTGTCATATCATGTGCAAAATATTTATTATGGATGTTTGTGATGTATTGTGTTGTTGCATGTGTGCTACCCGGCCTTGTGGAGGTTGCTTTAATAGTAGTAAGATGTATTTTCACTCATCTTATGCTGTCTTGTGGTATTGTTTTGGCTGAACACCATTTATAGGTGAAGGTGAGCTAGTATATAACGATGAGCGACGCTACTTTGGTGCTTATTGATAAGCTTGTTTTGTAGTCGTCTTACATGCATCAAATAAACTAAAGCTAACTATAGTATAGTCAACCCTAGGTCGAATTCTCTCAAGGACACAATGTGCTCGATTATGACTTAGTGTGGAAAACAAAGTAATGCAGAAACACTCAAGTATAGACTGCTGACTTGATCTCGGCATAGATTGATCCGATCTGGTCTCGGCAGAGACGGATTCGACAAGGTCTCGACTAAGCGCAGACTCGAACGCAACAGAGTTGGACTGACTCAGTTTTGGACAAATACGACGGAATCGAACTAGACTCAATCTCGGACTGAAATGCAAGAAAATAGGGGGGAGTTTGTGTTGTAGAAATATAAGGCAGAAATTAAACTAAGTAAGAAAGTAAATGCGAACTAAACTAGGCTACGACTATAGCTACTACTGTATTCATACTGAGTCCCAACAAACAAGTTGGTTCCACCTCTTTTACCCAAGATTATGTCTCTGAATCAACCTGAGATTCTTATGACGATCGCCAAACATTCATCCATTACTATATTGGGGATTTATACAATCGCCACCTCATCAGTTGACAGGGATTACGCTCATGGTTGGTTTTAGGTCCTCTGATTGATTGCCTAATGAAGTTGTTAAACCAGTTCCAATCGGCCTAGTCTAACGTTGATTTACTCAACAGTGTGCAATCGCAACAAAGCAAAGCATATTAAAGACAGGATTCATAATCAAGAGAGAAGCAATTGAAACTACTTATATTATTGAAAACAGAGTATGAGTACAAGGCATGAATTTAGTGGTTTCCTCCTTCCACAACAATCACCATGGATGGATGGCAATGGTTCACTAACAGTAGCCAAGAGGCTGAGGATCTGATCCACCAGAATACATTGGCTGTGTCAAGCGGTCCCCTTTGACAACCGTCAGCCTTTCAGTTCTTGACCTACACCTCCTCGATTAAGAAAATTGCTTATGAGATACCGTGCACCACTGTAAGAATGGAGGTGTGAGTGAGAAGATGGGGTATGAGGAATATGGAAATTAGGATTGAATTTTAGCCCCTAAAAAGTGCACAAGGTCCCTATATATACACGAGTTAGGCAGCTTGTGACGTACAGAAAATCTTAACAGAAAGATCCTAACAAAATTTACAGACTCTGAATTGCCTATTCTACCCTTGCATGATGGTCATCCACATGCTACAAGTTTCTCCTGGAGTAACGTGGCAGCTGAGTTGGATTCGACTAATGTGGTGCTGAACTTGGGCTACCAATTGAATGGGCCCAAATTCTTCGAAATATTATCCATTTTTCTTCAAAATATTTGTAGGATATTTTTTATACTAAAAGATATTACCAACCACTCATAAAATCCTTTTAAACAAGAAAAGGCGAACATAATGTTGTTCAGATCTTCTCTAAATTATTTGTCTGACTGTATTTCTATGGATAAGTTGTGCGCAATCTTGGAATTCAAAATTTATGACTTAATAGCGTTAAGAGGGATGGCGTAATATTTCTCAAGATAGATCATTTCTCTGTTTCCAATTTCACAATTCACAAGCTTTTTGTGCTGCCATCTTTCCAATGTTAGAGGGTAGGGCTGTTAGCATGAAAAAGGTTGAATATAAAGTATGAGCACAGTAGCATCTGCCACTGTAGTACAATGATAAAGGAAAATAACTATCATTAGCTCGTTTAGTGAGATGAATTAGGTTCTGTTTAAATAAATTTCTTAATAAATACTTAAAAAAAAGAAAATAATAAAGTAAAATAAATTAAACTTTATTTACAAATTAAAATTAGCTAATATATAAACTAATTTATAAAATTTTTTTCATTTTTCATTTATAAAAGTTAATTTTCACTTGTGCATGAACTAGTTTAACTTACTGAAGAAGTCTAATTTATTTACCCTACTCTTTTCTCTTGTAAGTACTTACTGAAAATGATAGGAATGTTTCAGTTTAGGTCTGAACTCGTGACT
Organism: Mucuna pruriens; assembly: GCA_025330945.1. Lineage (NCBI taxonomy): Eukaryota > Viridiplantae > Streptophyta > Magnoliopsida > Fabales > Fabaceae > Mucuna > Mucuna pruriens. The sequence goes on from JAENHJ010000545.1 coordinate 914,401, forward strand.
TGTTATATATATATATATATATCTTATTATGAAATCTGTTAATTGCATTATTAGTTTCTTAAGTTTATATTTATATTTATTTTATAAAAATATTAAAAGTTAAGATAATAAAATTTATTTATTGAATAATATAAAATTATATATTAGTTAAATTATATAATTCTTTATAAACTTAATTGGAAAATTTCCCTCTCCAATTTTATAAATTTTATAAGTGTAACATCTACAATTTTACACAGAATGTACTTCCGATGTTTCCATGTTAAAGCCACTATCCTATTTTCTAGGCAAGGAACTCATCATGGGAAGAGTTTACCAATAATTTCAGTAATTCTATTTGCAGAACATCTATTTGACAGATGCACTTTAGCTACTGTTTAAATTAGAACATATATGAATAAAAGAGATGAAAAACTTCAATCTGATGAAGAAAAACATCATAGTATAGACTAATTTCAGAAGGAAAACTTCAAATACTTTATACAACAGAAATAAATATTAGTTCAAGACCCCTTAACTCTGTCCAAAGTAAACATAATCATAGATCACCAGGTCACAACATAGTATTGAACTTCATAACTAAGAATTTTTCATGACTAAGGGGTTGATGGCAGTACAAGTTACCTCTGATTTTTGACTAATGCTCAATGACACCATCAACAAGCCGATCAAAACTGGGAATAAAGCAATGGAGACCTTCTGAAAGACCAAATCCTGGATAATCCATGGCAAAAACTGCATATCCAGATGATGCCAGCTTTCTAGCAATTCCTGCAAATAATTCCATGATACTATTGAATTGCTAATCCTCAAGGCAACTGAATTAAGTTACTTATAGCTACCAGTTCTTAATACCAGCTACATGCCTTCAAAGAAAAAAGAGCAAGTGTCTCCATAACCATGACAGTAAAATATTGCTGCTTTGGGCCTAGATTCACCAGGAAGCCAACTTTTGCAGAAGATTTCTTGGCCCGTTGAGTTCTTCTCATATGACTGTTGCATAGCACACACACATCAAGGGAGAACCACATGTCAATAGCAAAACAGGACAATGACAAGATGGCATTGATGATATCAACTTTTTGAGGTAACTACTCTGAAGAAACATAAATTGCATAAAACCATTTTAGACTCAAACTTCTTACTCATCTCTTCCATTTTTATTCCATCACATGGAGTCTGCAAAACAGAAAAAAAAAAAAGACTTGATATTAACATTTAAAGCAAATAAAATTTTACTAATATAAAGTGAAATAGCACATCGGATAAAACCATCACTGCACCATGTAACCCCCAAAAATAAATTACCCCTGCACCAAAATGTTAATACCAAAAGCCAGGACTATGGAAATGTATATAAATTGATGGATTTGAAACCGCATGGAGAAAAAAGATCATTGCATGTGATAGTGTGTGATGTAAATTTAGTACGAAAGAAGGAACAGGCCACAATACTATGGTGTACCTCGTCTAATCTAATTCAATTTAAAATTAATTTTATTAGACTTTTGGTTTTAAAATTTGACACATTTTCATCCCACTAACCTAGTTTCAATACAAAGTTAATTTTGACAAATTTAAATTTTAAAAAATTAGGCTCAAAATTTTTGTTTTGTTTTTTCCCTTGTATCTTTGTAAGAGATAATTCTGTTCAAAATACAGTTGACTGTGAGCTAGATTCTGGACTTCACCTTATATTTAATAGGTACAACATAACACAACAACCCTTTTCAACCCTCCTTTCCTTTACCAAAAAAGAGATAAATCAGAATAGACTTTTTTTTTTTAAAAAGAGACTAGTCTCTACCTCTTCCCAACGGATTTACCAACTAGAAAACTCAGTCAATGTTTGAAATCCAGGTAACCATTATGAATCAGGTCAGCACTCCCAGAATAAAAAAACAATAAAATTTTACTCACAAGACAAAACCAAATAAATTAAAAAACTAAAAAGAGAGCCAACGTAGAAATTAATTAGCTTCGTTTCACCAATTCCACAACAAAAAAACACCAAAAGAAAAGAAACAAAACCAAAGACAACAAACCTAACCTTAAACAATATATGATCAATCCCAAGCTGAATATCCTTCAAGGCCTCACGTGCATGCCTTCTAGCACCCACTTGATCCATCTTAGCATCCAAAATTAAGCCTTAGAAAATAATAGGAATGTTTCAGTTTAGGTATGAATTCTTGACTTGTTATATATATATATATATATGTCTTATTATAAAATCTGCTAATTGCATTATTAGTTTCTTAAGTTTATATTTATATTTATTTTATAAAAATATTAAAAGTTCAGATAATAAAATTTATTTATTGAATAATATAATATTATATATTAGTTAAATTATATAATAATTTATAAATTTAATTGGAAAATTTCCCTCTGCATTCAATAAAAGCTTTAGGTACATTGACAACTAAAACAAACTATTACTATGTTCTTCAAATGAAAAGGAAAAGTACAAGTCAGCAAAGACAACGGCGTGACACAAGAAGAGCTTCTGCTAGTGACTCGAGGGCACTACTACAGTTAAGCACAATCACATTATCATCAGAGTCGACATCCACTATGACGGAGTCACCCTCTTTAATCTCTCTAGAGAGCATCTTTATAGTTATGGTGTCCTCCAAAAGTCGCATTATGGCTCTTCTTAGAGGCCTAGCCCCATAACTAGGATCATATCCTTCGTCAACCACCCTCTCCCTAAATCTTTCTGTCACCGAGAGATTAATCTCTTGGGTTTTCAGTCTCTCAAACACCTCCTTCAGCATTATGTCAGCTATCTGCTTTACCTCCAGCCTTGTGAATTGCCTGAAAACAATTATTTCATCCAACCTATTCAAAAACTCTGGCCTGAAGTATTGCTTCAGCTCCTCGGTCACCAAGCTCACGATTCGATTATAACTAATATCCTTCTCATCATAATCAAGGTCAAATCTTATTTTACGGCGGCCTTCTTTCTCAATCACACTGCTTCCAACATTTGATGTCATTATAAGGACAGTGTTCTTGAACTCCATAGTCATTCCCTTGTTATCTGTTAGTCTTCCATCTTTAAGGATCTGAAGCATAATGTTGAATACGTCAGGATGGGCTTTCTCAATCTCATCAAACAGTACAACAGTATAGGGACGCCACCGAACTGCCTCAGTTAGTTGACCACCCTCCTTGTAACCAACATAGCCAGGAGGTGAACCAATGAGTTTGGAAACTGTGTACCTTTCTATAAATTCTCTCATGTTCATGACTTCTTCAGAACCAAAGTAGTACGCAGCCAATGCTTTGGCCAACTCAGACTTCCCAACACCAGTTGGTCCAGAAAAGATGAAGCTGGCAATTGGAAGATTAGGGTTCTTCAGTCCAACCCTGGCTCGATAGAAGACCCTGCTAATGGCTTCTACTGCTTCATCCTGACCTATGACTCGCTTTCGTAAAGTCTCTTCCATCTTCAGGAGGAGATCAGATTCATCAGTTGAGACTTTCTCCACGGGAATACCAGTCCAGGAAGAGACAATACATGTCAACTTCAATCACCACCGTGGGACCTCCATCTCCTGCTTCGCTCATCTCCTTGCCTTTTTCTATAATTGCAGGTATCTGTGTCTGAAGATCCATTTCTCTATCTCGTCCGGCCTATTCAGAAATTCATGAATCATCAGCCCACCACTAATAGCTAACATAAAATATAATCGGTGTAATTGAAGAAGGAACAAACCACTGACCGTTTTTTAAACTCAACAAATTAGAAACAAAAATCACTTTAAAAGCTTTGACAGGGGAGGGGGAGTGCCTATAAATGAATTTATCTTATTAATTTATAATATTTATTGTAAAGTAATTAAGGATATTTTGGTAAAAAAATCAATAATGCAAAAGACCATTTGTAAAGAGTCTTATTAAAAGGGACAAATAAATTTCAAAGAAGTGTCTTACATTTAGGAATGGAAATAGTAATTACATATTATGTAATCACTTACGCATAAGTTGTTTTTATAATGAAGGGAAAATAAGGTTCAACAGTTTTGATATAAAGTTAAGTTGTTTTCATAAAATATCTCCCAAAGAACTTATTGAAATAAGATGATAACAACTTATAGACATGTCATATGCATAGGCTCTCCCAAACACTTGCGCATGTACTTATTTCACAAGATAAGTCCAAAATAAACTCTTCCAAACAAAGCCTTAAGCATTACCTTTACAAAGTCTTGATTGCGAACAGACTCTTCTTTCTCCTTCACAATCTGCCTGACCTCCTTGTCAAGCTCTCTTGCTTCTTCAGGTAACTGGAAGTATGCAAATCTAGCCAAATTAGCTCAATAGTAGACAAAAGAACTGCTGGTTCAGGGAAAGGTAGACAACAATATACCTATGCATTGTTATTTAGAAATAATCAAATCATGTTTTTCAATTTCATAATTAATTTGTTTTAAGTGAAGAAAGTGTTGATCTTTTATTTTATAAAACAAATATATATATTGTTAACATAGACCGATGATATATCTTTATATTTTCAAAAATATTATTCATTTTTCTTCGAAATATTTGTAGGATGTTTTTTATACTAAAAAACATTACCAACCACTCATAAAATCATTCTAAACAAGAAAAGGTGAACATAATGTTGTTCATATCTTCTCTAAATTATTTGTCTAGCTGTAATTCTATGGATAAATTATGCGCAATCTTGGAATTCAAAATTTAGGACTTAATAGCATTAAGAGGGATTGCGTAATATATCTCAAGATAGATCATTTCTCTATTTCCAATTTCACAATTCATAAGCTTCTTGTGCTGCTATCTTTCCAATGTTATCCATATTAGTAGGAAAATTCACTTTAATTTGGCAAGATCCCACTCCCCCTTACCAGCCTTCAAGTTTGTTACCATGATGTAATATTGATTTCATCAAGTAATGTACCAAGAATGTCTTTAAATTTACTCCAAATTATCGATCTTTATTTCTTTTATTGTCCCTACATAGAATATTTTATTGACTTCATTTATAGTTCTTGTTTGTAATTAATTAATTAATTATGTTTTACTTTAGATTTATAGTTTGAATGTAATGTTTTGTGTATAAATTTATCAACAATGTTAAATGTTACTAAGTTCTTGGTAAAACATATTTTTAAGATGATTGTCTCAACGATAAATTAAAAAAATAAAAGAAATTTAATAATTAATGTTAAAAAAAATCACAAATTATTAAAAAAATATGAATAATTGGTAATATGTACCGTTTATGTTACATGAATTCATACTAATAAGTAATTTTCTAAATTAATATGACTATAATTTAATTTAATTCAAATTAACATAATAAGTTTGGCCTTGCATTCAGTAACTTTAACTATAAACACCTAAAGACATCTAAAAAAGGTACTTATATTAAATTTCATTTTCCAAATTATATCTATTAATTAAGTTAATTTATTCTTGCCGCCTCTAATTATTATTTCAGAATAATAAAATATCTTATTAACAAGTGTAAAATGATTATTGAATAAAAAGAAAATTAATAAATATTTTGATAAAAGAAACTAATAAATTTTTTGAGATTATTTTTAATATACTGGTTGGTCCTCCTTCCCATTCTTTACAAGGAAAGGTAAAGTATGCCCTACAATTTCACTTGAAATATGAACAATAAATTACTTTTGAGAAATATACTCTAATTATGCAATGAAGAAGGTTGATAATTATTTTACTCAGTAGGTTAAGCAGTGGACAGTCTGTTGTCATGTCAGAATGGATGGAGAATAAAATGATGGAGCTGCATAATCAACGGTGACTTCTTAGACTATCCATCTGTTAGAAATAATAATTAGAAAATAAATGGGTATAAGATGAAGAGTTGTCAGTTACTCTACATTAAGGGATAATTACACTGTAAGGAGTAATTATGGACAATTACTCTACATTAAGGAGCAATTATTTTGGGTTAAGAGGCATTACAGTTTTGTAATCGCTATTTATGGATATGTAGTGTGTTAATTAAAAGACGTTGTAATGTTATGAATTACTCTATTTATAAATTGTTTTATTATAAATAAAGTATCAACCTATGTAACTAATACACCAAGAAATAAAATATTTTTCTCCTCTAGTTTATCTAACAAAGTGGTATTACAGCTTAGGCTCTGGTGAATGGAGATAAACACTTAGTTAGTTGAAAGATACAATTAGTAAGTTGAGAGATGACAAGTGAGAACTTGAACTTGTTTCAATTCCCTCGTCTTATCAATGAGAATTATAATAATTGGTATCGTCGCATGAAAGCCTTGCTAGGTTCCCAAGAAGCTTGGGAGGTTGTGGAGAAAGGTTATACTCTCCCTAAAGATGAGACTATTTTGTCACAATATGAGAAGGACATTTTAGTAAAGACGAAACAGAAGGATCAACAAGCACCTACCTTCATCAATCAAAGTTTAGATGAAGCTATGTTTGAGATGGTGTCTAATGCATCCACCTCTAAAGAAGCTTGGGAGATTTTGAAAACTTCTTTTGAAGGTATTGACAATGTGAAGAAGGTGCACCTACAAACTCTACGAGGAGAGTTTGAATCCTAGCATATGAAGGAGTCTGAATCAATTTCAGATTTTGGCAATAGGGTAATGACAATAGTGAACCAAATGAAGCATTATGGAGTGAATATGAAAAATATTCGTGTGGTAGAAAAAATTCTTCGTTCTTTAACCATAAAATTTGATTTTGTGGTTTGTGCAATTGAAGAGTTAAAGGATTTAGAATCGATGACAGTGGACCAATTGATAGGTTCACTTCAAGCATATGAAGAAAGGTTCAAGAAAAGACATGAGGAACCTTTGAAGCGAGTCTTAAATTCCAAAGCTTCTTTGAAAGAAAATGGAGGAGAAAAATATCAAAGACGACGTGGACGTGGACATAGCCAAGGAAGAGGAGGAAGAGGTAGAAGAGGAGATCATGACAACTTTTGTAATACTGAAATTCTTAATAAAGACCTTCCAAACTTGTGTTCTCCATCAACTATCCAAACAAAGTATGATAATACTGAAAGGAGTGATCAACCCACCAAAGGTCGTGGAAGAGGAAGAGGTAGAGGCAATTTTTGTAGAATGAATGAAAGGAGGTATCATAAATCTAATGTTGAATGTTATAATTATCATAAATATGGTCATTTTTCTTAGGGGTGTAGAACTAATGAACCAATATTGAAGAAAAGGCAAATCTTGTTGGTGACAAAGAAGAAGGTGAATAGCGAACACTATTGCTAGCACTTAATGAAGATAGTGATGATAAGAGTCAATGGTATCTTGACAATGGAGCAAGTAATCACATGTGTGGTTACAAGGAGAAATTTGTGAAGCTTGAAGAGAAGGTGTGGGAAATGTTTCCTTTGGTGATTCTTCCAAGGTGGTAATGGAAGTGTTTTCACCTGAAAAAGAAATAACTGTAGAAGAACAAGAAAGGGACCACTTTGCCCATGATGTTGAAACTAACACGAAAGAGCATTGTTTGAGTTCTTTTGAAAGAACTATGTATGAATCAGGTTCCATGCTTGAACTAGAGAGGGCGAAAAGGGAGATGAAAATGATGGAAGTTGCACTACAAGGTGCTGTAAGACAAGCTTAGGCTAAAGCTGATGATATTGCAAAATTGATGAATGAAAATGAACAATTAAAGATTGAGGATTTCAAGAGAAAATCCAATGAGGCAGAAGTTGAGTCTTTGTGAGAGAAATACCATCAGAGAGTTGCAACTCTTAAAAGAAAGAATTTTGCTCTCACTAAGGAAAGAGATACACTTCGTCGAGAGCAGAGTAAAAAGGGTGATGCAACTGCTCTCTTGAAAGAAAAGGATGAAATGATTAATAAAGATATGACAGAAGGTGAAGAACTTTACAAAAAAACAGGCTGCTCTAGAATCCATAGTGAGAAAACTAAGGGCTCAGATTAGAGATCTTGAAGAGGAGAAGAAAGGTTTGACTATTAAACTTCAGGTAGAGGAGAATAAAGTAGAAAGTATCAGGAGGGACAAGACAGCTACAGAGAAGTTGTTGCAAGAAACAATAGAAAAGCATCAAAATAAAATTGCAATACAAAAAGAATATTACATAAATGCTTTGGTTGTGGCTAAGGAAGTTGAAGCATTAGCAGAGGCTCGTGCCAACAATGAAGCAAGAACTGAGCTAGAGAGTTATCAGAGAGAAGCTGAGGAACGTGAATCTATGCTAGTCCAGACACTTGAAGAATTGAGGCAAACCTTGAGTAGAAGGGAATAACAAGCAATGTTCAAAGAAGACATGCTTCACAAAGATATTGAGGATCTTCAAAAACGTTACTAGGCAAGTGAAAGACGGTGTGAGGAACTGATTACTCAAGTTCCATAATCCGCAAGGTCACTTTTAAGGCAAATTGAAAATGCAAGAAACAAATGCCAGAAGAGCTGAAGCTTGGATTGCTATTGAAAGAACCCTTAATTCTCGACTTCAAGAAGTAGAGGCTAAAGCTGCAACTGTAGAGGAAAGAGAGCGATCCGTGAATGAATGCTTATCTCAGACCTTGTCTAGGGTTAATGTCCTTGAGGCTTAGATTTCATGTCTTAGAGCATAATAGACTCAGTTAAGTAGGACCCTTGAAAAGGAGAGTACAAAAATTCATATTGATAATAAATCTACACAAATTCTTACTAAAACTATGGTATTTCATGAACGAAGCAAACATATAGATACATGGTATCATTTCATCAAAGAATGCATTGTTAAGAAAGAGGTAGAGCTAGTTCATGTGAAGACTCAAGATCAATTTGTAGATATTTTTACTAAGCCCCTCAAGTTTGAAGACTTTAGAAGATTGAGAGCAAGACTTGGTGTATAGAATTTTCTAATTATAAAGGGATGTTAGAAATAATAATTAGAAAATAAATGGGTGTAAGATGAAAAGTTGGCAGTTACTCTGCATTAAGGGACAATTACTTTATAAGGAGTAATTATGGACAATTACTCTACATTAAAGAGCAATAATTTTGGGTTAAGAGGCCTTATTGTTTTATAACCGCTATTTATGGATATTTAGTGCATTAATTAAAAGATGTTGTAATGTTATGAATTACTCTATTTATAAATTGCTCTATTATAAATAGAGTATCAACCTATGTAACTGATACACTAAGAAATAAAATATTTTTCTCCTCTAGTTTATCTAACACCATCTACCTCTCTTGTTAACTATCTTAATATTTCTAAGAAATAAAATTTTGTCGCTATAGTAAATTTCAAGTTGTTTAGCTACATAATGGAGTGCATAAGAATAAAATAAAACAGGAATCTAAATTATATAATCTGTGACTGGTGTATGAATAGGAAATCCAGAAAAAATCATCAAGTGCTTACCATAACCATGCTGGTGTGATTGTTACTTTTACAACCATAATGTGAATTTTCTTTTTGTGTTGTGATTGTTCACCTATTCATGCACAAAAAGATATAAAGATAAATTGAGACTTAACCAAACCAACTCACCATAGGCTTTTTATAGATTGCTATCAAATGGTCCAAAGTAAGCTATTTTTTTGTAAAAGCTAGTGGTATAGGTCAAATGTACTGCCATGGTTTAACTCACGATATTTATGTGGTTAAATATTATAAAGGGGTTTAGTTTCTTTATCTAACAACATATATACTCTCAAAATCACTATAAACATAACCATTAATTCAACATGTAGCATGCATTAATTATTGCTGGTTTTGGACAATATAATTTGTACCTACAAGTGAAGACATAATGATTGTTACAACATCACCAATGGAATAGAAAGTGAAGACGTAGTGATTGTTACAACATCACCAATGGAATAGAAAAGTTTTTCATTACCCTAGTTAACACCAGAAACGAGATGATACTTTCTACCATAATTCAATGATAATGGAAACTAATTATACCTAAATAAATAATATAGTTATTTAGCCAAATAAGCATTTCATTTAAAAAATACGAGTGCTTTGGAATAATCATTAACCGTAATTACGAATTGAAACAAGGAAGAACACTATTAGAGGAGGAAATTAGGGGAGAAGCTAGAAATAAAATGAACATTGTTGAACATTAATACTCTTTCATGAAGAATGTTGACGATGACGATGATTTTGGACTATTGTTGATCTCTTTCACGAAGAACATTATTGCTTTGCCTAATGCTAATGCAAGAATAGTGGAAGTGAAGATTTGCGAGAATAATGGAAGTGAAGATCTGTGACTGGAAATGAAGATATCCAAGTGTAGTATAGTAAAAGGGGTTTCAATGCTTGTGAGGATTCATCTTCCAATTGAGACGGTGTGTTAAGTATAATGGGCTTTCAACATATGATATTGAGTTTTAAGAAAGTGCTTTTAAAAATGTCTTAAATAAGTAAGACTTTTTAGCCATTTGACATTTCATCTTTCCCAATGTTGCCTGAAATATAAGAAATATATACAAGCGGCTAAGCCCCTACTTGATAAAGCAAAACAAAAATGCGGGTAGCTCTAGTGGACCAAAACTCATTTTGTAGGGTTTATAATAACCATTTTGTGGCAGTTAAAGAAATTTTCAGAAATCATACCATTTTGTGGTGGTTTATAATAGTTGCCACAAATAAACCTTCACTAAAAATTGATTTTTTTGTAGTGACATTTTACCGTAGTGATGAAAGTTGCGATGGTCCCATTGATACATGAGATGGACTAAATTGTTAAAGTGTAAATCTAAAGATAAAGAACATATAAATGTAGACCTAAAGAATTTGATATAATTGTTATAATATGTAGTCAAAGTGGGAGATTGTTGGAATTTTATATTCCAATAATTAATGTGGGCTAATATTATAAAATAATTATATTGGCTATTTATCATTAGTAGACTTTATTTTATATGGTCAAAATTAAGTGAGTCCATTAGACTACGAAATATGATGATATGGGCTTAAATGAGTAGATGTCAATATTGGACCATTAGGGGATAATGGGAGCCCTATTAAGTTAACACAGTATAAGAAGACTATGGTTCCTAATGTACCAAATTACTGAAAGCTTATACTCTCTTCTCCCCATTTGAAAAGAGGTTAAAGTTCCGTCAAGAACTCAAGAGATTCAATTGAGGAAGAATCATAAAGGCAATAGTTACCTTTGTTCATGTTCATTATTAGTTCTCATAAATATATTCCAACAAATGTTGAAGAACGCTTATATAAGGAACCATTAATAGATCTAGGTATTTATCTTATCCTTAGTAATCCAACATGATGTAGATCCTATGGGTATAAGAACGAGTTGTTCTTAAAATATACATATTTTTTTGTATTGTATTGCTTTCACCTAATGATTCTCTAGATCATAGATTAAATATTAAAAACATATCTTTAAGGAATTATTTCTAACAAGTTAAGTATAAGGATACTTGTACTTTCTTTAATCCCTCCAATCACTACAAAAAATTTTAAGTTTAGCAACCACCAAAATCGGTTGCTAAACTTAAACAATTGGTCATTATTTTCTTAATTTAGTGGCTAAATGGATTAGTGACTGACTTTTCTCCATCGCAAAAAATGTAGTAGCTAAGCCATTTAACGACCAAATTAGGTTTGGTTGGTGTTTTATTTTTTTTATAAAAAAAAGTCATACCAATCCCTAATTCGGTGGCTAATTTATTATTTTTTTAAAAAAATTGATTATTAATGTTGTTGCTATTTTAGGTAAGAGAGAACGACGGTGCCAGTGGCAATAGTGAGGGGAGGAGAGGTGGAAAAGGAGTGAGAAATTATTAAAGCTCAAAGATGTTTAAGTAAGGTTGAAGGTGGAAAAAAGTGAGATTTTTTTTTTGATAATTTTCAAAAATTGGTTGTTTATCAGTCGTTATTTTTGAATTTTTTAAATGAATAAAAAAATTGGTCGTTTGATCCTTTGCTATTTTTTTATTTTTACTTTAAAAAAAATAAAATGTGGTCGCTAATTCAGTTGCTATGATTCAATGTTAATATGGTATAGAACCAAAAATTAGCGATGGAATTCAGATCAATCGCTAAATCGGTAGCTAAATGATATCCATATTTTTCTTTCTCTTTTGCGACGGAATTAGTGACTGATTATTTAGCAACAGTGTCGCTAAGATTGAAACATTTGTACTTCACATATTTGGTCACAAAATTGGTTACTATTAATAACTGATTTAATTCAGTTGCTAAATGAGATTTTTCTAAAACTCATAAGAGTGATTCTTGACCACATTGGCAATCTATTCTGATTGATGGTTTTAAATATGATGCTTGACATGTTTAATGTGTACAATTATTTTTCCATTTTATAGAAGTGACCAAGTTTCAAATAAAGTCAACGAAACTATCATAAAACACAATAAGTTATAATATGGAACAAAAGAAAAAGGTGAGGACAATAAGGTAGGTTAGAGCAAAAAGCAAGAAACAAGCATGAAATAGGACACTGAAAAGTGTGTAGTCTACACGTTCCTATCTTTTATTTGCTATGATTGACAATATATATATAACTTAAAACATGCCTTTTTAGCTTTCTACCCCAATTGACATTGCTGCTATGACAACTATCAATGGGATTAACTAAGTGGACACTCTCCACTCTTTCTAATTTAACCATCTTGTTTGTGAGGGGAGGTTTTTACTATCACTTACGTATGGTTTACTATTTTACAGGGTGACAAAGGAACATAAGCTGCCTAAGAATTTTGAAGTCTGGAAATTGATGTCCATCAATTTTGATTTTTGTAGATTTTGGTTCTTTGAATTTGAAGTAGTAATTACATTTAATAGGGAAGTAAATTAAAAAATAATTTCTATGCATAGGGATGAATGCAAGGTGTATATCTATCTATTTATCTAGGTCAAGTCAAGTAAAATTAGTATAGTCTAGTTAGGTTAAATTTAGTCAGGTATAGTGTAGCTAGTAATATATAAAAGTTGAGATGGAGTTCTTGAGAAACCACCTAAACTCTAAAGTTGAGACCTGTATGGTATGAATTTTGCCCAAAGCATTACCTTTCTATTTAATTTCTCATTATTGTGCTTTTATACTTATTAACGTGTGATACTGAGTTTTAAATTTTGTCTTCAATTTAATATTCACAGTTGCCTTTTGTTGTAATTCATGACTCTATTTCAATTATTATATTATTTATTATTCTATAATTTTTTAAAACAAATAATTATTTTTATTAAAAAAAGGCCTCATGAGTCAGTGTAATATGATTTCTCTTTAGCTAGAGTAAAGGAAGCTGGAACTAACATAGATTGGAAAACAACACCAGATGTTCCAAGTTCTCACATTGTAACAATACAAAAAATACAATTTTTAGTTGGGGTTTATTTATGACAACTACTACAAACTACTACAAAATGATATGATTTCTGAAAATTTCTTTAATCATCACAAAGATATAGAAAGAGCTTTCGTGCTTAGATATATAGAGAGCATTTGTTTAAATAAGCGCTTTATAGGTGTTTGTTATTCTTTTTTATTTTTAAAAAAATAATTAGAATTAGAGCACTTTCCTCCTCAAAATTCTTGTTCTTTTGCAACTCTCAACGGAAAGGAAACACTCCTCAAAATTCTCATTCTCCAATGACTCTCAATTCCTACCTTCACCTTCAAAGTCATCCCCTCCATTCATTATTTGAAGTGTCTCCAACCCTACCAAGCTTAGAGTCACTTCGGAGCATGATGCCTTCACTGCTTGCAACCACAACCACACATAAAGCTTCCTCTCCAAAAATAGCTGTGATTCTCTCTTCTTCACTCTTTGCTTCCTAACCTTTGTTATCCTATTCTTGAATCTGCTTCCTTTCATTTTGATCACCAGTTTTGACATTCGTAATCCTAACCTTCATTCTTTCCTTCCTTTGTTTAAAGTTCCATGCTCTAATTTCATCTTTTCTAGGCTCAATTTTCTCTTTTACAAGACTCGTTCCCCTTTAAACCATATATCGTTTCTCATTAAAATGCAGGAAAATGCTCTATGAGAGAGATATTACGAAAATGGTTTTGTGTTGATTTTGAAGCTTGGATTCAATGTTCTGTTTATGTTTTTATTTGTATTTTTATTTTATTTATTCTATTATATGAATTGTCTTTTGTATTTGGAAGTTAGGTTATATTTGTGACTAATAGATATTAGTTAGTATTATGCTTCTTTCATGTTCGATTAAATGTCGTAATCACCACACACTTTAGAATGCCTTTGAAGTGTAATGTAGAAAGTTGTTTTTAACTTAAGAATTTCTAAGATAGAACCTTTCACATTGTGTTTTAACTAATAATAAAGATTGTGTTAGAAGTTGTGTATTAGAGAGTGTTGATATCACTTCTCTTTTTAGCATTACTGCACTTGTATAAGGCTTTAAAACATTCTTTTTTTAGTTCTTACCTTGTCTTGAACATTTTTATTCTAGTTCCAAGGTTTTTTATCTCTCAGTTCAAAACCTTTTGATTCATCAAATATTGCTTTAGCAACCTTGGACATCTTATCCCAATTGACGTTAGCATTACCTTATAATTCCTAATTAACTTCTTTCAATAATTTCTTCTTAAAAGCCAAATGTTTAAATATCATTCACTTTCATAATTTATAGTGCTTGAACTTTCGTCAATGATCTTTTTGATATTTTCCCTTGGTTTATTTCTTATAGCTTCTCTTTGGTAACTCGTGCTGGTATTACAGATATTATAGATGTTTCATATTTCATCTGGATTACCACTTGATTTTTGATATCTTCAATAATTTTAGAGACGATGTATCAGTAAGTAATAAATTCCTATTGACCTCAGCATGAAGAAAAGTTATGATAGAGTTCTTTTGGCAATGACTCAAAAGTGGTCTTCTCTTTTATATGGTCCCTCAAGTTTGGGAAAATCTACTCTCATTACCAAGTTGGTTCAAGATAGTAGAAACCAAGGTATGCCTTAATATTTATTGGCTAGTTATTATTTTTTTTTCCTTTTTTGTAAATTGATTAAGCATATAGAGTTGGAAGAACATGTCTTGGATTAGGTGGTTAGTATTTATTTGGTGCAAAGCTCTTTGTCTTTTATATGGTTGCTTGCTTTTTCTTTCATGATTGTTTTATGTTTTGTTTAGGAGGATAATGATCATTACTAATTCCTTCTTCAAAATAATAATTGTTTTTGCTATTAATTTGTTTTGCAGTTCTATTTATCCACATGGATGATCAAATTGGTGGTAGAACATTGGTTGGAGCTTATTTTTGTACAGATCAACCAGGGGAGTTTAAATGGCATAGCCTGGGTCACTTACCCTAGTTTGTTTTGACCGTTTCTATTAATATCTATTCATTGGGAAGAGGCAAATTTTTTACTTGTTAGACAAGAATAGAGTTTGTGCATAATTAGACATATATACAAGAATGGGTCATTGCAGTAAAATAATCTTATTAGACAATAGCAAAGAAAATATACTTATACAAACTCTGAGAATTATGTGCATAATTAGGACTATTTTTTTAATTATTTGTGTAAGAGTATGTAAAGAGTGAAAACGAGTTTGTACAAGTATAGAAAAAGTATCAAGCTTAATGATTAGTAGGTTTGCTTTATGCAAGTAGTAACAGACTTTTGATTTTTCCTCTTAAGCACAGCCCTGACTACAGAAGCTTTTGAAATTTACAAGTCATGTAGGAACACTACATATTCCACTCTTATACAATTAATTGGTTGAAGGCTAAAGCATAAGACATTGATAGGTATAAAAGGTTGATTACATAGAAGTTAATTAGATAAACAATCCTCATACCTTACTACTAAGTTCACTTTCATAATATATATTTTCTAAATTATCCCAATGTGAAGATCCACTAGTCCTGCTCAATGTATTGTCAGATACATCGGATATACTCTCTATATCAACCGAGCCAACACTCATTTTGTCCACATATGAATTTGCATCCTTCCTGTGCTATCACATAAGAATGAGTACATTTTTTTAATGATAAGCATACATAAGTGAAAGCAAAATTAAGTTATTTATAAACAGTAGACTTGTGTTTGCTCCTTGTGTTTAAGCACTAAATTTTAACCTGAAGAAAAAAAAAGACCAAGAGGATTAGTTTCTAAATAATTGTACAAAATCTTCAATTGTACCTGGAGCAGCTAAAACCAGGAAAGTGGAAGATACTTGTAAATTTGGGATGCAATTGTTTCCACTTATTTGGTAAAGGAAATATTAGGATGTGCTAGTGAGGGAAGGTAAAAATCCTTATTACTTAGTAGAAAAAGTGGATTATAAAAAATAAACTTTCATATCTAATTTTAGAGATTCAAAACCATTGAACCTAATTTATCTATTAACTTGGGCCTATTTGATATTTAAAATATTTTCTATTTTTATTTTATATTGTTATTAATAATAAAATTTCCATATTATATTTATTTTATTTCCTATTTTTAACAATTTGTATGGAAAATGGTGAACATATGATGTTTCTCAAATTGAGAGTTTACCCTTGAACAGGGAATATTTTCCATTTCCCATATTCAACCGAACCATGAAAGGCTCAGTGTCTTCGGAGTATAACTAGATAAAAAGCCATGAATATATTATAATGTTAAGAGATTAGTAAAGAAAGAAAAAGTATATAAAATATATATACTAAATGTTTTTAGAATAAATTTTGCTAAAAGTATTTGGTGTAATTTAAAAGTCTTAGGGTATAATTTAAAAGTATTTTTTTATTAAAAAAATATAATTTATGTTTATTTTTTTGTTAAAAGTTTGTCTTTATTTATACATGTTTGAACTCCTACGTAATTTTTCTTTTTAATTGAGCTTTGAATCAAGATTAGTTCTTAATTATAGGATAATGTGCCTTTTATTTGTTTGAATCATTTTTAATTTTTTCTTAAATTAAATTCAAAGATTGTCTCTTTATATGATAATGTTATTTGTGTGTTCATTTTACTACTAATTAGCTACAATATTTATTTTCTAGCCAAAGCTAATTTATCATATCTATTATAATATTTTTCAAGAGACTCGATTTTCTTTCGTCTAGTAAACTACGGTAAAAAAGAGAGATGAACATTTGGTGTTGTGTTAAATGAGTTTGGATCTCAAATCTTAAGTGAAGGAAAGAGGAGTCAAGCCTTGCTGGTTGTTGGAATTGGAGGCAAAGTTGGTGCTTTTATTAGTCCTAAAAGAGTTATTGTGCCAATTGTTAATGCACCAAAGAAGTCATGGATCCTTAATTCAAGTATAAGTAATTAGTCTCGTGTTGGTTAGAAAATGACTTAATAAAGTATATATAAGGTTTTGGATAAATATATAATTTTTTATTCTCTTGATAATCCTTGTCATTAGTTGGCTAACCCTTTTTTAGTGCTCCCAAAATTGATGGATTCATTTCCTGTTCAATAATGACTATTTTTAGTTTTAAATTCCCTATGATCCTTAAAATTCCTATTTTTAACAGTTATTTTGTCTCTGATCCTTAAAAATTCCAAGATTTTATTTGTGAATATTTTTGGATATTTTAGTTAAATTAAACTCCTAAATAACACCTACTCCCTGCACTTCTCATCTACATCTCATCCATAAAAAAATTGAAATTTATATAGTGATTATGTAAGCTGCTCACTTATCAGTGATCAGTAGTTAAAAATTTTATATTAGCTAGTGTCAACAAATTTGAATAAAGTTGACAACATAACACTTATTGTTGAAGGAGCGGCTTTCGAAGATTGGGGTGTTGGGATGTTGGGATGTGTATCCTTCATAGTGGGATCAGCTGTTATTGTCATCCATGCACCACAAGAGCAGAATCTGGATTCCATCAAGAAGTGAGATCTAGCCACTCAACTAGGTTAGATTTTATCCCATTTTAATTTGTCTTTAAAATAAACTCCTTTGTTATGGTATATTAACTAATGTTCACAATACCCCCATTTTTTCAACAGCATTTCTGATTTTTGTGATGGCAATAGTTTCGGAAGTTTTGGCATTGATCCTACACTTTGAACCTCGCTATGGATGGACTAATATGTTGATCTACTTGGGAATTTCTTCATTAGTTGCTCACTTACGATAACTTTCTATATGTGATGAAGTTTCATATTGATGTTGCAACGCTTGAATTAACTGTATACTACTCTATTCATCATCAATTTTTAAAATTTTTAGGTTGTGAGCATAAAGGCTATTGGAATTGGAATAAAGCTTACGCTTATTGAATAAGTCAAATAGCTTATTCTCATACTTGGTTTTTTCTTACCATGGCCACAATGTGTCATTACACAGTTGAATTATCTTAATAGGGTGAGTGAATGGTGAAACTTATAACTAAAACTATAAATTCTTGTTTACTAATATTGAAGGGAAATTTGGGTAGTTTGGTCTACATTTGATGCATGATTTATGATTTCTTATGCATATAAGGTTAGACATACTAGATTATATTGGTTTTGGGTTTTGATTCCACAGATTTTTCAGGAAATTATATTTTCTTATTCTACCATCAATTTTTCTTACTACTAAGCTTGGATCATTGGTGAGGTTTGGTTAGTGATTGTTGTCTAGTTGCATGGCTGATCCTTAGACATTTTTCTTCCACCTTAGGCATGGTTTTATTCAAAGGCATGGTTGATCCATTCAGTTTGTCTTTGTTAATTTGTTTTGTTGCTATCTATTTGGTCATCAAGTGACGTGGCTAGAAATCTAGTAAAATGTCATTTTTATTTTTGTTACATTTATTGGTGGTTTCTAACCGCCACTATATATTAAATGGAAGAAGAGTAAAAATGCATTTTGTGTTGGTTTTAAACCCCAATAAGTATTTTTTTTTCTAATGAAAAACCAGGGTTAGTAAAAATTGCCAAAAACTAACACCAGTTATTATTTTAAATCCCAGAAATATCATTTGTGGTGGGTTTTTGAACCCCATATACTAAAATTTTAATCACCAAAAATAGTATGATTTTTTGTTTTTTTTAAGTGTAAAGAGGATATAATGCTTCGTTTTTACTAATGATAGCAATCCAAATGTAAGAAGATACTTAGAACCTTTTAATGCATTTTGCTATAACCTTACACAGGTTCATATATCATGTTCTATAGTTTTACGGTTTCTACAGCAAAAAGAACTAGGTAAGGTATCATCCTCTTCCTAATTAGTGGATTGTCTTGCAAGTTGCAACTGCTCATAACCTAATTTAATTTCGCAGTTGCTTCTCATTCTAATTTGTTGATAAAGCTCCTTTCTTTTTGTTTTCCTCGCTACATATATTGTTCTTAAATGTAATTGTCTACAATTTATAATCTAAAGGAAGAGCTGCTAAAGGGAAGGTCGGGCTGTGAGCACTTGAATAAACCAATGTACCTTTTGATTGAGGCTACATAACCTGCTAGTGTTGTTGGTATAAAGTTGAGGCAAGCACATGAAATCATAGAAAAGGTACTTAAACCCTTGGCATCTCTTTATAGTTATAACTCTGAATTTACTTTGTGTTCTTGTCGTTTTCTAAATCTTGTCATTATCTTGCATGCATTTTCATAATTGCTTAAAAATTTATATATAAATTGATTTTGGGGGTTTATAATTTGAGATGAGTTGGTTGCTTTTGTGAGAGATTTGTTGATAATAATACTAATTCCTAAATTTGAGATTTTGTAGGTTTAAAATTTAGAGTGAATTTAGATTTGGAATTTGAAAAGGCAAAGTAACTTAGATATTCTAATAAACAAAGAAACTCTTGTTTGTGCTTCCAACTATTGGATACGGGTAAGGATATGCCAAAAAGTAGCTTTAATGAAATCTAATGTGTTTTTTTTTTTTTTTTGTGGACTAGTCATTTGCTATTTTCAGCTATTATGGAAACACTTTACTTCACTAGCAATTAGATAGGGATTTGTATATTGCATTCGTGAATTTTTTTCATGAGTGCAAATCATCTTCAACTCGTTGGTTTGATAGTTTTCTTATCTCTTATTGTCATTGGATGTGATAACTTAAGTTTTTGTGAAGTGAGGTTCCTACAAGATTAAATTAAGTGATGTTCTTGTTGCAAGATCATTCAAACTAGGTTAAGTTTGTTAGTGTTAGTGGTTTAAGTCTATTAGTGTGAGTGGTTAATTTTGTTGAGTGAAATGTTAATAGATTCTATATTATATGAGACTTGTGAAAACCATGTTCAATTGTATGCAATAAAGTATAATAAATGAAAATTTCTCTCATTCTTCTCAATTCTCTTTTAAGAGCATGAGTGTGTAAATATGTAAGTTTTCTCTCTTATCTCCAATAGTTTAATTTTTTGTGATGTATTTCCTTTTTGTATCTTAATTAAATATTATAAGACTTTTTTATAAAAAAAATCTTTTAAAATTCATTAAAATTTTAATCTAATATACCCTTAATAAATAACCAGCACACACAATAATGTGTTGATGTCATTCCTCGTCTGGACACCATTAGATCCACTCTACCATCATTTGATCCAAGGGTTCACCACACCTCTTTCTTAAAAAACCAACCCATGTTTAAGCACCAACAACATCTACATCTCCATCTCCGAGCTTACAAAGACCCATATCTAAGAGTGATTTATGCTTTGTTATGCAAAAATGTGTTTTGTAAATGCCATCATGTCATGAGAGACAGAGAGATGATAAATAGTAAGTGTGGTAAAATAATCAATTTATCTATCATCAATCCTATATATTCATTAAAAAATAGATTAGATCCAATCTAATCATTTAATTTTATATATGGATAGTGATCCATTTACTAATTAAATAATTAAATAATTTATTATAAATTTAAAATATAATTTTTAAAAATATTTTTGTGGAAATTAAATATCCATTCATAAAAAATTATTAATAAATAGATTAGATGGCTTTTATAAATGAATTATGAATGAGTTAGATTTTTTAAATAACTTTTTAACAAATCAAAATGAATTAATTATTTGTTTTCAATCTATCTAACTAAAAATTTATTGAATCCATCTGTTAGCCACCTTTAGTTATTACATGCTTTCAAAAATGTAAAAATTTCAGTACTTTCCAAATTTAGTTTCTTAAGTGCTAAAATTGTTTACACCTTCAAAAACTTAGTTCTTAAAATATATTAAATACATTTCGGAAACTAAAAAATTTAGAACATCTACCGAGAAAAAAAAATACAAAAATGCAGAAGGAAGTGGGAATAGAAAGAATGAGAACAAATAAATAAATAAATATCTTTTACCTAATATGTTAGTCACTGTGCGTGAACGTAACCCACAAGTTGTGGCTTTCCTTTTATGTTGCACCTTTAGCATTTTGTATGTTGTGAATTACACATAGCGATTGCAAATATACATGGGAAAGCAATTAAAATGTGTTCCAATGTCACCAAGCCACACATACCACTCTTCCACTTGCAGGTGTGTCTCAAATCTCTTTCATTTCCTTTTTCTCTTTATTCTATGATGAACCCCTAGATTCACACACTTACATAATTACCAAGTGCTACACAAAACAGATTATGATTAGTATGAAAATCGAATTGATTACAGTACTTGAAATTTAAGAAATTGAAAAGAAGAAAATGGAGGAACATTTAGAAATAGTTTGCTATTAATTCTATAGGAATTAAATAAGAGAAACGCCTCATGGAGAACTTAATGACAATTAAATATTTTTTGCTCAAGAACAAGTTGAGAGAAAAGTCTTTATTGCTTGCAATGCAAGTTTCAAAAATGAATCAAAGTTAGTTACGATCAAACTTGTTTATTGATCCTAATTACAAGTTTAAGAACTAAACAAGCTAGGCGTGAAGGGCTTGGGCCATGGAGTAAGGCCGACCTAAAAGGCAAAGGCCCTAAATAAGCTAACTAGTAGTGCGTCCAAAGGTCATACAAAGGTCGTCCAAAGAATCCAGGTGCTATTCGACCTAGATGCGTCCAGAGGCTCCAGATGCCATATGCATCCAAGGCTCCAGATGCCACATGCATCCCAGGCTCTAGGCTCGTAGAAAGGGCCAAAGTGTATTCAAAGGAACAAACCAAGTCAATTTGACTAAGCTATACAAAGGTCCTATAAGCTACTCAAGGGTATTATGAACAATCCCAAAGTGTAAATAGGGTTGATCCTTCCATGAGTCCTCCTTGTCCTAAAAGGAGACCCATCTTCTCTTGGACTTCCTCCTCAAGCCTCTTCAATCTCCCTCTAGTCATAGGTCCTTGAAGTCCTTCTTATGCTCTTCCTACCAAAGGAAACGACATCAATTTGTTGTCGCACAGGGAACACATCGTAGAGGACATCACATGTGGAATGCAAGTTAGCAACAACGTCATTGTGAAGAGGAAGCCAATATATTCGAGTCTCCGTGGATTTGTCCAAGTCCATAGATATGATCCATCTTGATGATGCTCGAAATGAAGAAGAAGTGTAACTACTGAAACAAATGACTTATGGGCTTGACTTTACCATCACACATTAGTTCTTAGAGAAACAAGAGATTTCAAGGGCAAAAATAGTGACCTGAAGTTCATAAGATTATTGTAGTAGTTGTTCATGATCATGTTCAATCAATTTCAAACCTTGGTTCGTTATCCACCTACATGAAGATAAATTAACATATAAAGATAACCTAAGACGTGCAATAATCACACTATCCTTAAGGACTTATCCATGTGTGCAAAGGTCTCCTAGGATTTAATAGGTTCTTTTGAATAATAATTAAGATAACAAAACTAGTAAGATAATTTAATAATCTACAAGAAAGAAAGAAGAAAAGAATGTGAAAGGGAGCATTCTTTGTAAACTTTCTTAAAGACATATTTATAAGGAAGAAAAAAACATTTCTAAGACCACTCAAGCTAGAGTCAAAAGGATAAGGTAAGATTTAGTCTAGAAGACGAAGTTAACAAGATTAAGGGTCTGTTTGGGTAAACTTCTTCATAAGCTAAAATAAACTTATGTATAAGCTAATATGTAGAAACTCTCTCATTTTTGGAGAAACTAATACGAGGGAGCTTCTACAAATTAGCTTACGCATAATTTTAGCTTATTAAAAAAATTATTTTATTTTTTCTTCCTACTTTTCTCTCCTATAAGTTCTTCGGAGAAGTTTATCCAAACAGGTCCTAAGTTTAAATATATGGTGAGACCAAGTCAACAAGACCTAGTCAAAAATATTTTTTATGTTAGTTAAAAGGATTTAATATATTTAATTAAATAGAAAATGTTTAATATTTTTAAATATAAAAAAAAATTATAACAAGGACAACTTAGAGGAGTGCTTTCAATTTCTCATGGAAAGGTAGGAAGTTAGTTTAAGTGACATGGTAATTGTGAACTCTTAACTTGATTGCTTTGCGTGATCAAATAAATTTGCTTCAAATAAAAATTTCTATAAAATAGGTTGTAAATATCAAGCCATTAAATTCATTACAGGTAAATTGAGCCTTTGTGCAACTAGACTAATTAAATATCAAAGAGTACTTGCATCCACATCCACGTAAATGTATCTCTTCAAAATCAATGTTTGATCTTTTTATTGATATTCTTTAATCCATTTCATTTCATTTTTGCACTATATCGTATTTGTATTAAACTAACTTTACATCTTCAAGTATATAGACTATGGATCCAAAATGCTAATTCATTTTATTTTCCAGGTGTATGAACTACGAGTTCAAAAACCTATTTGGTTTTATATTTTTAGGTATATGGACAATAGGTCAAAAAACCTAATTGTTTTTAAATCTTTAGATGTATGGATTACATGTTCAAAAGCCTTTTATTTTGCTTGACAATCAAATCTTATTTTTCCTTAACTAAGTCTTTCTATTTTGGCTAATTATTTCTTTGTCTAGAATCCTTAATAGACTTGGATTATTGATCTTCAATATCATTGATTACATTTAGCACTATGTTATGTAAATACATTGACTTCTTTTTTTGTTTCATGGTATTTCATTCATGACATAATTTGAGATCTTATTTTTTCACTAAATTTCAAGTACCTGAGTTCTTTGGGAACTAAAATATTAATTATATTAGACAAATCTTTTGGAGTTTTCATAACCCCAATTTGATTACTTTTTACCTCATTTTCTTATTTAAAGATTTTATCTTTGGAACCAATAAATCTACTACACTTCAGGTATATGTTAAGACTTATTTACAATACTAGATTGTCCAATAAGGACATCAAGTTTTATTGGAGCCTTAGTAGTTGGTACATTTGATTTAGTCATCCCTTTTGGCAAAAAGTTGTGAACAAATTATCTTTTAAACTTCTTGTTCATATTATTTTATATGATCAAGGTAATGAAGATTTATTCCAACTAATCTTTTTGTTCAACTACTTATTCTTTTCCCCTAATGTTGGGAAATTTTGACAATCGAAAAATCGAGTCATAAATAAATCCTCTCTTAGTAATTCAAGATATTTTATAATAGATGGAGATTTGTACCCAACATATATTCCCAGTCTTATTTGAGGACTCATGTTAGTGCGTTATGGTGGAACAATTGAAACATATACAACACATCCACAAAATTCTTAAATGGGAAATATAAGATTACTTACCCATTGCAAAAAGGAGAATTTGTAATAAATTGGTGGTTTGGTGTGACTAATATCATAGTAAGTGTTAGAGATATCATAAATATCACATTAGGATACCATATATATCTCATTAAGATATTATGAATATCCTATAAGATATTATGAATATCTTATAAGATATTATAAATATCCCATTAGGATATCATAGATATCTTATTAAGATATTATAAATATATTATAAGATATTATAAATATCTCAAAAGATGTTATATATATCTCATTAGGATATCATAGATATCTCATTAAGATATTATAAATATCTTATAAAATATTATAAATATCTTATAAGGATATTGTAAATATCGCATTTTATCTTTATAATTATCTTTCTTTTATATAGGTTATCTTTAAGCAGTTCATCTTTACCCTATAAAAGAGAGATTATCAATTGTATTATTCAACTCAATCAATATACAATTTCATTTACTTTCAATTTGTTATCAAAGCTTCCAATCTTAAGAACATTAATTTGCTACCTCACTCCAATGAACTGCTACCTTCTAGCGAGACTTAAATGTTAGTGTCAGACTCATTAAAGTCTTCTCCACCCTTACCAACTATTTGTGACAATGACGGAAGATAAAGTCATTATCTTAGGACCTATTGAAATTCCAAATCTGTGGGTTCCTCTCGACAAGATGATTGTAATTATCTATAATAGGCATAGTATATTCATACTTCTCTCAAAAGATGCAAGCAGTTGTGTCATATTGAAAGATGTGGCCCACCTAGAGATAATCCTTCTACCTTGCAACTTGACTAGGATATTCAAGTTTTAATAAAGAAGAGATAAACCGCCTTCGAGTCCTCCTAAACTTAACAAGTAAGTCTCTTGGCTCCTGTGCCTTGACCATGAAGGGTAAGAGTTCCTTCAATATTTCTAGTTCAATTCCACAAAGCATCTAGATCCTTGAATCCGGGGCAACATATCATATGGCTCCATTTCATTCATATTTTACATCATACTTTAAAGTATCTAAAAAGTAACTCAATACTATTTCTGGAGATCATGTTCCTATTGTTGGATCTAGCAATGTCCAACTTCAATCTTTCATATCCCTATACAATGTTCTTCATGTTCCTAAACTGGCTAACAACCTTATTTCTATATTTAGGCTTATACAAGTTTGGAATTGTGTAGTAACCTTTTTTCATTCTCATCTTACAATGGGGAGGACAATTGGAGTTACTAAAGAGCAGGTGGGTTATACTACTTACAACATACAAAGATAGGTAACAACACCAATAAGGAGGAGTTTCCTTCTAATCAACAACAACCTCAAAAACTTAGGTAGATTCTCAAACTTGGCTTCATAAACGTCTTGGACGTTCACCATTTAGTTTATTTAAGACAATGTTTCTACACTTATTCACAAGTGTCATCAACCTTCGAGTCACTAGGTCTTTGTCTTAATGGATGCTACTTTTCACCAAACACAATCGTTCTTTCTCAGCCTTCCACTTTAGAGGGGAGTTATCTAGAAGTCGAGTCTATCATCGATTCATTACCTTTACCTACTTAGGAGTCTGTCATTGATAAACGGGTTTTCAGTCGTCTTACATGCCTCAAATAACTACTAAATCTAACTATAGTATAGTTGACCCTAGGTTGATTCTCTCAAGGACACAGTGTGTTAAATTGTGACTAAGTGTAGAAATCAGAGTTTATGCAAAAAACACTAAGTATTGCAAAATGTCGACTTGATGTCGATTGACTTAAGGGCGACCGGGATGGTCTCGGTGGAAGACCAACTAGGATTGTCGATATAATTCCGGCTTAGCCAAATGCGACGGAGTCGGACTGGACTCGGTCTTAGACTCTAGAAAGAAAATAGTAAAAGGGGGATTGTGTTGAAGAGAAGGAAATAAACTAAGTGCAAAAAGATAAGCTAAACTATGCTAAACTAATCTATACTAACTACTGTACCAATTCAGAATTCCAAACACAATAGGTTGTCATTCTTACTTAGAATTATACTCTGAATCAACCTTAGATTCTTACAATAATTGTTGAACGTTTATTCATTGTCATACCGAGGATTTACACAACCGTTACCTTATTAGTTGATAGGGAGTATGTACTTGGTTGATTTTAGGTTCTCTACCTAATTAGATTATTAAACCAGTTCCAATCAACCCTAGTCTAATATGATCTACCCCTAACAATGTGCGATCGCTGCAAAGTTAAAAGTAGATTAAAGCATAGGAATTATAATCAAGAGACAGAATTGCAAACCAGTCATAATATTGAAAATAGAATTGAATACAAATATGGGAATTAAGTGTTCTCTAGAGAGCCCGCCTTCCACGACGATCGCCAATGGAAGGATGGTAGTTATGCACTAGTGATGGCCAAGCATTGAAGTTTCTGTCCACCAGAGTGCGTTTGTTATACCGAGAGATCACCCCTAACAGCTTCTAGCTTCCCAAATCCTAGCTTGTACCTCCTCGATCAAGAGAGACACCTTATTGAAGCTTAGTGTACCACCGTGCTAGCTTGGAATATCTGTACTGCTAATGGTGCTAGGTTTAGAATTCCACTATTTATCCACACCAAAGACGTGGCCTAGCATGCTTTATTTATCCACAAGCTGGCTAAATCTAAATCTAATCCTATAAAATCCTTAATTCCTTGATCCTAGCAGATTTCTTGCTCAGTTACCTAAATTACATATTTTCTTGATCCTAACAAATTACAAATTTGAATTACTGATTACAGATTCTCAATATTAAGAGATTACAAATCCCTTGATTTTAGCATAATCATATCTGCATTACAGATTCCTTAATTCTAGGAAAATCAAATATGTATTACAGATTCCATAATTCTAGGAAAATCAAATATGTATTACATATTCCTTAATTCTAGGAAAATCAAATATGCATTCTTGCCGGAGTGCTTTTGGCCACTAACGTCGACTTGGACTGGGATGCTCTTTGCTTCTATTGGGCCAAGATGCTCCTTTTGCGCTGAGATGCTCTAGGTTTTCAGGCCTGCCAAACAAGTCTAATCTTTTATCAGTTAAAATCCTTATTTTAGAACAAATTTATATTTTTCCTATTTCTAGGTCCATAATTCGAATATTAGCTAAGACAGGACTCTTAATCACTAAACAGTCTTAATAATACTCATCTTAAGCCCTTGTGAGGTGTATAAAACATGACTCATCAGACCCCACACTTACGCTTTTGCACTCTTGGGCAAAATCAAATTTCAAGGAAATTGAAAGAGGAAATATGTTTTCAAATGAATTTTTCAAGTTTGACAAACAGATCAAGCATGCAATCATCCTAGAATTCATATTTTCAAACAATCTATGAGAGTTACTTTCTCCACATCCAAATCAAATAAGCAGCCTGCAAACATTAAAGAGTAATCGAGAATTGATCGAGCTCTCTCTCAGGGCATATTCTCTCAATCTCTCAAGTGTTTGGGATTGTGTATACACTCAAACATCCCATGCAATCGGCACTACCAAACTTTGACTAGCCTCTCCTTCTGCACCTTCAAAATCACATGCAATCATGATCATTAAGACTTCTTGTTGGCTTGTAATGTGGCCAAGGTTAAGGGTAGGATATAGGATGGTAAGTGAGCTTTAGTAACCATAGGGAAGGGAGGAGTAATGTGTATGAGTTCACAGCATGGAAGGAATCCCCTAGGACACTACGATTCTATTAAGAGCATTCTTGGGCATTTTTTCTTCTTTCCCTTTTTCCATTTTTCTCACTTCTTGTTTTGCAGCTTTGTGTTGTATTTTTGCTATAGCTTATAACTTTTGGCCACTTCCTCTTTCATTGCACTTGTTTTTCTTTTTTTTTTTTTGAACCCTTTTTAGATGTATTATTCTTACTATGTCCCTAGGTGTCTCCCCCACACTTGAACGAGACCCACTCCCAAAACAATTCCAAAGCTCCTCTATCCCCCAAAGGTTGAGGTTGATCATGGTTTTTCGGTTTTGGCTTGTAATGAGCTGTCATATTAGAAAAAAAAATGGTTATTCAAGCTCAAGGAGGGTAAACAAGGGATAAAGTTTGCAAGGTAAGTCCATTTGGCTCGGAGCTTTAATAGAAACTTGACTTAGATCATATCACTCCTGCATGTGAAATGAGATATATCCAGAGAGTAAAGGAAAAATCTAGAGTAACCAATCATCATGAATGCAAATATCACACAAGAAAGGAAGGAATAGCAAGATGTAAAGCCATTATGTATGCAAGGCTTGAAAATACTCACATGGATGGTTGCTCAATCACTAAAGGTTCCTCTTTTTCAGTTTTTCAATCACTCAAAAGATATAGAAATTTCATTCCTTATCAAGTTTGAAAATCTTCCCTCCAGGGTCATACATACCTTTTTCTATTTCATTTTTACTCAAAGAAATCAACTCAAAATTTTTCAAAATAGTTTTCTCAGTAATTGGCAATCCAAAATCAAAAGTTGGCTAGGAAAAACAAAATAAAATGAAAATGAAAACCAAAATTGAACAAAACCAAAGTCGATTCAAACCTGGTTGAATGGAACCAAGGCCGACACAGACTCGGGAAAAATAAAAATAGCAGAACCATAATAAAAAGAAAAGAAACAAAATGAAATAGAACATGAATGAAATGACAAAACTAAAAACAAAACAAAACCAAACAAACTGTTACCCTCCTAAGGAACACCCCCCCACACACACACACACTTAAATGATGCATTGTCCTCAATGCAAAGTATATGTGCGCATAAGGGAAAGGGTGAAATAGAAAGACTACTTTTTTTTTCAGGGTAGAAAGAAAGTGCAAAATCTAATTTCCAGTATTTTTGCTCCACTCCTATTGTCTACAACTTGGGGGAGCTTTCTCCTCATCCATTTTGATAGTTTCAACATGATATCCTCCAGTAGCTTCTCTGTAACATTGCCTATAACTCATGCACTGTGATTAGTGCCATTGCTGCTTTTCACACACAAAGAAGATTTAGTTAATCTAGTACAAGTATACTCATAATTAACAGAATTCTTAAAATCCATATTTCCAAAATATTCAAAGTGTTTAGTCAATACAGAATGCAAATTTACTAAGACATGGAATTGATGCGTTATGGATGACACTGGTATTGATTTTTCTGTTGGTGAGCAAAGTGAAGAAGGTTCATTCGTGGATTCCTAACTCAGCTGCCGGGAGTGGATTCAGCATTTCAAATGTAGAGTTAGATGGTCGCGTGTCATCTCAGTTTTCCATGTGTAGATGCGGCTACTAGATATAGTCTTGGCATCCGTCATGCTGCTGCATTGGCTACCGAGGACACATTTGAACTTTGCTTGATATTGGTATCGGCCACCTGAATTGGACGCAGCTACTGTATGATTGCTTGATTAGCCAGCTTGGCCTGGATTCGGCAAGTGGTGTGCCGAGTCGGTTTTGACCTTTGGTTGGTTCCAACTCTAACTGCCCTAATTGGACTCGGCTCCTGGTTGGCCGCTAGAGTCAAACTCGATTGGTTCCTGCCATCGAATGTGGTTGTCCGAAATGGATTTGACTTTGAGCTGCTTCCGATTCTCATCGCCTAAGTTTCCTTCGACTCTCGAACGTATGCTCATGTTGGACTCGGTGTTAGTCTCCTCACTTGAGTCGCTTTGGGCCCATACCAGGTTTCAGCCTTAGGGTGCCGAGTTGGTCTCGGCTTTCTTCTGGTTACGGATTCGGCATTTGGAGTCAGACACGAATTTGGCCTGGTTGCGATTTTGACTTTGATTGCTCGAATCGATAAGTGTTGGTTCATGAGCCAAAAAATTATTAATAGAATCTGACACTTTAGTCCCAAAATCTAAAACTTTAGTTATATCGGCATTGTTAGAATTAGAAATCACATTGGCAAAGTTGGATACGTTAGCCACAGAATTTGACATTTCAGGCATATTGGCAAAAGCAGAATCATAGACCCTGAGTTGGCAACCTCAATTATAACAGCAAGACTCGGAACCTCCATCATAGAGTTGGCAACTTCTAATATATTGGCATGGTCCGACATAGAAACCATAGAGTCAGCCATTTCAATCATATTAACACTATCTGACTTGTTAACTAGAGAGTCAACATCTTCGACCATATCAGCAAAAGCATTATCAACATTAGTATATCTAGGATCATCCATCTTGGCATCAGCACACATGGGACTAGTAATGTCAACATCAGCACATGCGGGATCAGCTATCTCGACCCTAGTAACTTGGTCTGAAATCTCATCTAATGTCATATCAGTAAGATCAGTAACATCGTTAATAGAATTTGCAATCTTAACCACATTAGCCAGATCAGAAACGGTTGGCACGTAGTCATCAATCTCAACCATCGTAGTAGAGTCGGTAGGGCCAAGCATGGAGTTGGCAACACTAAACAATCTTAATAATATCCTTATTTTAGCACTGATTTATATTTTTCCTATTTCTAGGCACATAATTCAAATATTAACTAAGACATGGGTCTTAATCACTAAACAGTCTTAATAATATCCATCTTAAGCCCTTGTGAGGTGTATAATATATGGCTTATCAGTCATCAAGTCATTACCTTTTCCTACTCCAAATGTTCAAGTTCAAGAAGTCACCCTTGAAGAACTTATCACTGAAAAGGCACATAATGAAGCAAGAGAAATACCAAAGGCACGAGAAACCTACTCTGGTCCCACAACCAGTCCAATTGTTTGAGCTGAAGGTAAGTATCCCTAAGAATCCAATTGAGGAGGTTACTAATGAAATGTCAAAGGTAAGTATCCTCGAGAACCCTATTGAGAATGTTTCTGATGACATGCTTATTGCTTTGAGGAAAGGGAAACAATCATGTGTCAAGTATCATATTTCTCAATTATGTCTACTGACCATCTCTCTATACAACATTAGAGTTTTATTACTGCTATTGATACAATCAAAAAAATACATTAGTATAGGAAGCTTTGAAAGATGAGAATTGGATTCAAGCCATGAAAGAAGAGATGAAAGCGTTAGAGAAAAATTCAACTTGGGAGATTGTTGTCATACCCAAAGACAAAAGAGTTGTAGGTTATTGTAGGCACCTGAATCCGTTCAGTCCAATAAATAGGTCTACAAAGAAATCCCAAAATAGAAGGATCCAAATTCTAAAGGACTAGGAAAGGATCCATCCAGAAGGGCAGCTAACCTGGCCTCGTCCATGAAAAGGGGCCCAAGGCAGCCTCTAATACACCTGACCCCAACCCGATGAGCCCAATGTCACGCTCAACCTAACTCGTAACCCAAAAGAGACCCAAGAAGGCTAGTGTCCAACCCTTATTGACGATAAATGCAAAGAGAAAGCCTAAGTGTAGCCCAAATGACAAGAGACTCAAAGCGGCAATCAAGCAGGTTCCAACTTTGCGCTGATGGAATCACCCAACTCAGCAGAATCAGAGGAAATCAACCGCATCAGCAAAGTAAAGGTCCCAATGTCTCTAGTAAAGAAAGATCCTTGCCAATCACAACAAGGGAACATGCTAAGTCAGCCACTACCCGCGTAAGGTGCCGCGAATTCAGGGAGAACATGTCACGATTGAGCGCGGGAACCAATGAACATCAATCTGGGGATCACCAAGGCTAACAAACTGGATCAGAGGGTTGGGGGGTAACTGCACGTGACGAGATCAGGTGCGCTCTTATTCCCCGCCCAAAAGCTATAAAACGCCTCAGCGCAAAAGGCAAGGGGCCAAGAGTTGAAAAATAGAAGAGAGAAGAGTGAAATTGCTGGAGAATTGTTGTGCGAGCTACGACCCGAGAACGAAAGGACCAACTGTGTGCGAAAGCACCAACAAACTCTCTAGATACCAAGTAAGTCCCTTGGCCAAGACTCCAATGAAGCCATAAGTAACCTCCATAAACATACTTCAGATGGTAAACCTGTAGTTCGCCATTGATCATAACTAAGTCGGTCTCAGTTGTCCCATCAGTCAAAGCTCAATCCCTACATTCTTGAGTCCATATAACTCACACATTCCCAATAATGGGTGCATGACCCTTCTCGATGCCAAACCGAGTCTAGTATACTTCAGATGGCAGGATCACAGCTCGCCTTGACCAAAATCCGAGTCAACCATAGTCTCTTTACCTTAACACACAGTGCACTCCATCCTACTCTGAATCACCAAGTCAACCTAGCACGCACACATACAAACACTCAATCCAGCACCAAGGAGAGACGCCTAGTGGATAGTCCCGACTTTGAACCCAAACCGCGAGAGCTAAGTGCCCAAACGGAAAGTTCAACTCCCATATTCTAAACCTTGATGGACGCCTAAAGGAAAGTCCAACCACACAGGGACCCATACCCTACACTCGCAATATAGTCCACAAGCAGGAGGAAGGACGCCTAATGGAAAGTCCGACTCTGTTACCCCATTCCCTTAATCTAGAACTACGTTAACTGTGATTCCTCTCAGCCGTGAGGTACATAGGAGCAAGAGGCCTACTCTTGTCAAGTTAAACATCCCACACACTGTAAATCTTCCTATGTAGCATCTGTCAAGATAGTAAAGGTTATGTAGCATGACATTCATAGAGTAACTACTAGATGGTAGGCGGATGGGATGATGTGTCATTCCCATGCATAACCGACTCCAACCTTAGCTAGATCGGTTTCAATCAGCCCCTTCTGGGTTGGTCGAGATGATGCCGGCTTAGCATGCAGAATTCCCCTAGAACTGGTGGGTTTGACATCCTTCTAAACTACATTCGACTCACTAACATTTCTAGTCCAATCCAAATTCCCACGCACATAGCATTAAAACAGAATATCCATTCCCAACCTTCGAACCAACCGCTAAATCGCCCTGGCACAATTTAGGTTGCGTTAGTTATATATGGATATACACTATGAAGTGTAAATCTGATAGGATCCTTGATCGATACAAAGCAAAATTGGTTTCTAATAGGTATACATAGACTTAGGAATAAATTATGAGGAGACATTTCCCCCTATAGCAAATATGAACGCGGTAAGAGTTATTCCTTCCTTAGCTACCCACTTTGGTTGGAACTTGAAACAATTTGATGTTAAAAATGCCTTCCTTCATGGAGACCAAGAAGAAGAAGCCTACATGAAGATCCCCTAAGGGTTCTATTCTCACAATGAAAAGAACAAGGTATGCAGACTCAAAAAGATATTGTATGGACTTAAACAGTTTCCTTAAGCATGGTTTGGAAGATTTGCTCAAGTCATGATATCCTTAGGATACAAGCAGAGTAAAGGTGATCATACTTTCTTTATAAAACATTCTTTTGATGCTAAACCCACTCTTCTCCTAATCTGTGTAGGCGATATAATCATTATAGGAAGTATGTACTCGATCTCCTTAAAGAAATAGAAAAATTAGGATGCAAGACCTTAGGGGTACCTATTGAACAAAACCATATGATTGGGTGTGAAGAAAGTTCAACCATAGATAAGTCTCAATATCAAAGATTGGTAGGAAAATTGATTTACTTATCCCACACTAGGCTAGATATTGCTTGTGTTTTTAGTATGGTCAACCAATTCATGCATGATCCCAAGGAAAGGCACCTTTAGGTAGTTGAAAGGATCCTCAACTATTTGAAGGCAAGTCCAGGAAAAGGACTATTGTTCAAAAAGAATGTACATTATCCATGGAAATATATACAGATGCAGACTATACACAATCAAAGTTAGATAGAAGATCCATTTTCGAATACTGTATATTTATGGGGGGAAATCTAGTAACATAGAGGAGCAAGAAGTAAAATGTGGTTGCTCAATCAAGTGAAAAAGTAGAATATCAAGTCATGGCACATAGTATATGTGAAGGATTGTTGATGAAGAATATTCTTGATGAACTTAAAGTAAAATATGAGGGACCTATGAAGTTGTTTTGTAACAACAAATTAACTATTGGTATTGTCCATAATCCAGTCCAATACAACAAGACAAAGAACATAAAGATTGACAAATATTTCATTAAAGAGAAGTTTGACAATCGACTTATAGTCATAACACATGTTCGTATAGGGCTCCAAGTAGTAGATGTTTTCACCAAAGGGCTCTCTCCAGCTAGATTTCAAGAACTCAATGGCAAATTGAGAATGATTGATATTCATTTACCAACTTGAGGGGGACTGTTGGAGATATCATAAATATCTCATTATGATATCATAGATATCTCATTAAGATATTATGAATATCTTATAAGATATTATAAATATCTCATTAGGATACCATAGATATCTCATTAAGATATTATAAATATCCTACAAGATATTATAAATATCTAATTAGGATATAATACATATCTCATTAAGATATTATAAATATCTTATAAGAATATAATGAATATCACATTTTATCTTTATAATTATATATTTTTTTCTTATCTATGTTATCTAAGCAGTTCACTTTTACCCTATAAAAGGAAGATTATAAATTATGTTATTCAACTCTATCTATATATAGTTTATTTTACTTTCAATTGTAAGTAATATTGCATGTCCTTAAATAAAAATTGAAAGTTTTGATCTCATGAATAATAGTCTTGCAATCAATCTCATATAGCTAATAAATGAATATATATAAGTTTATTTTAAAAATATGCTATCATAGGCAAAAATAATATTCATTAAAAGCGATAAAAATTCACCAACATTACCAAAACATATTTTCTAAATTTGAATAATCAAGAAAATAAGCTCTTAGTTAGATTAGTTAAGTAAGCAATCTTACCAACATCTAGTTGCAAGTTGACAACAAATATACATGTGATAAGTAAAAAATCTTACAATGCTTAGTTGGAAGTTAATAACAAATAAGCATGTGACCATTTAATTGATGTACCAATTAAAATTTTAAAGAAACTAAATGATTCATATGATGGGTGTGTTGTATTATCTACAAATATCACCATGTATATTTTTATATAAATATGAGATATTCATTCTCAATTATTTTTTTGTTGGTTATGGTTGAAATATGAATCTCGTTTGGAAACAAGCACTATATGAAAATTTATTGGATTCAAAAATCTTCTAACTCTTCAATTAGTGTTCATATGAATTTGTTTTCAATTATTTTTCACATCATAATATATTAGGATGACCCAACTAATCATGCCAAATAAGAAATTTATTTTGATATGTAAACTTATAATTTACAATAGTATGTGTTTCAATTGCATTAACATACATGCAGTATAAACCATAAGAAAAAACAAGTAATTTTTTTGTTTCATTGCACATTTTTTTTCAATGTGGTATTCATTTAGATTAATATTATTGAAACATAATAAATTTCTATGAAACTTAAAAGAATATAATGCATTATGAATATTTTCATTTTGTTCCTTTAGATATAATGCATCAACTTTTTTTGGGACCTTTAATTATTTTTGTAGTACAAAATGTAGTAGTAACATTAATTAACTTATTACATTACTCAATATTCAATAATAAAATCTTATTATTAAATGTTAATTATAAAACATAGTAACAATTTAAAAAATGAAATAAATATCAATTTGAAATTGAATCTATTTACCATACAATAGCTAATATATAAATTTTCAAATCTATTTAAAACATTCAAATCATAAATAATAAGGGTTAATTATATCTAATAAAAAATATAACCTAGGCAATAATGATTAAAATTAATTATTTGAATAATTAATATATACATGATTGCATTCACTTCTTCTAGGAATGAAGCTATGCTATTACAAGAAGTTTCAATATTTTTCATTAAAATTCATTTTTTTAAAACTCAATTTAGAATATTTCTTAATACTGCTACTACATAGCATATTAAATGCATAAAAAATAAAGAATATTTCCTTACCGATATTTTTTAATACTATTGCTAGATCAGTACATTAAATGAATGATAAATAAAGAACATATCTTTATCGATATTGTTTTTACACAATTTCAAATCGAGAAATTGGAGGCACGATTTAAAGATATATATAATCTTTAGAAAACTAACTTGATGTCATACCTATATTTAAGGGTTCAATTTAGTATTTACCATTACAAAAATTTTAAGTTTAGCAACCACGAAAATTGATCATTAGACTTAAAAAATTGGTTATTATTTTCAAAATTTGGTGGCTAAATGAATTAAAGACCAGATTAGCAATCGATTTTTGTCTGTCATAAAAACCCTAGTCAATAAGTCATTTAGCCACTGAATTTGGTTCGATGACTAATTGGCGACCGAACATTTTAGTTTTTTTTATTAAAAAAGCCAAATCGATCCCTAATTTGGAGGCTAACTTTTTATTTTTAACTTTTTTAAAACAATATGTCGCAAATTCAATGGCTAATTTTAAATTTTTTTGAAAAAATCAGTCACTAAACTAGTCACTAAAGTTGTTTTTTTTTTTAAAACAATCAATAAAGTTGTTGCTATTTTTTTTAAATCAGTTGCTAAAGCTATCACTTTTTTTTTTAAACTTGGTTAGGCAACATTCGTCGGAACAATCAAGGTGGTCGACTAGGTGATGGTTGGATGAGTGAGGGGAGGGGAGGAGAAGTAGAGTAGGAGTAGGAAATGATTGAAGATAAAAGATGTTTAAATAAGGTTGAAGGTGGAAAAAAAAAGAGTGGGAAATTTTTTGAAATAAATCAATCGCTACTTCGATCGCTATTATTTAATGGTAATATGGCATAGTACCAAAAATTGGCAATAGATATCGCTAAACCGTGGCTAAATGATATCCATATTTTTCTTTCTCTTCTGTGATGGATTTAGTGACTAACACTACAAGAATTTTTTGATTTTGCTACTAATTTTAACTACCATTTAAATTAGTAGCTAAATCTTAGCTAATTAACTATTAATTAACTAGAAAATTATTTTTTCTAACTAAATTGAAGTTATATTCATTTATACTTCTTATTACTACAAATTAGCTAGGAAATAACTACAAATTTTAAAAAATTTACTACAAATTAACTAGGATTATTTTCCTAGCTAATTTGCTACTTATTTCATGCTACCATTTAATATTGTAGTAATTTTGTAGCTAATTATTTTTACTAGAAATTAGCTACAAAATAACTATTAATTTTAAAATTAGCCACAAAATTATTTTGTAGCAAATTTTAAAATTTCTAATAGTGTAATTATTTAGCAATGACTCAATTCAGTTACTAAGATCGAAAAATATTTACTTCACATATTCAGTTGCAAAATCGTTCACTATTTGAGTACTTTTAACCAAGATGGTATAATGAAAATTAAATAGTTTATCGTATCACGGTTAAAATTGATTCATATGAAAATTAAATACAAGTGGAGACATATCCTAACTTCAAGAAAATAACAATTGTTAGAATTAACTATAAACGATACTTTATAATTTGACTTCAAGAAACTATATATATTTTTCTTACTAAATAATCATACCTCAATGTTGATGGGTGAAAGAAACAAGCTTAAAACTTTAAATTGAAAATATTCTTCAAATATTTACAATTGAATTTTGACAATAAAAATATATATGTATATATTGATTGCAAGTCAATATTAACAAAAATTGTTAATCAATCAATTTATTACATAGAAAAATTATTATCAATTTATTACATAAAAACGTTTGATTTCACACTTGTCGTTACAATATCATTCAACTTAAATTTAAATT
The DNA here is from genome assembly GCA_025330945.1 of Mucuna pruriens. Lineage (NCBI taxonomy): Eukaryota > Viridiplantae > Streptophyta > Magnoliopsida > Fabales > Fabaceae > Mucuna > Mucuna pruriens. The sequence continues at coordinate 952,662 of JAENHJ010000545.1, forward strand.
ATAAATTACCAATATAATTAATATAATCAATTGTAAGAATTAGTATTAACTTGATTTATAACAATTATAGCAAGTATAAATAAATGATAATTTTCCATTGTTGATATTGCATATTAACTGTAATAAAAAATAGTAAATAATATATCATATTAGTGTCTAATATAATAATAGACATAATAATTGAGCAAACACCATATGTTCCTAACAATAACGAAAAATCAATTTTTTTTGTTGCACTATTTTTTTCTCATTTGGTGAGAATTTTTTTTTTATTTTCGCACTTTTTGTGAGAAAATATTCTTACAATTTTTTTTATAGTGTTTTCAGAACCCATTGCAAAAGAACATTTTCAGAATTTATTTATTTGATAATGTGTTTAAGACCTATTAAATCTAAATGAATTTTTATATATATATATATATATATATATATATATATATATATATATATATATATATATATATATATATATATATATTCTACTAAACATATGGTATTATGATAGAGAAATAAACTCACATTGACATATGAATTAAAAAATATGACTTTCTCTAATGAAGAATTTTTCAAGACTTTTTCTTACATATTGTAATGTCGATAGTAAATATAATCAATGGAGGAAGACAATGGTGCTTATAACGTATTAGAAAAAAAGTAAAAAAAAAATTGTAAGAGAATGAACAGAATTAGAGAGAATGTTATGAAATATACTATTTATATGCATAAATTATAAATAATAATAATATATAATTGGATAGGCATTCACATATTAGTAAAAAAAAATAGTTATTATTCTTTATAATAAGTTTAACAAAATAAGCAAATGCTTATTTATTTATATCTTACTACAAATTATTGTACCTTGTAGATGTAATAGTGATGCAATACCATATAATATATTATAAACAAAAATAAGTATAAAAATGACAAAAAAATCACTTATTTAAATATTTTTTCCTTATAAATGAAAAATAAATTTGTAATTTGACAACTTATATTCATTATATTTTTAATAATAGTAAGATTTGTAAATTACTTTTTCAATTTTGTATGTATTTAGAGGTGGCTAATTAAGTTGTCGATCAAAATGTGAAAGTGGGACAGACCAAATTTCTTGGCTTAGCTTGATCATATGTCAAGCTACTGGGACAAATTTGGTCCTAATTAAAAATAAAAAATTAAAATTAAAATAATCAATAAGATCAAGCTAAATAGGCATGATTTTTTTTTTGTCTATATTTTAGGGTTGACCTAACCTATTGAGTCGAACCAAATTGGTATAATTTTTTTTAGTCCAAATTTTATGAGCCTAATTCAAATTGCCCCAAACACACACATAGTCATATAAGTTATGTTTTGTGTCCAATATTAATTAACTTTAATAGTCATTCAATCACAAATCATTGTTAAAATAGCTTAGTGGAATGGGAAGGGGGTGTTGCAAGTTCCACATCACCTATCACTATGTGTAAGTTGTCATCAAGGACAAGGTTAGGGATGACAATGCATAAGGTTTGGGGTAGGGTACTATAGCTTCCATCCCATACATGTAATTTAAAAAAATACCCTGACCCAAACTCCTACTAGGTAATAACTTTAGTACCTATATGTCCTTTCTCATTGGATACTTAAATGGTCATACTTGTACCATTTACCAATACTTTTATTAATTATGAAAAATGATAAATAAAAAATATTAATTAAAAATATGATGATAATTAAATTAAAATCATATTCAAAATCTTATATAAAAATAACAATTATAATCATAAAAATATTGCAAAAATTAAAATTATATTCAAAGATATTTTACAAAATATAAAAATTAGTCATAAAACATAACAAATATTATGATGAACTTCTACCATAACAAATTTATAAACTTCCAAGTCCTTAGTTGTACTCCTTAAAACATGTTTAAAATAATACATTGTACTAATTAATTATGATTATGAATTAAAAATAAAAAATCAAAATTAAACACATTATAAATATCTATTTTCCCTTATCTTAAGAATCAGATTTTTGAAAAGACTACAAACGTTTGAAGTCATTTCTAATAGTCTCACTTGAACACATTTATTGTGAGATATTGTGTAGTAGAAAATAGCTTAGTCATGTGATTAAAAGCTTCCAATCTACTACAAATTTGTTTTGCAATTTCCTACTCACCCATTGTAGGTAAAAATCTATAAAAATCCTCCCTTGTCGTAAATGAATAAAAATATCTATATAACCCATCGCAAAGCATTTGATAAGTAGACTTCCATCTAGTTTTGCAATTAAGAATGAGTTTCTTTGTGATGGGAACTTATATTTAATGTACTGCTTCTCTAAAACTTTGTTCTTTTCAAGATGTGATTGTCCAAAAGGTAACATTATTCCTAGCCTTCTCTATAGCATTTTCAATTACATTCAAACCATCTTGAGCAATTAAATTCAAAATATGTATACAACACCTCATATGAAATAATTAATCATCAAGCATAAGGGCAAAACTATCAAATTTATTTAACAACAAATGTGTAAGAGAGTCATTAGTGATACAATTATCCAAAGTAATGGTATAACTTTCTATCAATATTCCAATCTATCATGCATTCTATCAACATCTTTGAAAGAGCTTAAAACTATATGTAGGCATTCTACATACACAAACCTGTTATGTAAAATAATTTATTAAATTTAATACAGTAAAAGTTTAGATGTAATTGATAGTTAATAAATATCATAAAATAATCGTAAAGAAAATTTACCTTAATATTCGACTTTGAATAGCTCAGTCATCATTAATGTAGTGAGTTGTAATGACCATAAACCCTTTCATCTAGTTGCTAGCTACCAAAAGTCTATTGTCAAAGAAATTTTACTCCAAATCTTCTATAACAATCCCATAGTCTTCAACTTTTCATTTTGTTAGATCTTATAATATCATTTTTTATTGTGTCTCGACTAGGAACCATGAAAGGTTGAAGTCCTTTAGAACATGCTCTAAACTCCAAATGTGAAAGTGGATACTCATGATTAGTTCATATATTTATTTATCATATAATTGGATTCAAAAGTCACTATTTGGAACTTCCAAAACAAAGAAAGAGTTCTCTTATAATCATTAGATTATATACACCCCCAATTTCTACTTCTATATAGTATTTTTTATCATAGGTTTAATTTTGGATTTCTAATATGTAATATATGCTAATAATATTATATAATATATATACATATAATATTAAAGAATCTAATAATTATAAATATGAAATAGTATTTATTATGTTAAAGTTAAATAAGTTAAATAAAATAAATAAAACAAAATACAACAAGAAAAAGTATTATTTATTGGAGAAAAATTGAAATCAATAAAACAGAAAGTAGTTTTAGGAACGATCCGAAAAAAATCTATTTAAAATATCTTTTTCCTATTTTTTTTTCTACAATTCTCCGATAATCCTTTTTATTTTACTATAAATTTTATAAATATTTTATTTATACCTTATTATATCTTTCTTTTTTATGGATATTATTTATTATTATTTTAATTTTTTTTAATTTCTTTCTATATATTTATTGATATTTTCTAAGTAGATTATCTTAACCACAATATACATATAACAAGCTAAATGAAAAAATTTATTTTAAAAAAAAAAAAAACTAGTCAATGATCTCAGGACCAATGAAGAAAAATGACAGGTATAATAACCTTTAAAATTACTAAAGAAATAAGAACAACTATTAATATTCATTAGATAATATATTTTCAAAAGGTCGAAAATTAAGTGATAAAAAATTTATAAAATCTTCTAAGATATTAATCAATTAAAAGGATTGGAGTTAATTTAATATATTTATTAAAATAAAAAAATTAAAGACCAGCATAGTATGGAACTAACATAATTAAAACAAATCTATTGTTTATTTGCAACGCGATTTGTTTACATGAAGTATTAAAAAGGAAAGACATACAAATGGCTCACTATATTCAGTATCTTTATTGGATAAAGAAGAGAAAATTGTACCACTGGAGGTATGATCAGCTAGTAGAAAATTCAGCTCGTCCCCTAGCTTATTGTCCCAGTAACCCTAAGGTTACTTTTAGGCTTTAGCATCTGTTTGTGTAAAATTTAGTGTATCAGGAGTGTTTAGAAGTGCATGAGAAATTCCTTAGGAAAAAAAGAGGAAATTGTTTAAAAAAGAAAATTCAATTAATAGGCTTGTTACCAAATAAATGTGGAATTCCAACTAATGGCTTGCTTTCGGTGCAGCCATCATTAAAAAAGAAAAAAATAATAAAAAATTGAATGGGATAATTGTTGTTTAGTCCCTAAACTATAAATAGGCTATTTAGAGATTGATCCTTGGAGCTTCAACTATAAATAGGCCTTCCCATTTCACTTCTATGACACCCCAAAATCCTCAAAAACACAAGTTTCCTCTTGTAGAGTGAGTGTTTGTTGAGTGAAGAGTTTTGTATTCCCACAATTTGTGGAAGGGGGTAATAAAATATTTTTCAGAGTTGGTCCCGTGGACGTAGCCCTAGTGTAAGGGTGAACCACGTAAAATTCTTGTGTTTCTTTATCTACCGCCTACATGGCTAGATCCACCTAAATGGCTGGTTTTATTATTCCTGCTATTTACTCACACGGGATAGGAAAGGTTATTCTGGGGGTTATAAATTATTAACTCGATTACGCTTTCTTTCCTAACAATAAAGACACATCCACTCCAAAATGTAAAAAACATGAAACAGGTCTTTCTGTCGATACAACCAATTTTTGTATAATTAAAAATACTAGCTGTTTCTATCTTCATGGATTGCAGAGTACTATGCTCATTTGGCAGCAGCTTTTTTGGCTTGACCCTAGCCTCAAATTGCTTTCAGTGAGTTTCAAATACGGCAAGTAAATTAGTATTTACTTTGTTTTTGGGTGCAATAAGAATATTCCAGTCTAGAAGGATAATCATTGATCTGGAGAATAGTATTATACCAAAAAGGAATACAAAGAAAGTCTCATGAACCACGATCAGGCTAGTTATACGTCTCACTCTGCCGGACGTTGTGAGAGAGGTTGGAAAGAATATTTTATTATTGATTGCATCATCAAACCTCATTTCGTTAAGACATATGAAGCTTCATCGAAAACTCAATCTATATTAAATCATATTTAAAAAAGTTTTGATTATTTATTTTACAACTGAACAAGAATTACTTAAACCAATAGATGTCAAGAATTTATTTAATATAAATATTAAGAGTTTACTTAATATATATTTTTATGCGATTTAGTTAACATTTAAAGATAAGCTTATACAATGTGAGTTCAAATATAATATTTAAGTAACTAGCATGTGAGTTTTCAAAAAGTTTTGGTTATAAAAATTAGAAAAGATTTAAGTAAAGGAAATAAAGGAAAAACAAGAAAATGATAAAAACAATTGTTTTTAGTTCTTTTTGGAATTAAGGCTCATAGTTTTGTTATGTTTTTTTCTTTTGACCTCAATTTATACAATTTTCTTACCTTATCTTCGTGCATTATTTATTATACTTCTTAATGTCATCAGGAAACTTGGTCTAGCACCCTTAATATTGTTTAGGTTAGGATGGTTCTTATTTGGTCATTTAGAAATACATACTTTAGTAAGCTCAAGGTCCATAAAAACCTTTATTGTTAGTTGAGTTAAAAGCTTATGGAAAATGTTGATCATGCAATTTCTCTAAATCCAACTATCCTATAGTTCCACCAACTAAATTTGTGAAAATAGAAAACAATAAATTCATTGAACTGCATCATACATCACTTAATAAAACAGATTTGTAAGAAATGTACACGCGAACTCGAGGGATAAGGTCATAGACATCATGGAGGCTACTTAGTACGGAAGTATTATAGTTGTCGTGATTGATCACATGTGCCAGACCTAATGACACAAGATAAGTAGTACCTGACAATGCAAGATGAGTAGTACCTAACGTACTACCAAAGGAATATCATGCTAGCATGGCATGGTTAACAGTAGAGGCGGAGATTAGCAAGCTTGCCCTAGCTTACTTCCTTATTCTAGTTGATACCACATGGCATACGGAGTAGCACTAGGAGTGCATTGCCAGAATTCATGAACATACTTGTTTCTTATTGTCTGCTAACTGTGATTACTTATTGTATACTGATTGTGTGTGCATGTGTGTGTTCTACTTACATTGTGATCATACCGTAAGCTTGAATGTGGTTCATTTCTCACTCTTTTATTTTTGTTGTGTGTTTGTTTGTGTTTGGACTAAATGTCATTTGTAGGTAACGTTGAGCAAGAGCATGAGGGCTCCTCAGTTACTGTTTTTCTTTCTTTTGTTCTTATTCTTGTTTTTGGTTATGCTTTGATAGGACATGTGACATTAGGGGTGCATTTTTTTTAAATAACAATATGATTGCATAATCGTTTTTATATTTTGTGACATTAAAATTAGCCTTTGGAGTGTCATTAGATACACACATTTGTTTTCAATTACGTAATGATAAGACTTTGTGAGTTCTTCACCAACCGATATATGTTTTCGAATTTAAATTTAGTCTAAGTATATTTTTTTAATATTATTACATATCAACGGTAGATGATGTCACAGTTACTATACCTTGTTATCCTTTGTTTGAATCCCTTAAGGGTGCTTCACTATGTGTGGATTCCAAATGAAAAACTTCTACAAGGGCTTAGAGATGACAACTAATGATAATTTTGAGCATAAGTGTATCAGTCAACCAATAGTTCTCCTTACACATTTCGACCAATTCTATCGAGTGATCGACACAGTACAATGACATTTAATGCTTACAGGAGGAGTTGTCTAACAAAGACAAAGATCATGATGTATGATCTCTACCTCCAAATGGATAATCACCTAATTCCTAACAAAGACAAAGGTGATTAGGATTACATAAGAGAAGGGAACACATAAGTAGCAAGCCCAGTCCACCAATGGTCATGAGCTAGGGGGAGGATAAAGACAAGAGTCACGACGAGAGAAGGAAAGGGTTTTTTACAAGCGTAATGAAGAAAGAATAGAGTGAATAGTAAGTGGAGAGAAAATATTGTTGTGTTCCTCGAAAGACCCTAGTCGGACTTCGAGATGTGAACATATTCTGAAAAGAAATTCCTAATAACCTCAATCTATGTCACATACAAGAGGAACAAGTTTGCTAAGTCATATATTTCAAAACAAGTCCCATAATGAGTCAATACAGGGGCACTCAAAGAAGAACTATGGACATTTTATTGTGACAAATTTTCAAGTCCAAATCTCACTATTTGTGTGATTTATTTAATGAGGGCCCATGGCTGGTCTAAAGTCAATTCTTAACTCTCAAGAGATGGTTTTTCTCATTAAAGGTTAGGCTCGTTATTTAGTCAAAGAGTTATTTTATAACTCTATAGGTTAAGAAGAGTTATTATTATCTAATTAAGATTATTTGAAAAGTTAAATTCCTGTTAGACAAATAGTAAGACAAATAGTAAGCCAAGTGAACAAATAGTCATATATTAATGTTTACATAAGACTTCTCCCCACAATTGAGAGATAGCATGGTCCCCTAGTGCTAAAAATGTGAATATAAAAATATTGAAAAAGGGAAGAAAACAAAATACTTAATGAAACAAAACAAAACAAATGAGATACAAAAAATGATAGGTAATGGGGTTGCCTCCCAATAATGCTTGTTTAATGTCCAAGTTTGACGAGACCTGTGGATAGTCTTCATAAGTAGTGATAGACAAGGCTTGAAAGAGTCCCTTTTCAGAGGTAGTGACAAAAAAGACCTGGAGGAGTCCTTCTTCATAGTGCTTTGTCTAATGCTTCTTTACTCTAAAGGTGATTCTATCTTCCTCAATGACCTTCATTGCATAATAAGGCAAGACGTTGGTAACTTTGTAAGGTCTATACCATCTAGAGTGTAACTTAGTTGAAAGATGGAACAAACATGGGTCATAGATTAATATCTTCGTAATTACTTTGAACTCATGTTGTTTATGCTTTTGAGACCTCTTTTTGATAGGCTCCTTGCATGGTCTAGGATTTCCTAGGGTTTCAAGGAAAGACTTCCTTGTGATGGGGTGGTTGTCTAAGATTTCCCACCAAGAACATCAAAAGACTGCACATAGTTATAAGAACAAAGGGACAAGAGATTTTTATAAGAGTTAAAAACTTTAAAAGTTGTCTCCTCGTTACCTAGCCTTAAGGTCAGTTTGCCTTGCTTGACATCAATCACCACCCTTCTTATGGCCAGAAAAGGTCAACTTAAAATGATTGGAACTTCATGATCCTCCTCCATATCTAGGATGACCAAGTCAACAGGGAAAATGAACTCTCCCACTTTTAGTAGAACATCCTTTATTATGCCAAGTGAAGGAGTGATGGTTTTGTTGGCCAACTATAGAGAAATGTCAGTAGGCTAAGGTTCTTGCAAGTCAAGTTTCTTAAAAATATAGTAATGCATTAAATTTATGCTTTCACTGAAATTACATAGTGCTTTCTTAAAATATAAGTTTCCTATAGTGTAAGGAATAGTAAAATTCACTAGGTCTTTAAGTTTAGGGAGCAATATCTTAAGTACTACAGTAGAACACTCCTTACTTAGGTTTACCACCTCAAAGCCTTCTAACTTATTTTTATTAGACATAATTTCTTTCAAAAATTTAGCATAATTTGGCATTTGAGCAATGAATTTAGTAAATGAGATGTTTTATGTGTAGTTTTCTAAAGATTTCTAGAAATTGGAAAACTCCATATCTTCCTTATCATCTTTTAATCTTTGAGGGAAATGAACACTTACCATTTTGGAGTTACCCTTGTCGATGGCATCAGCTAAGCTTTTTGTGTTGGGAGCCTTATGTTTCTCAGTCTTTTTGAGCTCTTTCCACTCATAAGAGTGGTGACTTTCACTTCCTCCCTTGGTTTGACCTTTGTTTGAGTGGGAAGAAAGCCCTAGACCTGCTAAGACATGAGGGTGTTCTCTCCATCCAAGATTATATTCGAGGAAGTAAGGGTCATTATGACTCCGATTGGGTCATTTATGAAATTCACTTGTTCTACTATCATTTCCTTACCTTTGTGGCTTGTTGTCTCGCATTGCTCAGATGTAGGAGGGAAGGTGTCATGAATTGAATTTTTGTCTATATAAAAGGTTCATTGTGCTTGATGAGTGCATCTAGCTTTTTCTCTATCGCCCTTTTTGTCTCTACCTAATATACTTTAGCTGGTTTCTTTGTCACGTGTCTATCCCTTAGAGAACAATGGTAATTGTTAGAGGTCTTGTCTTCTATGATCTCATAAGCTTTACTTGGAGGTTTCTTCCTTATTATTCCCTCATATATTCTCTCAATATTGGTTTGATTCAAGGTGGAGAGGTCATTGTAGAAGATTTGAATTAATTACCTTATGAAAAATCATGGTTGGGGCACTTGTGGAGCATGCCTTAGAATCTTTCCCAAGCCTCCTACAGTAACTCCTACTCATATTGACAAAAGTTCAAAATGTCCTTCTTTAATTTGTTTGGCTTTAATGAATATAAATATTTGAGCAAAAAATTGTAAGTGCATTCATTCAAGGTAGTAATGGTTTCATCTGGCAAGGATGTAAACCACTCGAGTGCCCTTCCTGATAATGAGAAAGGGGAAAAGTCTTAGATGGATGGTATCTATAGAGACACTCATCTTCATTGTGTTTGTAAAGAGCAAAAATTTCTTTTGATGTACTCGGGATTCTTTAGTAGGTAGCCCCTTGAATTGGCTCGAGTTTTGCACTATACAAAATGAAAGTATGGATTGCGTCCATATGAAAAAAAAATTGTCTTTTTAACAAGTTTATCTATTTGCATCAAAATATTCAATCATTCATAAAAGATCCCATCTAAAAAAAACTTTGTCCAATAAAAGATTTAGTCTCTTAAGCGCAAAAATTTTCTTATTTTATGTATTTATCATCTCCCTATTTAACTTATACATCATCATTTCAACGAATCTCTATTAACCTTCGTTTAACATTCATATTCTATACATGTATTATGTTATATTATGCTTCAAATTTTCAAATTTTCAAATTTTCATAGTAGGTAAGGTTCCTTTTCAAGTATTTATCAAATAAGTCAACTTGAAATAAGAGAATTTTGATCAAGCTTTTACTATTAAGAAAACAAAAGTAACAAACATATCTTATCAAGCAAAGATAATATGGCTAACGAAAAAGAAATACAAACTTTGTGGGACACTTTTTTTTTTTTTCTAACTTCCGAAGATGACAAATCTCTACAATAAGTCCCTCTTTGCCATATATAATGCGGAAGATCACTTTGACGAAATTTAAAACTTCAACGACCGGATGCGGAATTTAAAACCTTGGTTGGAAACTTCTAAAGCTAATGGAAGACCCATAACAGAATCTACTGCTTGATTCAAAACCTTCTTGCAACGTGGATCAAGTTTTTTAAATTTGCTTTTCCGACTAGGTACTTGAATAGCATCATCGTCATTCAATTTTGTCATCTCATATGTTCTTTGGACTCCGTGACTAGCCAGCAGTTGCTTGTCCCGAGTGGTGATGATGATTCTACTGCCAGGACCAAACCAATCAGGTTTTCCTATAATTGCCTGTAACTGTTCCAGTTTGTCAACATGATCTAGAATCAAAAGAACCTTCTTTTGCTGGAGTCTATGCTGTATTATGGAAATTCCTTGCTGGACACTTGTTAAGTTAATTTCCTTCTCTCCAACTATTGCAGAAAGAAGGTTGCTTTGGAGATGCGGCAACCCATGTTTGTTTGAAGTTTCTCCCACATTTTCAAGAAAACATAAACCTTCAAAATGGTCAGCAATGGAATTATATAGTACAACAGCAAGTGTTGTTTTATCCACTCCAACGAGTCCATGGATCCCCACTAGGTGGACGACATCATCAGATCCAATTTCCAGAAGCGACTTTACTTCTTGCACTTGTGAGTCTAGTTCATCTGGGTAATCCGCAACATATAAAGGAACGCGATTAATCTTGCTAGAGACCATGTCAACTGTACTCTTAATAAACTCGTATTCATATCTGTCCCTGTTCAATATAAATAAATAAATAAAAATTGTGTGAAGTCAGATCAAACGCCTCGCAAACATGTCTTGGTATATATGTATGTACGTTTTTTCAAGACTGATGAAAGTATTTTGATGTCTTTAAATTTTAAAATTAAATATCATTAGACAAATCAAAATTAATGAATTAAAATAAAATAAGTGAGAAAGGTACCCATGTTTGAAATGATTGCCAGACAAATTAGCTACTTGATTCAGAGCCATCTTCCATGTCTCCAGCTTGTCCAAGTTTGCTTTGAACTTATTTTCATGACCAGCAAGTGCTTCTCTAAAACTACCTGTGTGGTATCGCACATCAGAAGGGTCTACGTTATAAAAAATGGGAAAAACCAACAAACCCTTCTCGTTAGTGAAGTTAAGGATGTAAGCAAGTTCGTTTAAGCAAAAGGAGGAAGATGCATAGTTTTGGGAGAGCACGATGATAAAAATTCTGGACTCTTGAATTGCCTTCTCAAGCGCAGACGTGATTAGGTCACCTTTCTGGAGTTCCTTGTGATCGATGAAGGTTCGAATTCCCCTGTCAAGAAGAGCTTTATAGAGATTGCCAGTAAAGCCGTAACGAGTATCTTTTCCTCGGAAGCTGAGGAACACATCGTAGCTGAATCTGTAACTAAAGGAAGATGAGCATGGTTGCATAGCCATGAGAACGAGCAGAAAGGTCAATAAATTGTGGATGGAGGAGTATTTGGGAACTCAAATTTATAGGCTTAATTATAGCGTTTTCTACGTAGCTGCATGTTTATTTATTTACTTATTTTATATGGCCCCTGCATACCGCCTCGTTCGATGTGACGATCACATCAATAATTTTATAAACATCCATTCAATAATAAATATGAGCCGACTGCTTCCATTTTACAAACCACACCTTTACACCAAATACAGTAAGCAATATACATATTTATAAGTTAAATATGTTTTTTATCTAGTAAATTTGAATTAATTTTATTTTTAATTTTCTAGATTTAAAATTATTTTTTCACAAATGGTTATTTTAAAAATAATTAGTTCTGGTTTGACGTGAAACATAAAATATAAATAATTATTTGTTATATATATAATTAAAAATAAAAATTTGGTTATTTATAAAGTTTTTCTTTTATATTTTTCGATTTTATCTATACGCATAATAAATATAATAAAACGAAGAAATAAAAGTATTTATTTTGTAAATATAAAAACTAAAAATATCTTAAATTTAAAATTTTAAAATCGAATTTTATCTAAATATTAAAAATAAAAAATATATTTAAACCTTATTCTATGAAGCACAATTTTTTTTTTTTTTTATCGGCAGCTTTTCAACCTTACTTCTTTTTATTATTTTAATAGGCAAAAAAATATCTATCTAAAGAATTTTATAAACATCTATTCAATGAAGCACGACTTTTTTTTTCTTTTAATCGGCAGCTTTTCAACCTTACTTCTTTTTATTAAGTAATATTGATAAATTATTATAAAAAATAATAATACATTTTTTAAATCACCTTTAAAGTGATTGGTTGATGAGAAGAGGGGTATGTCCTCTATAAATTAATTGACAAAAGCACTTCTTATACAATTATTTGAAATAAATATATGTTTATGTTTAAGGACGATACTTTTCCCTCCACAGAAAAATCATATTGTTTTCGGCATAATAAATTAAAATATTAAAGAATTAGTATATATAAATAAAAGCTGGCTAGTAAAGTGATAGTAATACATGCATGCACGTACTAAAATAATAATAGACATAAATAATTTTTTTTTATATTTGCATCGTTATAAAAAAAAGTGAGATTGTTTTTATTTTTTACGTGAAAACTCTATTCTTCTTACTATGTTATTTTTATAATTACATGTATTTTAAAGTATAAATTTTATTAAAAATTAATCATATCAGGATATATAATTGGCTAATTTGGTGAAATAGAATAGATTAGTTAGACAAAAATATTTTGTGATGGAAATGAAATATTAAGAGGAAACAATATTTTATCTTTTTTTACCTCTACTTCTTAAATGAAAATAAAAAACATAAAAAAAATTGTTAGTCTCGCCATATATTTTATTCTTTTTCATTTATTTTTGATTATATATATTTTTTAGTTTAGACCATAAATATTTGTCATAAGATAATTTTATTTGAGTCGGAAACATCTAACTATTATCGGAACTTATTTTCAATCATAAGGATTAAATTCCAATATACTTCTTAAACAAACCATTTGCAGATACTTTGATTATTTTCTTTGATGAAATTAAGCAAAAGAAGAAATAAATTTGTTTTTATTGAATAATATAGAGCAAATTGATGACTCTGAATTAATGCGAGGACATATATATCATCCATTCCACTTATTAGAAGGCCAACATTACTTTTCACCTTTTATGTTTTCACCTTTTCGGTTTTCATCTGCATTTAAATTTAAATAATTTTTTTATTAACAGTGATGTGCAAGCTATAAATGAGTAGTGTGCCTATGAGGTTATAGTACATTCTCTTTTGCATTTGTGAACACCATATGTTCTTTTTCAAAGTAGAAAACTTGAGAAGAAATTTCCTTTCTGTTGGTTCTCCTTCCTCTTATAGTCTGTACCCAACGACTACCTCAACAACTCCAGTCCCATCGCCGTAATACCACATCATCGTCCCCTATTATAGTTACTTGTACAAGACACAATTAATGCTAACTGACACCAGTAGTCACATCACTGACTGACGTCAGCTCTACTTACTTTCCTAGTGCTTGGTGGCCATCACGTTCGGCCGTCCCATAGGCCGGCCGAGATACCTCTGACCGCCATAGGGGCCGACCGTAACATAGCCCCTTGCATACATAGTCTACACTAATGTTTGCAACAAGAGTTCGGCTTGTGGCGGGCTTACTTCGTTTGGTGTCGTTTCAAATCATTGATGTCGTTTTGCCTTTTTCAAATTCTCGCGCCTCTGTCTTCATTAATTGCTCTAATCATTAGAATGCGTCTCCTCGATATTAGGTCACGTCTTCCCGAGGCGCGTTACTTTTACTCATTTGTTTCTACACTACAAGAATTTTTTGATTTTGCTACTAATTTTAACTACCATTTAATTAGTAGCTAAATCCTAGCTAATTAACTATTAATTAACTAGAAAATTATTTTTTCTAGCTAAATTGAAGTTATATTCATTTATACTTCTTATTACTACAAATTAGCTAGGAAATAACTACAAATTTTAAAAAATTTACTACAAATTAACTATGATTATTTTCCTAGCTAATTTGCTACTTATTTCATGCTACCATTCAATATTGTAGTAATTTTGTAGCTAATTATTTTTACTAGAAATTAGCTACAAAATAGCTATTAATTTTAAAAATAGCCACATAATTATTTTGTAGCAAATTTTAAATTTTCTAGTAGTGCTAGGGTTTTCGGTTTACCATTCCTCATCAGTTTCTCTGCCTTTCTCTCCCAAATCTCTTGCTCTCCTTGCTGCGTTTGCCACCTTCGTTCACTCGTCTCTGCATTCTCAAATCCATGGCACCCAAAGGTAATTCTCCTGCTGTTACGTTGGTTTATTCTATTTGCGTTATTTCGTCTTCTCTGCTCTGTGTGAGTTTATCAGCCAGGGTCTGTTTCTGACCCTTGCTTTTTCGCCTACAGGGAACCTCTCCGAGGATGCACCTGGCCCCTCCACTCAAGGAGACCAGTCTCCTGCTGAGGTAGCCCCCAGTAGGAGTCTTGGGTCCCCTGGTGGAGAGCCTTCGGACTCCGGCTCAAGTTCTTCCAACGTTTATCCCTTTGAAATCTGGTATCGCGATGATACCCAAGACGCCAAGGCAGAAGAACCTTATGCCTGGGTAGACGATGAAGTGAAGAAGACGTTCTCCCATCTGAACCGATCTAGCTCCCTTCTAGGTATGGCCGAGGCGGTATGCCAACAAGGCCCTTGGTCTGTTCGTGTTTCCCATTGTCGTGCTGGGGAAACCGTCAACATTGGCTGCGCAACTGATGCCAGGCCATTCTTCTATCTGTACGACACCCTTCATTCCAAATTGGGGATTAAGCTCCCGTTTAGCCACTTCGAACGGGCCGTGCTGCAAGCTCTCAATGTTGCGCCCACTCAACTTCATCCGAATGGATGGGCATTCGTTCGCGCCTTCGAACTTTTCTGTGAAGATCTTGGGAGAGCCCCCTCATTAGGTGTCTTTTTCTGGTTTTACGATGTGAAAAAGACCGAGAAAGTGGGGTGGCTATCAATCTGCAGCCGGCCGAAGCGTAAGCTGTTCATCCCTTTCTTACAAAGTTATAAAAAGTTCAATACACAATTTTTTAGGGTAACTCCAGGAGATGTCGGCCCTAACTTGTTAGTAGGTAATGACGGCCGACCCTTCTTTCCCCTACATTGAACTCACCAGCCCGCCGTCTCTATATCGGTCAGCCCGGATGACCTCGAGAGCTGGGAAAAGGAGCTGATCAAAGAATTAAGTGATCTTCCGCTGTTGCCCAGTGCTAAGATTATTAAAGGAGATGGTAAATGATCCTCTTCATGTAAGATGTATATTTATTTCACACTGTCAGCTCAATATTTATTTTTCTTTGTTTGCAGATTACTCCTCAAAAGCTCTCATGGCCCTGAAGAAGAAGGCGGTCGGCAAGGCTGCGAAGGAAAAGAAGCAGGCCGTCGAGGCCGAGCCTTTGGCTGCTGCTGAGCCTCCTTCCCCGCGAATAGCTAGAGAGGCTTCGTTTGAGTCGGCCTCTCTGGTGGTCGTAGGAAGCACAGGTCCGGAAGCCCCTGTCATTGACGACCGCGAAGCTGTGACTAACTCTCCTCTAAGGTTCGATAGCGGGCCTCATGGGGATGAAGATGGGCCGACCGAAGTGGCTGCAGAAAGTCGGCCCACTAAGCGCCGACATGTTGAAAGTCCTATGGCGGCCACTGAATCTGCTCCCCAGAAGGTGGCAACTGAACCAGTTGCTCATCCTTCCCCTATTCCACAGCTGGAATCTCAACTGGCGAGACTTGGTACTACTTTCCCTACCAGGGGGCCGCCTCTTATTTTAGGCCGAGCCGCGGAGCTAAGTTTAACTCGCGCTGATGTTGAGAAAGTACGGCAACTTGGTGTCGTTGGCACTTGTAAAATGTTGCAACAACAGGCTGCGCATTCATTGCTACTTGGCCAGGGTTGCAAGCACGAATTTGGAAGGTTAGCATACCGCGGCCAAGCTTCGGAAGAGCGTGCGGCCAAGCTCGAAGCCGATCTTCTTCAGTTGTCTAAACAGTACGCTGAACAGGAAAATAAGATCAATACATTTCGTTCGGCCACGGCCGGTCTTGAAGAAGACTTAAAGCGGACCGTGACTAAGAATAAAGAGTTGCAGTCAACCAACTGGGACTTAGATACTGCTATTGGTCATGCCAACGCTAGGGCTGACTCCTTACAACTCAAGAATGAAGAACTTGAGTCAGCCCTGGTAAATCTTCGGTCGGAATTAGCTTCTTCTAATTCCTCTCTGAAGAAGGCTACCGAGGACCTTTCGTCTCGTCAGGGGACTATTCTAAAGTTGGAGGAGGCCGTCGCCAATTTGAACCAAACCGTTGAAGGTCAAGCACGGAAGATGGAAGAACAAGAAGATGAAATAACCAAGTTGGGTGGAGACATTGTTGAGCAATTTGAGGCAGGGTTCGCTAAGGCCCTT
This sequence comes from Mucuna pruriens, assembly GCA_025330945.1. NCBI lineage: Eukaryota > Viridiplantae > Streptophyta > Magnoliopsida > Fabales > Fabaceae > Mucuna > Mucuna pruriens. Next base: position 969,447 of record JAENHJ010000545.1, read on the forward strand.
GAACAAGTTCACCTTCTCCACCCTTCTGTAGACACTTCCGAGGCTGACCCTTTCAAGGACATTGTCGACGATCAATTGATAATGGCTTCTTCTCCGTCCGGTTCCCCTAGTGCTGAATGAACTTCATAGTTTTATTGGTTTTTGTTGCCAGTTTATTGTATTTTTAATTTTGTGATAAATTTCAGATCAATGTTGACACTGTTTCATTTAAGTGATCATCTATTAAGCTCGTCTTTTCTTGTCTTACTCCATGCCCTTAACATTATCGCATTTAATTCGCTACGTGCCACCGCGGCCTTTACCTTTCATGCTGAATATTTCTTAATTCCTGCGTTGAAGTTTTTGAGATTTTGAATTAGCTGTTTTATTCTTGCGGACTTCGATTTGATTCGTGGGTATTGTACCCCGGTCGGCCTTTTGGGTGGCCGACTATATGAGTCTGTAAACTAAACTCGTAGGCACCATACTTCGGGTTAGTCTGATGTTGACGTTTTGGCATCGGATTTGCCGTTTTATAATTGAGTGGCCGACTATACGAGTCTGTAAACTAAACTCGTAGGCGCCATACTTCGGGTTAGCCTAATGTTGACGCTTTGGCATTGGGTTGGCCGTTTTATTTTCGCGGGCTTTGATTTTATTTGTTGGTACTGTATCTCGGTCTGCCTCTTAGGTGGTCGTCGTATTGATTATACTTGGTGCAATATCTCGGGTCGGCTTCTTTGACCGCCCGCTATATGATTTTGTAGCTTTAACTTCAGTAAGACCCCGGGCTGACCTCCTGGACCACCCGTTTATATGGGTTCGTAGCTTGAACGTTTGCAGAAATACCCCGGGTCGGCCTCCTGGACCGCCCGTTTATGTGGGTTTGTAGCTTGATCGTTTGCAGAAATACCCCGGGTCGGCCTCCTGGACCGCCCGTTTATATGGGTTTGTAGCTTGATCGTTTGTAGAAATACCCCGGGTCGGCCTCCTGGACCGCCCGTTTATGTGGGTTTGTAGCTTGATCGTTTACAGAAATACCCCGAGTCGGCCTCCAGGACCGCCCGTTTATGTGGGTTTGTAGCTTGATCATTTGCAGAAATACCCCGGGTCGGCCTCCTGGACCGCCCGTTTATGTGGGTTTGTAGCTTGATCGTTGTTCTCGCAGAACCTGCCTTACTGATATAACACTTCAACCATTATATTGACATGATTAACAACATTCAATCCAAATTACATGTGCACACTTTGCTATTCTATTCGATACAGGCATATTAATCTGTTAGGTTCAAGTGCATACCATTTGCTTCAAATAAAATACCTTCTTAGATTGTTGGCGTTCCACGTGCGTGGTACTCCTCGGCCTTCCAGATGTTCCAGCCGATATGCTCCTCTTCCTACTTTCTCTGCCACTCTGTATGGCCATTCCCATTGAGGTGTGAGTTTATTCTTATCTGCCGTCATGGTCATTCTTTTCAGCACTAGGTCTCCTTCTTGAAAGTCTCTGTGTATGGTCTTCTTATCATACCTCTTCGCCGCCCTTGCTTTGACTGCATATTCCTTTATATGCGCTATTTCTCTCGTTTCCTGCAGCAAGTCTAAATTCGCTCTCAATTCCTCTTCATTAGTTGCCGAGTCGAATAGAGCCGTCCTTGGTGAGGTTTCCCCTATTTCAACTGGTATGACTGCTTCTAATCCATACGTCAGGCTGAATGAGGTTTCACCAGTTGTGGAGTGTGGAGTGGTGTGGTAGGACCATAGGACTTGGGGCAGTTCCTCAGCCCATCTTCCCTTGGCCTCTTCGAGTCTTCTTCGTAGGCCTCTGAGGATGACTCTATTGGCTGCTTCTGCTTGGCCATTCGCTTGGGGGTGTTCCACCGATGTGAATGACTGTCTAATATGCAGCTCTTGAAAGAATTTTGCTGTGGCCGAGGACGCAAATTGGGTACCATTGTCAGAGACTATCTCGGCCGGCAGGCCGAACCGGCATATGATTTTCTTCCATATAAATTTCTTCACTCTTTCAGCAGTGATAGTCGCCATTGGCTCTGCTTCTACCCATTTAGTGAAATAGTCTACAACTACCATCAAGAACTTAAGTTGACCTGGCGCGAGGGGAAAGGGTCCCAGGATGTCTATTCCCCATTTGAGGAAGGGCCAGGGGGCCATTACCGTATGCATTCGCTCTGCTGGGGCCTGATTGTTATCTGCGAATCTCTGGCAGGTGTCGCATCTCTTCACATAGTCCATGCAATCTGTTTTTAGGGAGGGCCAATAGTAACCTGCTCTAGCTATTTTCCCTGCCAAGGCCCTTCCACCTATATGCGTACCGCAGACACCTTCATGCACTTCTCTGATCACGTATTCGGCTTCTTCTGGCTAAATGCATTTTAATAGGGGAGAGGAGAAGCCCCGTCTATATAACCGTTGATCTATTAGGGTGTACCTGGGCGCTTCCTTGCGTACCTTATTGGCTTGTTCTGGGTTAGCCGGCAATCTTCCTTCTTTCAGATACTCTACCAATGGATCCATCCACGTCGTCCTCTGCTCGTTACACTGGACTTCTGGCTTTTCAATGGTTGGTGTACTTATATTCTCATGAATAACCGACCGCTGTAACCCTCTCCTGGTGCTGGCTAATTTAGCTAACAGATCAGCCCTCTCATTCTGATCTCTAGGTACATGCAGGAGCTTGAAACTTTCGAACAAGGCCGCCATTGTCTTCGCTCTCTCCTTGTACTTGGCCAACCTAGGGTCTTTGGCCTGATACTTTCCATTTACCTGGCCCGTGATTAGCTTAGAGTCACTTTTTGCAATTAGTTTCTTGGCTTCTATTTCTAAAGCCAGCTTCATGCCCGCTAAGAGTGCTTCATATTCGGCCTGATTATTACTTGCTTTGAAGTCGAAGTGCAGGCTTTGTTCGACAAGTATTCCGTTCGGACCTTCTAAGATCACCCCAGCTCCACTTCCTGTTTGGTTAGATGATCCATCTACGGACAAATACCATTCCCCCTCCATCAACTCTTGTTCTACGTTAAGCTCTATGATAAAATCGGCCAGCACTTGAGCCTTGATTGGGCCTCTCTTCTCAAAAGATATGTCGAATTCCGACAATTGTACGCTCCAGGCTACCATCCTTCCTGCCAAATCTGGTTTCCTCAGCACCTGCTGAATTGGCATGTCTGTGCATACTACAATGCTGAAGCTTTGGAAGTAAGGGCGCAGCCTTCGAGAGGCTATTACCACAGCCAGTGCTCCCTTTTCAATTTTCTGGTACCTTTTCTCCGGTCCTTGCAGTGTTTTGCTGATGAAGTACACAGGGCGTTGCTCCTTCTCTTTCTCCTGGACCAAAACAGCACTAACGGCGTTATCATTAATAGAGACGTATAACTGTAAAGGTCGGCCGTGCTCCGGCCTGACTAGGACGGGTGGAGCGGTCATCATTGCTTTCAGTCTTAGGAATCCTTCCTCACATTCAGGGGTCCAAGCAAAGTTCCTCCCCTTCTTAAGCGTCTCCAAAACCGGCGTGGCGATGTCCGACACCTTGGATATAAAACGAGACAACGCCACCACTCTCCCCATTAACTGATGCACTTCCTTCACATTTCGAGGGCTCCTCATGCTCATGATTGCCCTGCATTTTTCTGGGTTCGCTTCTATCCCTCTCTCTATGAGCATATACCCTAAGAATTTCCCTGCCTGAACCCCAAATGAGCACTTTTCTGGATTCAACTTAAGTTGGTGTCGTCTCAGGATTTTGAATACTCGTCTCAATGCCTCACAGTGACTTCGGCCGCCCTCAGATTTGGCCACCATGTCGTCCACGTATACTTCTATATCGTGACTGATGACCTCCTTAAACACCTTATCCACTAATCTTTGGTAAGTGGCTCCAGCATTTTTCAGCCTAAATGGCATTACCTTGTAGCAAAAAGCCCCACTGTCTGTGATGAAGGCTATTTTCTCCTCATCTTCTGGATGCATCCTTATTTGATTGTATCCAGAATATGCATCCATGAAGCTCAAGAATTCATAGCCATATACACTGTCAACTAGCCTATCTATATTGGGGAGAGGGTATGGATCTTTCGGACATACCTTATTCAAATCCGTGTAGTCCGTGCACATTCTCCATCTTCCATTAGCCTTACGCACCATGACTACATTCGCCAACCATTCCGGATATGTCACTTCACGGATGAACTCCGGCCTTAGCAATTTCTCTGTTTCTTCTTTGATAGCTCTCCTCTTCTCCTCTCCTTGCTTCCTCTTCTTTTGTACTACCGGCCGTGCACCTTCAATCATCGATAACTTATGACTCATGAAACAGGGGTCTATTCTTGGCATGTCTTCCGGTGACCAGGCAAATACATCATTATTCTATTGCAAGCAGCGCACAAGCTCATCTTCTTGCTCCTTCGTCATAGTCGTGCCTATTTGTGTCTTCTGCCCCTCCTTATGACCGACCTGAACCTGCTTCAGCTTCTCCACCGGCAGTGGTCTTTCTCGTTCTGCATGGCATCTTGGGTCTAATTCCATACCCAGAGTGTTAACCGCTGATCTCCTTTCTCCCACTCTCAAACTGTCCTGGTAACACCTCTTGGCTACATTCGAATCCGACCAAACTGCTCCCACTCCCCTGGCCGTTGGATACTTCATACAGAGGTGGTAGGTTGACACCACGGCCTTCAGCCGATTTAACGCCGGTCGCCCAATGATGACGTTGTAAGAGGTCTCCGCCTCTATCACTGTATAAGTCACCGGGATGCTTTTGACACATCGGCCTTCTCCGAAGGTGGTTTCCAACTCCACTGTGCCTTTTATAGGAACTTTTTCTCCCGAAAAGTCGTACAGGCAACCCGAGACCTTCTTCAGCTCCTGAAGCCCGAGCTTCTCATATGTAGACTGATATAGGATATTCGCTGAGCTACCCTGATCAATGAGGACTCTTTCTATCTTGAATCCTGCCGCAGCTACTGATACCACCATTGGCTCGTCTCCCGCTTGTTTATATCTCCTATCCTCCTCTTCAAAGCTGATTATTCCTTCTTTTCCTTTCCCTCCAAGGGGTGTAAGATTGGCCCCTGTGAGGACCTGATAAGACTGGTAGTTCCGGTTTCTTGATCTCTCGTCAGAAAGGGCGTCGTCCATCTGTTCTCCTCCTGCTATAGTGGATATAGTTCCTCGGTAGGCGGCCGGCCGGGGTGACCGTGATCGATTTCTGTTTTCTCTATCTCGTCCCTCCGTACCTCGTCCACCTCTGCTCGACTCTCCTCTTCGAGCACTCCTTTCTCCTGGTGCTCTCATTACATAATGTTCCAACCTTCCTTGTTGAACCAATCCTTCTATCTGAGCCGCTAAGGTCCAACATTCCTCTGTCGAGTGGCCAGCCGTCCTGTGAAAATCACACCACTCCCTTCTATTCTTTCCTAACTGTTTTCCTTCCGCCGCTTGAGGAAAATTCAGTAGTCTAGCATGGCAGATTTCTCTAAGGATATGTGCCTTCTTCTCTTTCAACGGAGTGAACTTCGCCTGGGTCTCCATCTTCACTTCTGCCTCCTGCCTGCGGGGAAAGTCCCGTCGTCCTACAAGTAATGGCCGTTGTTTGTTTGTTGGTTTCGGTCGGCCGTCCCTATCTGCACGTTCAGCCTCCCTCTTCTCGAAGCGGCTTTGTTCTATCTCAATATGTTTTTCCGCCCTAAGGCGGATCTCTTCCATATTCGTAGGTTTTTGTAGGGCTAAAGCATCGCTGAACGGGCCTACTCTCAACCCCTTCTGGAAAGCTTTGACGAAAAACTTCTGGTCAGGGTCATCGACCCTCACTGTGGCTTCGTTAAAACGAGCCATGTAGTTTTTTAAGCTCTCTCCTCCAACTTGCCGAATATCAAACAGGTCTGCCACCTCCAAACGTTTTGGTTTATTGGCCGCGAACTGGGATAGGAACATGCCAGCTAAGTCATTGAACGTGTATATTGACCTAGGTGGCAAGTTCATTATCCACTGCAATGCGACTCCTCTCAGTGTTCCTGGGAACAGCTTGCAACTGAGTTTATCATCTCCCCCGCTTATGTACATTTGAGTCTGGAACGCCTGCAAGTGTGCATGGGGGTCTTGGATTCCGTCAAAGGGGTCCACCAGTATCTCTCTGAAGTGGGGTGGGATGCGGGCTTCGTCTATTTCTTCACAGAATGGCTGTCTCCACAATGGTTGCGTGAGATGTTCACCTCTTCCTTCCAACTCCCGCTCATTCGCGTTCCTAGCTTGTAGACCCGCTATCTGTCGTCGAAGCTCTTCCTCTCTCTGCTCCGCCATCTTCATCGCCTCCACATGTCGTTCTTCCGCCAACCGGTGTCTGGTTTCGGCTTCTGCACTCTGTCTTGAGTGCTCTTCGCTTCGAGCTTGCAGTTGAGCCACAGTTCTCATTAGCCTCTGCAACATGTCTTCCTCTCCTTCGTTGGTTGAGCTCGCTTGATTTCTCGTTACCGGCATGTCGTCGTTCTCCTTTCTTGTGGTGGTGGGATTAGTTTTTACTTGCCCCACGGTGGGCGCCAATGTTCTTTTTCAAAGTAGAAAACTTGAGAAGAAGTCCCCTTTCTGTTGGTTCTCCTTCCTCTTATAGTCTGTACCCAACGACTACCTCAACAACTCCAGTCCCATCGCCGTAATACCACGTCATCGCCCCCTATTATAGTTCTTGTCACAAAGCGTGATTAATCTTAATCGACACGATGTACATCATCGGCGATGTCGACTCTACCTACTTTCCTAATGCTTGGTGGTCATCACGTTCGGCCGTCCCATAGGCCGGCCGAGATACCTCTTACCGCCATAGGGGCCGACCGTAACACCATATTAATTGAATCCAAACCAAGATAACTTGTCCAATTTGATGGAAAAAAAAATTACTTTATTGATGTCCCAATTTGAGTTTGAATTTTTCTTGACTCAAAAAGAACATAATTAGATAAAGGGACGTAGATATAACTATCGATCCTCGAAGTTGTCTTGTTATATATATATATATATATATATATATATATATATATATATATATATATATATTTTGGTATATTATATATAACTATTCGTTATATAATTATTATACTTTATTTTTTATAACTATTAAAATATAAATGAATTATTTTAATAATTAATAATTAAAGTAATAATAATATATAATTAAATAATAAAGATAAAATTATATATTTAATCAAAAATAAAATTTAATTTTTAAATAAATTTTAAGTTATTTATTATTTATTAATTTTTATATATTATTTGAATTAAAATATAATTATTAACTTAATATATTGTTTATTTAAGAATATATAAATAAATTAATTAAAAAAATTGTAAAATAGATTCTATGTGAATTCTCCCAAGTCTAATAATATTCGTCAAAAGTTGGAATTGAATTTCATTTTTTAGATATACTTTCTATAGATTCGACCTCACCCGTCACAAGCCTAACTATATTTGTCTAAATTATTTATTTAATTCAAATATTTATTTATTTATTTATTTATTTCATATCTTTCTCTCATTTTTATTTATTTATTTTTTGCATCTTTACCCCATCATCAATCCGTAGAAGCGTTGAATTGAATCGGAGGTAGCAACTCGCTGTGTTTCTTCTCTATTCTTTGAAACATATTGGCATCTTTTGAGCAGCTCCAAAATTTCCTACCAACAATTTTTTACTTTAGAAGTAGAACAGTAAACCCCGCACTTTGCACCTTCATGGTCAAAGTAAAAAGGTTTTTTCTAGTTTTAATAAAAATAAAAATTTTGAATGAAAGAGAGAAAGTGCAGGGTGAAAATATTTGGGGAAAGTTGATTTGTTAAATCCGCATGTCGTGTCCTTATTCTTATTTTACGCGTGGGGTGAACGACTTGGGCAATTTTAACATTGACGTTAAAATATAATTTTATCATTATTGTCTTTGACTGAGACTGAGACCGGGTCTTTAGTGGAAGTTAAATGCATGTGGCTACAATCTAGTAGAATCAATTTAAGTCCAAGTTGTTTTTCAACGGATGATATTTTCTACCGTAATAAATGAATTTTGAAAAGTTGTTTTTCAATCGATGATATTTTCTAACATAAGAGATGAGTTTTTATCGAAAAATACCATGAGTTACATCTTAACGAAGTATTTTAAAATAGTTTTATATGGGTTTTTTTAAAATTTATATAAAAATATTTTTATATTTTTTCTAAAAACAAAAATGTAAATATATAATATTTATAAATGTGTTACTATATTTTTTATGACATCAATTATTTAAGAATTAATGTAAAATGACTATATTAAAGTTATTTTTACATTAATAATATAATTTTAATAAATTAGAGAGTAGCTACCACATATTTAATTAATTAGGATTATATATTAGATTTTAAAATACATTAGAAATATTAATTTTAATTAATCATATGTAGTGTAATGAAATCTACTCATAGAAATTTTATTTGTATTTGTATAATTAATTTGAATGAAATATTATATTATATTTCTTGATCTACCTATAAGAATTAAGAAAAAAAACATAATTTGATAGTTATATCCTAAAATTACATGATGAGTCTAATTGAGTCGGATTTTAGTCCATAAACAAATTTTATGTTATTAGATTCATATGTTAATACATGATTTATATTGGTAAAACATGAAATTTTGTTTTATTTTGAGTGTTTATATTTGAAATTTATAGTTTTCAACCTCCAAATATTTTTTTATACCAAGTTTGATATTTTTGACTTAAAAAGTGACAATTATAAGGTTTGCAAAAGAGAAAATTCTCATTCATTTAAGTTGAAGGACATTGATTAGAGGAATTGTCAAATATTATTGAAACCAACACTCCCAACATTGTTGATCTTTATGAAAAATGGGAGAGGTCTAATTGTCTCTCTATAATCACTCCACAATTTAAAGTTTAGTGACCACCAAAATCAGTTACTAAATTTAAAAATCAGTTTCCATTCTTGGAAATTGATGGCTAAATATATTAGCGACTGATTCCAACCCGTCATGAAAAGCCTAATCGCTAAGCCATTTAGCAACAGAAATTAACGTCGGCTAATTATCAACTAAAATTTCGATCGTTAAATTGGTTATTGTTTATATAAAAAATTATTTTAAAAAAAGTAAAATTCGGTAGCTAAATTAGTAGTTAAATTTTTTTAAGAAAATAAAAATTGGTTGCTTTTTTTTTTGTAAAAGCTTTTTTTAAAATTAAAATTGGTCGCTAAATAGGTGGCTATTTATTTTTTAAAAAAAGTTTGTCACTATTTCTTAAAAAACAAATATATTTTTTTAAATATAAATCGGTCACTAAATTGATCAATAATTGGATCAATAAAAATATTTTAAATGGTTGCTAATTTGGTTGCAAAAAGTGAATAAATAACATTGGTTTAGCGACAGAAATTCTCGATTGCTATTTTTTTAATTTTTTCCATCCATATTTTATATTGATAATATATATTATTAACTTGTCAAATAATTATAAATAATCACAAGTATAATCACACTATAAATAACATACAAACCCTAAATTCCAAATGAACAATTATATATGAAAGCATTAGCAATTAAAAGTACTAAATGATTACTAGTATTTCGAGTTCATAATAACCATCAACATAAATATCTTGAACATTGTGAAAGTGATTCCTTGGTACATCATCTTCAAAATAATCATCCTAAGCATTATTATCATGGTCATCATTATAATGGAGTGGGTGTTGGCATAAGTGGTTTCGACTACAAGTGTTATAAAATAAGTTGCATTTGTTGATTTTGTTATTCCATTTTCTCATTTGTTGTTGAATCTGCTCATTTTTCTCTTCATGATTATGCAACAATTGCACTACTTTTCCCTTAAGTGACTTCTCCTTAGCTTCTTTTGTAATAAGCTCATTATTCAATTTATGTATTGTCTCACGCATCTCTTCTATTTGTTGTATCATTGGCATCTCAATCGAATTAGTCGTACGCGCATGAACTTGTTGGTTAATTTGTCAAGTCTATATATGTTCCCTTTTTCATTCTTACCTCTAACAACTTCATAATACGCATTATTATCATTGATCGAGGCAAAAGAAGAGTGCATATGTTCCTTCCTCTATGGTAGATTGTTGGTGTTCTTCTCGACGTTGTTGATCAGCTTAAAAAAAATTAAATATTAAATTTGACTTTTATTAATAGTTAATAAACTTTAAAGTAATGTTTAGAAAGCTAAAAAATTGAATTTACAGCAAGTTCACGAGTTTTATCATTGACTCATTCTCTAGACTTTAATTTTTTTATTTTCTCCATGACCTCCCAAGCACTTGGCAACCATCGAAGCTCTATAGCCTACTTAAATTTAAACAAAAGTTCAAATTATAATATATCCCATCAATTAAAATTAATTTAAAGCAATTAAGTAAAATAAAAAGTAATTAAAATTATTATTTATTCATAGTGAGCTGATGTAAATATAGATCCACTACAATAGGCTAAGACTCCCTTATCAATAGCTCGATTTGCCTTGGCAATAGAGCTCTTATTCTAGAAATTTGTAGAAGCCCAATGTTTGTCCAAGGTTGTTCAAACATTAGGCGAAATCCAAGTTGCATGATCATGACCATTCCCAACTTTGCATGACCATGAAGAGGTGTGAACCATTTTGCTCAAAAATAGCTCTAATACTTAGCTCTTATAATGGGTCCCACCTATACTCTTTCTACATTAAAAAGGAGTTAAGCAACAAGGAAAATACAATAAAGACTACAATTGAAATTGAACCATAATTTAAATTACCTTAAACTCTCCGAACCACATGTCATGAACTTAAAGTCGTATCTTATTCCAACTCGGTCATGGTTCATTAAATTTTTGGTTAATGATCCATGAGATCACACCAGAAGGACCATGTGTTGGTGTAAATCTATTGAAAATGAGATTGTGAATATCCATATTTAAAGAATATTATTTAAAATATTAACTATTATATTAAAATTGACTTACCCATTGTCTATTGGTAGAAGGAAAGGTCTTTGATCCACTGCATGTTTAGAGTGTGGAGATGGGTATTCAGGTGTCAATCAATCATGTAGTGTTGAAGGTATGACCACTACATTGCCTATAAAGGTAAGATGTGGTTCCTCTTGAACCATAGGAAGTGGGAGAATAGGAATTGTTGACTCTCATTGAGAAGTTAATGGTAGAAGTGGGAAAGTTGATGGTGGTTGACCTTTCCCACCAATACCATGACCTCTACCACGGTTAGGTGGTCTACGACCATCACTTGTACTTTTGTCTACCATCTTATGTAGAAATTGTTACATATTTAACAATTAGGAGTGAAGATTAATAAACATAGTGAAATATTATATGTTTAGGGTTTAGGAAAGTAATCCAACTTGTAAGAGAAAAGTCAAACCCGATCATTTTTTCTACACCAAAACGTGTCACTTATCTTTTCCCCATAATTACTACAAGTAATTGTTATAAACAATGGCCATACAAATGTAGAAAAGAATTAACACAATAAATGTAATTCATCTTTAGTGTATAAATTACCTAAAAGGTATTTATATCATTAAAATCACTTTCAATCTCACTCTTAGTTGTTATTTTTTCATCCTCGTTTGGTTCATCAAAATCTACTTGATCTAATAATTGTCTATCTACTTCTTTTCCACCACCATGAATGTTAGCAAGAGAATCCTTAATGACATCTGGGTCAATATACAATACTACTTGAAGCCCAACAATAGTTAAGTCTCTTAGACCCCATGCCAGATTAACCAATAGTTAAGTCTTGAATACTATTTTATGAATTTAGAACCTAAGAAAAATTAATGATATTAGGGTGGACAATATAACATTTAAATTAAACAAAAAAGTGATAACCTAAATATTGTTTGAGCCATGCAGGAAATTTTGATGAAATGTCACAGTCAACTTCAGCATCTAAAGTTGTGGAATTATGCTCTCTTAAAAACTCAGTATATGTACTACAATGAAAAAAGTAGATGAATCATAATCGTTAACATAATACCACTAACATCTATCATTAGAGTTGTAAAATATGGTGAGCAAATGCTTACTCTAAATACAACTGAACATGTTCATAATTAAAAAAAACGTATAAGTAAGCAGCTTCAAGGTCAACTTGGTCCAAAAAATATGTTATGGCTTTGCTACCTACTCTTCCTTGGTAATTATAAATTGATATTGGAGGACTGGATGAAGAACCTTCACCTAAATCAACATTATAAGGTATCCTAGTCCTTGTTTCAATTTTATCAAGACAGTAAAATGAGGCAAAGGTTGATGTCTCCTCCACTAAATAAGCTTCACAAATAGAAGCATCTATCCTTGTCTTATTCTTAACTTTGTTTTTAATGGAATGTAGAAACTTGACGAATAATATGAATGCAAAATGTCAAGAATCAACAATTGACATATATAATTGACTTTATGGTATATAAATGATTACTAATTTTAATTTCATGCTACCATTCACTATTGTAGTAATTTTGTAGCTAATTATTTTTACTAGAAATTAGCTACAAAATAACTATTATTTTTAAAATTAGCTACAAAATTATTTTGTAGCAAATTTTAAATTTTCTAGTAGTATATAATTATTTGAAATTTAAAACATACTAGTATTTTTTAGTCTTAGTTGACATATTAAAAAATAATATTTTATAATTTTTTTAAAATACACTAAATTGTTATATTAATTATTCTTGAAAATTTATTAAATATAAAAAATTAAAATTTGGTAGCTAAATCAGTTGTTGATTTTTATTTTTAAAAAAATTCGATTGCTAAATTGGTGGCTGATTTTTTTAAATTTTTTTAGATAAAATAAAAGATCAATTGCTAAATTGGTGGTTGATTTATTTATACATTTTTTAAAAATAATAAAAAAATTGATCGCTAAATTGGTAGTTGATATTTTCTTTATTTTTTTTAAACTTAATTGGTGGATGATTTTTATTATTAATTTTTAATAAAAATATAAATCAGTCGCTAAATTGAAGGCTTATTTTTATTTTTAATTTTATTTTAAAAATAATAACAATTGGTCGTTAAATTAGTTCTGTTTTAAAAAAATAAAAAACAAAAACTAGTTACTAAATTGCTGGATGATTTTTTTTAATTTTTTTAAAAAAATCAATCACTACGATTGCTGTTTTTTTAGTAAGTAATTTTTAAAATAATTAAAATCAAACGCTAAATTAGTGACTGTTGATAAAGCTCATTTTTAGTCGTCTTAGTGGGCATCAAATAACTAAAGTTAACTGTAGTATAGTCAATCCTAGGTCATTCTTCTGAAGGACACAATGTGCTCGATTGTGATTCGGTGTGAAGTGAAATGACGTAGAATCTGAGATGTAGAGTATTGACTCGCTCTCGGCAGAGACTAAGCCAAGATGATCTCGGCAAAGATCTATCCGACTTGGTCTCACTAATGCTACAGAGATGGACTGTCTTTGTCTCGGACTGAAAAGCAGTAAATGAAGGGGTTGGAATGCAAGTGAAGTAAAATACAATAAAAGACGAAGCAAGGTAAATGTTGAATGCAGCTACTAACTACACTACTGCTACTGCTATGACTGTGTTCATGTTTCAAGCCAATAATCAAGTCATTTCTGGTTTGTTTGTTCAGTTAACAATCCCTATCAGCCTTTGACATTCTTATGATGATTGTCAAACATTCGTCCATTGCCATACCAAAAGAATTAAGCAATAGCTACCTCATCAGTTGGTAGGGATTAAGTTCAAGCTGATTTTAGGTTCTCAATTAAGTGACCTAATTGATTACCTACTGTTTCTAATCAAACCAGTTCCAATAGGCTTAGTTCAATCATGGTTCCCTTACCTTGTGCAATTGCAACGCAGATAAGGAATTAGAGTCTAGGAATGCAACAGAATTCAAAATCAGAAATCACTTCGCATTAATGGAAACGAAATACAAACAGGGATTTGGCTTCATTGGCTCCACCGTCCACGACAATCGCCATGGCCGATGGCAATGATTCACCTCTGTTAGCTAAGACGCTAAGGATCAAGTCCTCTAAAGTGCCTTGATATTCCAATCGGTCACCTCCAACAACCTTCAGCTTCTCAGTTCCTAACCTGCATTCTTCGATCGAGAGAACGCCACTACACACCGTAAACCACTGTGAGAGGGAGAAGATGGAGTCGAGAGAAAACGTGAATGAATGTGCGAGTGTAATTATGAAGCCAAAAGAATCCCTAATTTGTTCGCAACTGCACCTATATATATAGGGTGCGAAAGCTAACTTCCTAACTAACTGAACAGAATTACATTTGAAATTCCTATTCTAGCCTTGCTATTACTTGTGTTGCAAGCTACTCCAGGAGGTGATGTGGCTACTGAGCTGGAGCCAAGGTGGCTTCATAATGGGTCGTTGATGTGGGGTGCCACTAGGCTTCACTCTTTATTGGGTCGTTCCTCCAATTGGGTTGTTCAGTGTTTCTGGGCCGAGATGAGGTCTCCTTGGATGGGCCGAGAGTTCGTTTGGACCTGGAATGAAGGATTTGTTAGCTTATGCCTTATTTTAGCACAAATTTACGTGTTTCTCTAGTTTTAGTCTCTTAATCTATATCTTAGCTAACAATCATCTTTTAGGTGCATGAGTTGCCAACTAGCACCACTCTTAGGTCCATGTTTAATTTATGATTTTTGACTCATCAAACCCCACACTTAGCCTTTTGCACCCCTCGGCAAAATAGGATGACTTGTGCAAGGGAGCCTCGGGATGAGGGAGAAAAATTCTTTCGTTGACTTCTTTAATTTGAATGAACAGAATCAACTTCTCTTCCTCTCGGCTCAAGGTGTTTATGCAGTTAGAGAACCACTTTCTTTAGGCCTAAGACGCCTTTGTGACCTACAGATGGAGGAAGTGACCACGAGTGATAAAGTCCTCACTTAGGAAATCAATTCTCTCAAGTGTTTGGTTTGTGTTTTCACTCAGCATTACATACAATTGCTATTACCATGTCCTGCCAAAGCTCTCCTTATACACCTGCAAAACAAGACAGTTATGATCACTAGGACTTTCTCAGCTTGTAGCGAGGCTAGGGTCACGGGTAGGTTAAAGATATGCAATTGGCTCAAGACCCATGGGGAGGAGAGGAGCAATGGGGAGTGAATCTTATCAGCATAAGGACAGCCCCGGTTGCTTTGTGGTCCCCCTTCCTCTTTGTTGCTCGTTTTCCTTTTTATTTCCTTGCATTCAGGCAACTTGCTATTTTTGTTTATTTAGCTTAACTTTCAGCTGCTCATTTGCTACTTATGCTTGATTTTTTTTTCTTTTTCTCTTGTTTCTTTCATTCAATTTCTTTCTCTTCTCAACCCCCCCCCCCTCCCCCCCTTTTTTCATCTACGTGTTAATCAAGTATAGAAAAAATATTTTTCCTAAATTGTCCAACCTAGACAATTCTATATTTAATACAATGATTAGTAATTGTAATCATTGTATTGGATCTCAAATAGGAACCTGAGATTCACTCAATGCATAAGTTCAATATAAAGCATAAAGCATGAGATAAATAATAAGCTTGTAATTAAACACACAAGTTAATTTCATTTTTCTTTGCTTTGACACTACTCACATCACCAATCATCTCTTCTCTCAAACTATTTCATTAATGTTTCTCTTATCCCCTTATATTTGATTTTGGGTCATACCATGGTCACTTGAGTTAAACTTGATTTGACTATAAATTAAGCACATATTTGAGAAGATGGCAATCTGTTGTGATTTGAGTCAGACTAAGTTTGCCTCAAAATAAAGTGCATGTTTGATTTGATGGGAAAACCATGGTCAACAAGTCATGGTTAGTTGAGTCAAATCAAGTTTAACTCAAACTTATATTTGATTTGATGGTTAAACTATGATGGACCATGATCAATTGAATCAAATTTGATTCAAAATTAAGCGCATTTTGTTAGTAATTTAATATTTTTATAAGGGATGCATGTTCTAGTTATTCTAAATTTTATAATATATCTAAAAAATGGTTTTTTTAACTATAATATAACAATTGGCTGAACTATGTTCTATGTCATCATTCATGTAAGGTCATAGCAATTTATTAAAAATATCATCATATAATGCCTAACTCTCTATATGTGGTCATTCGTGCAAAGTCGTAGCAATTTATTAAAATAATATCATCATATAAGACCCAACTATGTTCCACGTGATTATCATGCAAGGTTATACCAATTTATTAAAAAAATATCATCACCCAAGACCCAACTATGTCCCCTATGGCTATTCATGAGGGTCATAGCAATTTATTACAAAAAACATCATGATACAAAGCCTAATTATGCTCTATTACCAATTTATGAAACAATATCATCATACAAGGATCAACTATGCTCTACATGGTCATTCATACAAGGTCATAACAATATTTTCTAAAACATATCATCATACAAGGAGATAAAAGAGTTCATATGCACATGTAAAATGAGTTGATAGAGATAGTTCTTACAACACCTGTAAAGTATTATAGATGCACATTATCAATGTAAACACAAATCGAAACCAATAAACTAAAAAAAGACATTAAAATGGTGTAGGTCATGACTGAACTACTTTTGGTCCAAAATGGTGTTGGGTGGTGATGAAAAAAAATACAAAAGAGAGACAAAGAGGAAAACATCACCAATGACAACGAGAGAGATGAGATGGTGGTGGCATTCACAAACAAGGGAAGACAAAGTAAAGAAGGGGAGAGATAGTGATGGCATGGTAGCAACATTGTAATAGGTCGTGGTGGCGATTGTAGAAAGGGAGAGGAGTTTACATAAGGGAGGCTTGGCAAAGAAGATAAACAAGTATGAACCTAGGGCACATTGTGGGGAAGTTTATATGAACTTTTTACATCAATTGCAAATTGGTTGCATTTTAACTGGTGTAAGAGGTTATCAATTGGATTGCAATCGGTGTATATATTTGGAAAATCTTTATAAAAGTCTCATTGCATTTTTATTTACATAAGTTCTTTCTATATCGATGTAGGACTTGTTTTGGTAAAATTCTCCACAAACACTTATAAGAGGGGAAAATAAGAAGGAAAAATGAAATAAATTTTTCCACAAGCTAAAATTAGCTTATGCATAATCTAATTTGTAAATGTTTTGTCATATTAGCCTTTTCAAGAACTAATTTTTAACTTATGCATAAGCTAATTTTAGCTTATGAAGAAATTTATTTCATTTTTCTTTCCTATTTTCTCCTCCTATAAGTTATTATAGAGAAGTTTACCTAAATAGAACATAAACAGACCAATGTAAAAAACCATCTTCTGCACTAGTAGGTTATTGACTCGATAAGGATACTGGATCACTAGGTTATATATATATGTGTGTGTTTGAGGTTATATATGGCCAATGTTGAAGAAGAGTAACTCTAAACTTGGAGTAAGTGAATCTCTCCTCTCTCTATATATATATAAGTTAATTTGTTTAGTGGTTCTTATGTAATGTGTTAAAGCATCCAATGGTAGGTTCAAATCCCATCTAATTTTTTATTCAATTTATAAACCCAATTTTTTAGCATCACATCAACATATAAATGCTATATAATCTCTCTAATATCCATGTCGCTTAAATCCATTAAGAATTTAGCAATTAAAACTATAAGGACTATATAATCTCTCTAATATCCATGTCGCTTAAATCCATTAAGAATTTAGCAATTGAAACTATAAGGACTAAGATCACTCATTTGATAAATTATACAAAGCTAAAACACAATTAAACCTTTAAAATATAATAATGATAACAATTGTCATTTGAAATTCAAAAGGAATATACTTTAATATGCATTAAATTTCTTGGTTTGCATTGAAATAATTTTAAAAGTTTAGGACTTGGAAATTTAGTTAAACTTTGATAAAATTTGAAGAATTTTATAGGATGTGACATTAGAATTTAGTTAAACTTTTGAGTAGAATGTTTAAAATTTTCTAATCAATTCAGTTTATGAAAATTTTGAGGAAAAAAAAGGATTTAAAGATTATACGTAAAAAAAATTAATGATAGAACCATACTTAATTTTTCTTGAAATAAAAAACATAAAAATCAAAATTACACACAATTCAAATTAAAGAAATAAAATTTAATTAAATATTTTACTAAATATTCACTGTAATTAATATCAACGTAATCATTGTTTGGTAGGATTAACGGAATACATATTTATAATATATAGAATAATTTTCATGTATTTATTTACAATTTTAAATTTTTTTTCTCAATAATATATAAATTCTGAATGTTTTTATTTATATACAACCAAGCATTGCACGTCTTACAATCTAGTTAAAATTAAAAACGGAAATTTTTCAACCAGTTGGAAATTATGAGCTCCGGAATCTTTTAAATTTCTGGTTTACTTGTTTCTAATATATGTTTTTTTCTGTTGAAGATTGCAGAAAACAATCTTTTTGTCCAGTATAATTAAGGATAGTGATACATATCAAATCTGATGATGTCAATTTACCAAGACAATATAGTAACAACTAAACCAGAAATTGCTACAGTCAGGTTAGGCTAACATTTTTGGTCTAGCACTCTACCTCCGTCAAGATAATGTTATGACCAGACCTTCAACTTGAGACCTTTCACAATTCCAGGACCAGATATAATGTGACCATAAAGACGTCATATTAAAAGCAGAAAAAAAAAGAAATAATACTGAAAAGGAATCCAAAATAGGTAGGCATATCTTAACACTTCACACTGATTGGTCAATGTGTTACCAATGTCAGCAATAGATTTGTGGTTATTCTAGGGTTGATACCTAAATATTTCCATTAAAATTGACACAAACTTCTAGAAACTACTGTCAAGAAAAAACTAAAAATATAAAGATGCTTGTAGACACTTACAATAGTCTAGAATGTAATGAATAATAAAAAAATGTTAGACCGACATGTGTAGTTGCTATGCAAGGCCTATAAATAGGCTTAAGGTGCTGCAATGTAGCGTACAATTGAGATAGCAATTCAATTGTCATTGCTATTTGCAAAACTCTTCCGTTGTCTTCCAATAGCTTATATATTCTAAATCAATTCTCCGCTTTCAATCTTCTACATTTATTATTACTTATTTTTCTAAAAATACTACCAGTCATATTTGAGCTAACTTGGTCATCTATTGGACATAGATATATCACTCAACTATTTTCAAAAATCTCATTATACCATATACTATTTCCATAATTTTTTTCTCATGGTTAACACTCTTTAACTATCATCTACTCCTGTTCCTATCTTCACAAGAGAAAATTATGATTCTTGGAGTATTAAAATGAAGACATTATTTTGCTCTCAATATTTATGGGACATTGCAGAAGAAGGATTTATTATCCCTATCTTCATTGGAGAAAGTTATGATTCTTGGAGCATTAAAATAAAGAAATTTTTTTGCTCCCAATAATTATGGGACATTGTAGAGAAGGACTCATTGTTCCAATAGATATTTCTACTTTGACTATAGCTCAAAAGAAGGAGTTGAAGGAAAATAAACAAAATGATTCGAGGGCATTTTTAAGTAACCAACACAATCTTTTCAAGAACAATGAGTGCCACAAGTGCTAAAGAAGCGTGGAGTACTCTACCGGATGAGTTTTTAGGAAGTGCCAAGGTACACACGCCATTGAACTACAAACTCTACGACATAAGTTTGAATTAATAGAAATGAAAGAGTGAGATCATAAAAGAAATAGATAGTCAAATGAGAATATATGGAAAAAATATTCTTAATAAGAAAATTATCGAGAAAATTTTAATTTTTATTCCTCATAAGTATAATGCAATCATAACTACCATTGAGCAAACCAAAAATCTATCACTCTTATTGGTGACATAATTAATGGCTTCTCTTTTGAAACTTATGAGTGAAGAATGAATAGGCATAATGAAGACTCTGTCACAAATGTCTTTCAATCAAAGCTCAAGTTACAGTTTTAGAATAGAACATGGAGAAAATTCTAAAAATAAAGCAAATTCTAGAAGTTTCTCTAAAAAAAATTAAGATAAATATTCTTCATGTGGCATCTACAAGAAGACAAGTCACTAGTAGAAGGATTGTTGGTATCATTAAAAAACCATTATGTCAATACTGCAAGAAATTTGGACATGAGGAAAAGAACTACTACAACAAAAATAAGCATCAAGCAAATTTTGTTGAGCATGACAATAAAAACTTTTTTTTATGCTACCCAAGATTCTAGTGATGAAACAAGAGGAAACTAGTACTTGGATAGCGATTGTAGCAATCACATGGCAAAAGATAGGAAGTTCAAGTCAAATTATGTTAAAGTCAAAGTTCGAGTGGAAATGACACAATGGTGCAGTCAAAAGGAAAAGGCACCGTCATGTTAGAGACAAAAAAAGGTACAAAATTTATCAAAGATTTTTTACTTGTTCCCAATCTTAAAGAAAATCTCCCGAGCATTGGTCAAATGCTGGAGAAAGGTTGCGCTCTTCATTTCAAAGGAGATATATGTACAATCTATGACAACTATAACAAAAGGTAGGAGATCACACAAGTTAAAATGGAGAAAAGAAATAGAAGTTTTCTAATAAGCCTCAAGTATACTACAAATATTGTCATGAAAGTAGAAGTAGATGATTGGTTATGGCATTAAAGATTTTGCCACTTAAACTCCTAAGCCTTAAAGCTACTATATCAAAAGAATTTGATGAAAGATATGCCATGCTTGAAAGAAAATAATGAAGCATGTAAAGGATGTCTTCTTGGGAAGCAGCATAGGTTACCATTTTCAACTAACAAAGCATGGAGAGCTAAAGACTTGTTGGAAATGATCCATATTGACATTTGTGAACTAGTAAGGACATCATCACTCAATAACAACATGTACTTTATCTTCCTTATTGATGACCTTTCTAAAATGACTTAGGTTTATTTCCTTAAAGAAAATAAGAAGTTTTTGGAATATTCAGGAAGTTTAAAGTCCTTGTCGAAAAACAAAGCTGGAAAAAGTACTTAGAAGCAATCATGACAAAGAGTACAACTCTTACAAGTTTGACAAGTTTTGTGAGGATGAAGACATTGAGCAACAACTTATCATCACATATGTTAAATAGAAAGGGTTGGAAATATTTTCTTCCTCTTTTATTTATATGTTGATTCTAATAAAATATCCTATATTTATAGCGATATTGCACAATTTCTGCACCTATACAGATATGGCTAATCCATATAAAAGAAATAAAAAATAGAATTCCCTAAGATATGAGAATATCACTACATTACATGGATTTACATAGTACAAATAGATTTCTTCCTTAAATATAGTCATTTACAGCTCACGCCAACCTCCCCCTCAAGTTGAAGCATAGATGTATTTGATGTTCAACTTGTCTAGTGAGTTGTGAAACACTTTGCTTGACATAGTGATGGAGCATTTTTGAAGCACTTAATAGTGACTTATGCTAGACATAATTAACATCATATTATGGTTAATATTGACACATTGGTTAAAACTGGGTTAATAGACTTAATTGGGCTTAGTTGTTAATCTTTGCTTGTTTCTAGACTTAAATTTCATTATAATGTTGCTATCTTGTGCAAGTCATATCTTGAGCTACAGACCTCCAAATTGAACAATCTTTGTGACTATGGAAAGTTAAGATAAATATCTACAACTTCTCTCTTTTTGGTACAACCTAGTTCGATCCTCTTCAATACCAAAAATCCACATAAAATTGTAGTCTCTGCATCCACTTTATTGGGCCTTTCTTTCTATATTCTGGCCTAATTTTGGAACCTTGGTTTATGGGTTTTCGGGCTACGAATTTCTCTAACCCAGACCACCTTCTTTGACATTTAGAGCATGTAATAAATAGTAGTTGATTAGTAATGTTAGAAGACATTTTAGATTTTACACACTTAGATTTTGGAGGTTTCTTGGATCACAAGTTTCCTCTCTATTCTCTCTCCTCTCTCCTCTTCTAAGTTTTCTTTGTGTTTTGTACTGCATTTTCAATGAAAATTGCCATTAAAGGCTAAGCTCTTGTATCAATTCAAGGTTCTACGATTGTGGTTAGGTTTGAGTTCTTGAATTCTTTATTATGCAAGTTTTATTATGTCTTTCTTTTCTTTCCAACTCTGAACTCGTTTTCATGATTATGATTTCATTTGAGATTTTAGATTGTGTTAGGTTATGATTGACTAATCCTAATCTAATCAAGATTAGGTAATTGATTGATCACCTTAAATCATCTAATTATGTGCTTGAATCCATACTAATTATAAACTGAGATTGTTATCTCAATCTGTATGGATGGATTTTAGATGATTATCTAATGAATCTTGGGTTAATATGAATTTACTTCTTTATTAAAACCATGATAACAAACTATATGATTGGATCCTTAGATTGATGTTACATAATTTTGTTTACATACAAACCCTACTTTTTAGCATTTAATTTGATTTCTATTCAACAAGATTAGGCATTGCATAATTGTGACCTTGAGAGATTCAACTTAGGTTAGTCCCTATACTGAAAAATTAAGGGAAATCTAATGATTTTGATAGTATCTCGACAACATTATCACACAACCTTTGTTAACATATCAGCAAGTTGGTCTTTAGATTGAACAAAATAAAATATGATAATGTTCTCCTCCAAATTTTGTTTAATAAAATATCTATCTATTCAATAGGTTTAGTACGATCATGTTGGACAAGATTATGTATAATTTTGATTGTTGCCTAATTATCATAAAATAAGTTCATCTCTATTTTGTGTTCAAAACCAATTTCAGTTATCGATCTTCTTACCCACAATAATTCACATAGTCCCTTAGACATTCGTTAAAATTCTACTTTAGCACTAGATAAAGCTACAACTTTTTGCTTCGTACTTCTCCAACTTACAAGGTTACCCCCAACAAAGACAAAATATTTTGATGTAGATTTTCTATCAGCTATGGAACTGGCCCAATTTGCATTTGTATACCTTTCTACATTCAAATGGTTATTCTTTGAGAACATAAATCCTCTCCCTCGAGCGGATTTTAAATAGTAATTACAGTTTTCATATGTCTTTCACTTGGGTTCTGCATGTATTGAGATACAATACTAACTGCATAAGCAATGTCTGGATGAGTATGTAACAATTATATTGGCTTAGCTACTAGTCTTTGATATCGCTATTTATTGGTTGGCACTTGATCACCTTTTTCATCAAGTTTCTGGTTTTGTTCCATTGGTATACCCACTAGTTTGTAATTAAGCATTCCCACTTCGGATAGTAAATCTAGCACGTACTTTCTTTGAGAAATAAAAATTCCTTCATATGATGAGATCATTAACATAGATAATGGGAGTAGTTATTTCAGTCCTCCTAGATTTTTCATCTCTAACTCAATACTTAGTTGCATTTTAGTCTTGGCAATCTCTTTAGTATCATTATTTGTAATGATCAGATCATTAACATAGTAATGAAAGTAGTTATCTTTCCATGATAGTGTTTCAAAAAAAAGGGTATGGTTATTGATAGCCATATTTTTCACAACAAGGCTAAATCGTTCAAACCATGCACGTTGTGACTATTTTCAAACCATATAATGCTTGATCTAATTTGCATACCAGTTTATCTTGTGAAGGTACAACATAGCCTGGTAGAATGCCCATATATTCCTCTTACTCAAGATTTCCATGAAGGAAATCATTCTTCACAGCGTATTGATGAAATATTCAATCTAGATTTACAAGTAGAGATAATAAGATTATCATTATATTTAACTTTGCAACTGATCAAAAATTCTCCTCATAATATATTTCATACATTGGGTATAGCCTTTGGCTACTAATTGCACTTTGTACCTTTCTATGGATCCATCTGCTTTATGTTTAAAGGAGAAAACCCATTTGCAGCCTACCATTTTTTCCTTAGGTAATGCAACCAATCTCCATGTCCATTCAAAAGTTTGTATCTCTATAAACGTTTAATTTGGCAAAGCACATTGGGAACAGAAGTTGTGATAGAAAATTAGTGACTGAAACTACACTAGCTAGGAAAACGGTCCTAAAATGGACTATGGCCTAAGGCTAAGCTATCCTAAAAAAAATGTAATCAAAGTGGTATGATAATACATGGAAAATAAGGTCACTCCAACCTTAAACAAATCCATCTTGGCAGCTAGAAAAATTATACAAGTTAGGTGCTCATAATGCTTCCTTTTGACCCTTAAGCATGGTCAACTTTTTGGTACACTTTCTCTTAGGTTCTCTTAAGCCTTCCCCTAATCATAGGATCTCCAAATGCAGGAGTTGTTATGTCTTTGAAGTCTTCTTTAGCTCTTTGCTTGTGGCCTTTTAAGGGAAAGACCTTATCCATTCATTATTCTCCTCTTGGCCTTTGACTAATGTCAACTTGTGACTTCTTTCCTTGAGACTTCTTTCCTTGAGACTTCCTAAGTTTACCCTTTGTTATTGGACTCTCAAGTGCAAGGTAGCTTCCTTAACCTCGTCTTCTTGGCTATGCATTTTCGCATATGCATCAATTTCAAATCCAAGAACTACTTTGCAATACATAGTGTATAGATATAAATGAATATAAATATATAATATTGATATAGTAGATATATGATAGGTTAATCCTTTATGAAAAAATAAATTGATTATGTTTAGAAAAAGCTAAATATTTGTTAATGTATTTATAAAAAGGTATACTATAAAAACAAAAGTATCACGTTATCTAAAGATAGAACCTAAATAGTGTATATAAGTTAGGACAACTCTCCCCTTACAAGTTGGTTTTGTAAGGTTGAGTTCAACCCAAACCTACATTATAATATATACCTCGAATGGAAGCCTTCTTTTGGTTTTGACAATAAGAAAATGTTGCAGTGGAAAAGGTTCATAATTGACACAAGGATTAATATACATTATACCACCATAAACATTTCTCAAGCCTTGTAATGATGCCACAACATAACATGGATTTTGACAATAACGTGTGTTTAGTGCATTCATGTACAAAGTCGCATGGCTATGCAATAGACCTTTTACTACCCCTCTTTTGTACTTGTTTGAAACCTTGTTGATACATGAATAAGGTTATTGGTTAACATAATGATGATTATATAGAATGGATTCAGTACGTGTAATTCCACTAGCCTAGAAGAAACTATTGTGATGTGAACATGGCTGAAAAATAGAACGTTGATGGAGAAACAATACACGTTCAATTCTTTCTCCAAAATTCACATTCTTTTTTCAACCATGTCCCCTTCGCACTAGTAGTCTTCTCAGCTTGTGAAATTGCATGTCCTTAATCCATTCAAGGTCATTATCATCATGTCAAACCACAACCTTACTCGTGTGTAATTAACAAGATTACAAACAATTATATAAGAAGTGTGATACAACACCCATTACATAACCAAGTAGATTTGTACCTAAGTGCATGATACACACTATATTCTCTAAACCCATGTTATGTTATGGCACCATTGCACAACATGAGAAACATTCACAATGGTATATTGTATATAAATCCTTGACTAAATGATTAACCTTTTCTACTACAACATTTTGCTACTATTGCAACTAGAAAAAGGCTTCTATCTAGGGAATGTATTTGAATGTAGTTTTTGGCCTAAGTCATCCTTACAAAACCAACTTTTGAAGTGAAGGTTACCCTGACTTATATATTATACTTAATCTCTATCTTTAGTCATTGTGAGACTTTGATTTTTCCTAATAGTATGTTTAATTCTTACCCTCTTATAATTATTGATTGATTTCTAAACCTAGTCAATTTGTTATCATATTCATTTTCTTCATAAAGGCTCAATCTATTGTAGATTAACTATGCAATGGTCGCCCTCAAATGTTCAAGTAGATTTTTACCCAATTATATGTGCAAGTTCCTACAATCAAATTATATATATGATGGCACAAGTTTAACCTTAAACACATCTTGTATTTAGACTATCTTGTAATGAAGATAAGTTGAATATATTTTTCAATTACCATTTTTTATGGTGCATAGCAATGGAAATGGTTCCACTATCAACAACTCAATTTTGCTTGTCGATAGCATTCTTCTTCTTTAAATCATTTCTAAGGCAAAAAACTTATGTCAAAACCATTCTGGCCAATTGTAACTTCATGATAGTACACACTTTGTACCCCTTATAAGGTCTTTAGATGGGTACAATAGACTATAATTTGGAGTTAAGAGTCATGTACTAGCTAAGGTTTAGATTTCCAAAGTTAAACTAAGGAAAAAACAAATCTAAGCTAAGTTACTGATTTTAGCTAACAAAAGAACAAGTCTTGTTTTGTAGGTTAAATTGGAGTCCCGAGACCGAGTCTTCTAGGCCGATACGGTCGAGACTAAATGCATCTCGACCAACCGAAGGCGTCTCGGCCCGCTGAATCCGAGACCAAAGGCATCCTGGCACTAAAGACATCCTGGCCGATGAAGTCATCCCGGCCAAAGACGAGTTCTCCTGGTCGACTATGTATCTAGCCAACTCCGGTTCCACATGCTGACTCTAGCCTGCCGACTTTAGCCCAACCAGAAGCATTCCGGTCGGATAAAGCCAACTCTATCATCTAGTCAGTCCTTTCTAGTTTCATATATTTACCTAGTATTGTAACCTTACTTTGGATGTAGAGATTCTTTAGACACCCATTTGGGCAGTCCTTTCTAGTTTCACGTATTTACCTAGTATTGCAACCCTACAATGGATGCAAAGGCTTTTTGGTTTCCCATCTAGGCAATCATTTCCATTTTCACGTATTTGTGTAGTATTGTAGCCCTACTTTGGATGCATAGCCTTCTTTGGGTGTTGAAGTGTCTTTAGACACAAAGGTCTATTGGATGCCTATACGGGCAATCCCTCTCCATCCTAATTCATGGTCTGTCAGGCTCGTCCATACCTTTTAAACGAAAAATCCTACTTTTCACACATAGTCCCTCTTTGGATGCATACCTCCTTTGGACGCAATTCATCCTCTTTGGACACAGTCCTCCTATTGGACACAATTCACCCTCTTTGGATGTAGTCCTCCCTTTGGACATAATCCTGCTTTAGACGCAACTCATCCTCTTTGAACACAGTTTGCTTTGGATGCAATCCTACTTTAGAAGCAATCCTGCCTTTGGACACTCTCCAAACACATACTTTCTAAATTTTTGTATGTGACAGCTATTCTAGATGCACTTCTTGTTTGGTCATCATATATTTCTTTCAAATAAAGATCTCTTTAAAAAGGTTATTTTGAATAAAAAGGTATTAATAATCATTTTAGATACACTTCTTGTTTGGTTATTAAAGAATAAATCTTTGGTGATTACTATTTTGGATGCACTTCCTATTTGGTATTACAAAATTGGTGAAGTTTAACGATAATCATTTTAGATGAAAATCTTATTTAACTATCCCCTTTAAAAAAATAAGATTCACAAGAACTACATAATTGCATCAGAAGATACATAAGAGTAAGAGATCACTCTTGTCAAGTTCGAAAAAATAAAAATATATATATCTTGCTTTTTTTTAAACCACTTGTCAATCATTAGGGTTATATTTGAGATTTGTTCAAACACTAGTGTAACACTTAATATTCATATTTCTAACATTATATATTTCTTATTATATTACTAATATTATAAAATTATCATGTACCAAAAAATTATTATAGAATTTTATTATTTATTTATATTTATGTATATAATATTTTTTAATTATTAATATTCTTATTCTTATTCTTATATTATATTACTATTGTTATTTATATAAATTTCCTAGACGTTAAATGTCTTTATTTTAAAAGAAAAATAAAAAAACAAAACTGTAGTTTTTAATAAAAATATAAAAAATTATAATATAAAAATAATTTTATAATTATTATGTTGTTATTACTTATATTTTTAATTATATATCAAACATTTAAAATCATATTAATTTAAATTTTATATTAATTATATTGACCCTTTACAATGACCTTAGTGACCAAACATTTCAACAGCAAAAGTTCCATATAAAACTTGTTAAATCTGTCGCCACATATATTTCTATTTGTTAAATATATTTTATAATGGATTTAGCGACCGTACTTTTCCATCGCCACATATTTTTAGCCATTAATCATTTCAGTCTCTGAATATTTCATTATCATTATAGATTCTAAAAATAATTCTACTATCAAATTGGCGACGTTCTATTATGTTAAGACTGTAGTAAATGTCATGCTAAATTCTATTAATTTTTTTTTACTAAAAAGTTGGATGCTAAATTAATCACTAATTTATAGCTAATTTTGGTCGTTAATTTGAGTTTTTCTTATAGTATTCCTTAAAAAATAAATTTGCTATGTTTATGGTATATTATTTTCAGCAATGCAATGAAATGTATCTTCTTAAAAACTTGTCAACAACAATAAAAATAGTATCCTTTTTTGGATCAAGTCAAATGTAACACAAAATATAAAGAAAGGTCAATCAAAAGTCAATAAGGCAATGGAGAAACCAATGTTGGTTGGCACAAGTCCAAGATGTCAAGGGTTCAAATCTTAATCTTGGGTATGGAAAAAATCATGTTGGAAAAGGAATATTCATTGTTTTTTTACTAAGATACTTTGCACTTATTTTTAACTTTTTTTCTAGCTTAAAAAGAGAAGTTGGGCCAAATAGTCTTTTATAAAAACTCTTAAAAATTTTAAAAGCATATTTTTTAAAAATAAAAATTAGAAAAAGAAAAAGAGCGGTAAAAAAAATTCATAGGATAGCTTCTCATCAACTTATGCAAAGCTTATTTTCAAAGGGTAGGGTTCAACTCCCATTTCTCTCTTTTTTTTTTTTAATTCTTTTTAATAATGTATATAACTTTTAGTTTGCAATGTGTGTACGTACATAAGTATAATATTATATAATATATATATATATATATATATTATAATTGATTATGTAATATAAAATTGATTTTATATTATTTTCAAATTTGATAATCGATTATCAACTCAATTATTTTGATGATAACAAACCTTATGAATAATGGGTGATATATTATGTTTAATTAGTGTTCTCTATGTTTCAATCATCATCTAGAGGGAGCTAACCGAGCGTTCCCGAAGGCACCCCTCTCTTTCAAGAGGATTCGCGGCATGTCAAGCCCTGGTAAGGTTCTTCGCTTTGCATCGAATTAAACCACATGCTCCACCGCTTGTGCGGGCCCCCGTCAATTCCTTTGAGTTTCATTCTTGCGAACGTACTCCCCAGGCGGGATACTTAACGCGTCAGCTACAGCATTGCACGGGTCGATATTTACGACAGCGCCTAGTATCCATCGTTTATTTACTAGGACTACTGGGGTATCTAATCCCATTCGCTCCCCTAGCTTTCGTCTCTTAGTGTCAGTGTCGGCCCAGCAGAGTGCTTTCGCCATTGGTGTTCTTTCCGATCTCTACGCATTTCACCACTCCACCGGAAATTCCCTCTGCCCTTACCGTACTCCAGCTTGGTAGTTTCCACCGCCTGTCCAGGGTTGAGCCCTGGGATTTGACGGCGAACTTAAAAAGCCACCTACAGACGCTTTACGCCCAATCATTCCGGATAACGCTTGCATCCTCTGTCTTACCGCGGCTGCTGGCACAGAGTTAGCCGATGCTTATTCCCTGGATACCGTCATTGCTTCTTCTCCGGGAAAAGAAGTTCTTGACCCGTAGGCCTTCTACCTCCACGCGGCATTGCTCCGTCAGGCTTTCGCCCATTGCGGAATTCATCGTCCATAGAAGAGTCCACCATTCATAAGCGAACTTAGCATCCATAAACAAACTTGTTGTCCAAAAAGGATATTGTCCAAAACGAAACAATTGCATTGTTATATTCATGAAGTATCTCTCAAATAACATAAATAATGGTTTAAGTTATCTATCTTGTCATGTTAATTCTTTCATTCATATAAAGAGCTTGTTATCATGATCAAATATTCAAATTTCTACTTAATGCAATATTTTGAGAACGTGTTAAGTTTTCAAAATGATCAAGAACTACATCAAATACTTATATTGCAAGTCAAGTATGATAAAAAGAAGCTCAGGTCATATCATGACTCCTCTCACAAAAAAACAACAAAAGCTTCCTCCCTTAACAAACAATAGACAACATATCAAATTCAAAGAAAAACATTTTTTCTTTGACACAACTTTTCTCTTTCTTCAGAAAAAGATGAACATATGCAAAAGTACAATAGAAAGTAATCAAGTAGCATTTAATACTGACTCAATCATTCCTCATGCACAAGCAACATTCAAATTTATACATGTTATAAAAAGAAGATTGATCAATCTCAAAAATAAGAACAAGAACAACAACGTGAACAAGAAAAAAAAAGTTATATAAATGAATACTCTCTTATGCCCTAAAGTCTCTTTGGATGACATTTTCTTAATTCTTTGGAAAACTTTCTTTACTCAACAAAGTTAAGTCTTTGATATTTCTATTGTGATACGCTCATCATGTGAGTTTAGTTTCTTGTAAAAACTCATTAAGTTGCTCTAATAACCTAAAAAGGATAGATTACAAGAATTATAATACATGAAAAATGTACATAATACTTGTTTATAAATCAGGTAGACTTAGTGAAAAAATTTTATATTGAAGGGACGTAATTCTATTAGAAGAATGAACCAATATTATAAAGTTCATGTGTCATCTCTTACCTTAACATTTTTACGTTGTGCACTTCTTTACCTGCCACCTTTAAAAGAATCCATTAGACGATTATTTTAAACTTTGTCTTGAATCTTTCATCTTTATAAAATGTTTTTAAAGAATCACCCACAATTCAACTTTCCTTCTATATGTTTCCTGTATCTTCAATATCCAATTTCGTAAAGAACTAAAAAGACGTGAAAAACTCACTTTTTTTTTTTTTTTCTCAACCTCATTTCTCGTTTACCAAACTACCTCATTTCATGCTTTTCTTGTTATTTCTTCATCTCTTCTCCACTCTCCCCTTGTCTGAACAAACAAAGAGTAATTGAATTCTATTTTTTGTGGAAAGCATTTTAATTGTTTATATACGTTTTTTTATTTACAAACACGAGCCTCTCATGCTACATAGTTTAAGCCACACTAAACAAATTATCCGTAAGATATAATTTTTCATAAACAAAAACTACCATTCTCACACACAAATTATTTTATCAATTTTCAATACAACAGTTTCATTTTCTTACCATTTCTCTTAAAAAAAGGAAATAAAACAGTTACAGTTTCACAACAAAGGAAATAATAAAAATAACATATATTTTCACATACAGTTTTGATACATTTTCTCATTTAACAAAATCCTCATAATTATCGCAAAATATGAAATATCACTTATGCTATTTTATGAGTTTTAATTAAATTATATTAAATAACATAACATAGAAAAGAATGTATCACTTACATTCAACCATGCGTAATTAATAATAAACCATTAATCATTTTCAAATGTTAATTTGTTTAACACTTTAATTTTTAAGTTCCTTCTATATTTTGTATTTATTTTTTCTATTCCATTAAAGTATTTATAGGTGACAAAACAAGATATTGATCCGTGGAAGAAACTAATATTTTTTTTATTATATTATAAGTATAAAGTATCAATTAACCTTATTGATGCCTAATATTTTTTAAGAAATCTAATTAGTTATTTTTAGTGAATTTTTTTAATCATGTTTTTCATATATTTAAATATTTTATAAGACAAATATTCACAGAAAAATGAATGAAAAACATTTGTAACACTTTTTATCGTCGATTATAATTTATTAAAAATTAAAAAGAAATTGATTGGTATTACTTTTAAATCAAGAAATAAATCACTATAACAAAAATAAACCTACCAAATTAATGATTACTAATAAATTCAGGCCAATGATATAGAAATAGTTGACTCATATTAAATGTGTAATTACTTATAAAAAAATACTATAAAAGAAGACATGCCTGAAAAACTAATAATAAAAAAAAAGGTTACTAAGATACTCTCTTTACACATTATTTCCAATACATAGTGTATTATTGGTTATAATTTTATTGAAAAATCATGTAAGAAACTTGTTAAAGATAATAAATTTATAATTTTTAATAAATTTTAATTAACAATAAAAAAAATATGTTTTAAATAATATAACATAAGTTCTCAAAAAAAAATATTTACCGAATTTTTTACAATAAAAGGCATCTCCGGGGTTGTGACTGAAAAGTTAAAACCGCAGCGAGAGACAGCTCAGAGCAGACAGAGATAAACCACACTGCTCTGCTCACCTTACACTTACACACACCCCTCCCTCATCATCCCATATGCATACATAACGTTCAAACTTGGCTCCATTCTCTTCCTCTTTTTCCCTATAACCCAACCTTTCGCTTTCACGCAACACGCTTCACTCTCTAAATGCTTCCAACCAGAGCTCTCACTCACTCTCACGGTGTTCCCTGGATGGAACCCCAAAACGACGTCGTTCTCGAGGACGGCTCTCTTCCTTCCTTCAAGTCCATGCTTGACGGTGACTGGTACATTGACCAATCTCAACACCACGACCTTCTCCAAAACGACGCGTTTCTCATGCAACATTTGGATTCGTCGCCTCCGCAGCAACACTTCGTCGTGTCACCGCCGAAACCCTGCTTCTCCCCTTTCTTCAACGTGAACGGTAACAACCCGTTCGACACTGGCTTCGATTTGGGTGAGGAGAGCGGTTTCCTCCCGCCTTTCCCCGTCGGGTTCTCGGGGAGCGCGCTCGAGCTGAGTTCGAACCCCGAGTTCCCGGCGAGTCAACTCGGCGCCGGGTTGGCTCGGGAGGAAGCGTTTGGCGCGCTGGTTTCGGGCAAGGCGAAGGCGCTGAGGCCTCTGGACGCGCTTCCTCCGCCTACTCTGTTTCGGAAGCGGGCGGAGCGCCGGCGTGAGGCCGGGAAGTTGGAGGAGCTGGTGCTGCCGCGAACACCGCGAACGGCGAGGACGGAGTTGGAGAGGAGAAGGAAGAGAGAGGAGGAGGATGAGGGAGGGTTGAATTATGAGTCTGATGAGGTTGGGAAGTTGGAGGATAATGGTTTTGATGTAAATAATGATGATAATGGAAATGGTGTAAGTGGTGGAGACCAGAAGGGGAAGAAGAAAGGGATGCCGGCAAAGAATCTCATGGCTGAGAGGAGAAGGAGGAAGAAGCTTAATGATAGGTTGTACATGCTTAGGTCTGTTGTGCCCAAGATTAGCAAGGTGCGAAAATTTGGATTCAAGCTCTTTATCTTTGTGGATTAATTCCAATGTTAGTTCCTGCTTTGTTCAGTCAAGAGTGGTTGGCTTTTGAACTTGTTTGATAAAAGTAGAATTTGGTCTTTAAATTTCTAGCTCTAATTAAATGTAGGTCTTTTTAGTCCAATTCAATCAAACCTGATCCGATTTGGCCTGAAGAATTTTAATCGGGCTTTTTTTTTAGAAGCCTGAATTGAATCCAAGCTTTGTTTATCTCTACTCGCCATAGCCCACGGCCTGCATTTGGCCGGGTAGCCTACTTTGCCACCTCCTCTAGTCATGTGGAATAATTATGATGTGCTTTAATCATGTTAGATCATCATGTGATGTAAAGTCACTTTGTGGTTGTTTATGTTTGAAGAGTCTGATGTGGTGGTTTTTATGAATCTCAAATTTAAGCTGTGTATTTGTTGGTTTGGTTGTTGACAACAATGATATGCTCCCTTGATGTGTTTGGGATGGTAGAAGCTGATTTTCTTGTGTTTTTGGTAGATGGACAGGGCTTCAATACTTGGGGATGCGATTGACTACTTGAAGGAGTTATTACACCGGATTAATGATCTTCATAATGAACTAGAGTCAAGCCCGCCTGGCTCATCCCTTCCACCTTCTGCAAGCTTTCAACCTGTGACACCCACTCTGCCTACCCTTCCCTGCCGGGTGAAGGAAGAATTATGTCCTATCTCTCTGCCTAGTCCTAAAACCCAATCGGCAAAGGTATTTCTTTGTCCTAGTGCGAAATTGTTATTATTAAGTATCTGAATTATGTTTACTGACTCTGCCCGCCCCCCATCCCCCTTCCCTTCCCCTTTTTATTTAATCATTTAGGAGGGCTAACCCATTTAGGCTGCAAGGTAAATGATTCTTAAACCCCATGGTGGATTCAGACCTTTTTTTAACCTGCAAGTTATATGGACCATTTTTGCCTTGATAGCTCTAGTCATTTTAGTCACTTGTTGCTTACAAGGCCATGATAAACTGTTGCTGCTTTGATTGAGTTCTCACATTGGCAACAGGTGTACTGTATACAGCTTCATGCATATTTCATGGTGAATTGTTTATCACATTTATTATAGCACAGAACCTATATATAAATTATACAATTTATGCTTTGCTAATGTTGTGCTACTACATATTACATTTTGGAAGCTCAAGCAAATCTCGTACATTACTTAACTTGCCTTACCAGACAATGGATTCCCATGATTCATCTGTCATTATTTTGATGGCTTCGGTGTTTTTGACACTCTTCATTGTTTTCGTTTCTTTCTGTCATTGTTTTGATGACTTCGGGTTTTGTGATGCCCATCATCATTTTCATTTCTGTCATTGTTTTGATGGCTTTGGTTCTTTTGACACCCATTAAGTTTGCAAAGTATTGAAGATTTATGCGATCATGTGAGAACTGAGAAGTATTGGTTTTATAACTGAATTTTTTAACACCTAAAAAAGCTTGGAAATGACATGCATTTGACATGTGAGTGTATAAACATGAACAATTAAACATAGTTGATATATGTTTGACATACCTTTTTTCCATTTTGTTTTGTTGCTTTTTCACCTTTCAACAATAGTATTTCAATGACCACTGATTCAAACCCCAAATGTGTATTAACTATTATTGCAAACCAATATTGGTTCACAGAATTAATGGCAGTGTAATGAGGAAATTATTTTGACTTGAGTTTTTCTGAAATTTATAGGTAGAGGTTAGGGTAAGGGAAGGGAGAGCTGTCAATATCCATATGTTTTGTGCCCGCAGACCAGGTCTTTTACTTTCTACCATGAGGGCATTGGATAACCTTGGATTGGATGTTCAGCAGGCTGTTATCAGCTGTTTCAATGGTTTTGCTTTAGATGTGTTCAGAGCTGAGGTATGTAGTTTGCTTTTTCCTGCGCCGTGTTTTGCATCAACGTTTCACTTTTTATTTCCTTGCTGTTTATTATTGTGCTTGCCAATGATTTTTATTCGGGCAATAACGCATTGTACTATGGCTTTGATAGAAGCAAGATGGTTAGTAGAGATATGCATAATACCACAGTTTAGGAACTTGGTCCCACTTCCCAAAACTATTATACATGAACTCAGCAAAGTACTCCTAGTACTATAACATCTAGCGAACCACTTATCAATTCTCTTACAGAAACATAATTAGATGGCAAGCATGGTGAGATCACTACCAATCTAGCAGTCTCAGCTCTATCTTCCCCCCCCTCTAATTGAACTATGTACTACCATGCATGAGGCTTGTCAGTTATGAGAGGTGGCCACTGCAAAAGCTTGAGCTGGAGACTGCAGGGTTCTAACTTTTTTCATTCAATTGGTGAAAATCTTAAGCATATATTATTTTCACGAGTGGTTGTCACAAAGCTTTTTACTCCCTAGAACTAAATGAATACTTTAAACTTTGAAGGTATTAGCCCTATGAGGCTCCCTCTCAGGCTGTTTGCTAACAAGTGTTTCATCTTTAATTTTTTACCTACCTCATTCATTATCGCTTTGTTATTGCCGTCATAAGTTTTGTTTTTGATATCTAGTCTTTCATGTTTCTTGCCAGCAATGCCGAGAAGGCCAGGATGTCCTCCCAGAGCAAATTAAAGCAGTACTGTTGGACACAGCAGGTTTCCATGGTATGATGTGAGTGAAGTTCTTGACAAATGCTATCCCAATAGAGGCACCTACTGTGGTTGCTGTAGCATGCAGTTTGTAAATGCCATTCCTTATTCTCATTGCAAGGCTGCGTCCAGGCTAAGATCAAGAAGGGTCAGTTCAATATCTGGGTTGGGAGGAGTTAGCTCCTTTGTTTTTCTGAATTTCAGCAAACTTATGTTGTTAATTGTCTCCATTAGTCATGGAATAAATTGTTTTGCCTTCCTAATATAGTTTTTTTAATAAATTTCTATCTTGCTTATTTAATTTTGATCAAAGTTTTAAATTGTGATAATGGTTGCTGAGTTCTCAAAAACTTTAATGTGAAAAACTGTGTACAAATGCAACTAGTAGAGCTGCAATTGCAGTTGTAACGCTGATTCGGAGACTTCAAAAACCATCATGATGCAACTGCAATTGCGGTTTCAGTCTGCAATTTAAAACCTTGATTTTGAATGTGACGCATCATGCGTTATAGCACTTTATCTTGGAAATAGTCTCTTCCCTATTTTATAAAAATCATTCACTTTATTCTATTAACTGAAACCCCTCAAACACCGTTCGATAACGAAAGATAATTGGTTCGAACTAAAGTACTTAAAAACTTGAAAGACTATCCTCCACTGTTCATCATAATATGAATTTCCAAATGGGTGAAGCTCCCCATTCTACGCCAAACTTTATGCCCTCTGAAACACCAAGCTTCTGAATAAAATCTATGGTGAAAGGGTCTTGTACCGTAATCTGTGCATTGTCTTTAAAAGAAAATAATTGTTGGTTATTGGTATTGAGGAGGATTGTGCTCATGTTCTTTACGTGGTTTCAACTAGCAACGATGTCTCTTGACAAGTGATCTATATATTGTTAGTCCTGATCGACAGCTCTCAAAATGGATCTAAGGTCTGTTAAAATTGAAGGCCCATGGGTGTCCTTTAGCACAAAAGACCATACGTTATTTTTTTCCTTTTTTTTGTAGGCCTTTTTATCAATTGATTTTTTTGCCCTTGATCTATATGGGTCTTTCGGCCTTTCTATGTAGGCCTTTTAGTCCTTTGAGTGTTTTGGCCTTTATCTATGTCTGTCAGGACCAAGTGGGATCGGATGGGGAGAACTATTTTGATAAATCTGTGTGTTTTAGCCTCAATAGCTTGCTTCCTTACATTCACTTCTATTTTATTATAAAATATAAAATAAACACAATTGTCCGTGGTTCACTTTTGGGCTTCGGACATTTTCTAGCATTTAGGTTTTGAAATTTGTCCTTTTTTACGGTCATGGACTCTATTTGGATACCCAATTGCACATTCATCTAATTTGATTCAAGCTACATAAGACTATTGTAAGCGGTGAAGCTATCCATATTAAAAGTTTAACACAGTTATATTTTTGGGACAAAAAATATATTCTAAGCCGTTTTTTGTCTATCAAAACCTCTGCTTTAGTTGTGGGAAATTTAGGCATAGAAAGGGGTTGTCCCCAAATGACTCTAAGGAAGGATGATAAGAATATTTTACAGCCTCTCCCTATTCCTACAAGTATGTGGAATGAAACCAGTTTGAATTTTTTGGAGGGGTCTGGTATACACATGAACATAGTAGACACCATCATAACGGTGCAACAAGCCAAAAAGAAGAAAAGTGGTAGAAGATTTTAAGTGGGAGAGTTTTCATTTGACATTACAACTATATAATTTGATCATGAAAGATGTGTCAATTTTCCTTTTCCTTTTCCTTTTCGCCCATTGTTTGAAATAACGATTGCTTCTATTGCCATTGAGGGGGCAAGCACAAATAGCATGCATTCTATTGATTTTTCCTTCTACTTCAGCCATAACATGTGGATCATAATGGTCTTAAAATTATGCTTGCCGAATGTAGTTGATGCCAAAGCTGAAATATTCAACCAGTTTCCCTGGGTAGAATGCGATCTTTGACAGGTGACGTTTGCATGAAGTTCTGCCTCCATTCATGAACCAAACCATCTTGATTTAAAATGGATTGGTTTGGTTCAGATCGACTGAAAATTAAAATTCGAACCAAATCAATAAAATTAAAAATGCTGCGTTCAGATTTTATTTTACCTTAGATTCAAATCAATCAAACCTGTGAGCACCTCTAAATCCGGACATTGATCGAAGCATTTTACATTATTTAGATTTATTTTCGGTTTCAAACTGCTTATATTGGTCCTTTCTCACGTGTTTCTGGCAGAGGGGAGCTTACTGTAGACGCTTCAAAAATTGCATCAAAGTACATGCGCAAAAACTTTTGGCTTGATATAGTAGTGGCTGCTCAACCACTTCCACAGGTATGTTGCTGAATCCTGATATATATGTGCATTCATCTCTTCTCTGATCCCAAAATTTCTGAAAAAATGTCTGTGAAGAAACAAAGGAGATGAGTTGATTCTTATAAAATTGATGACAACTCCAAAGCTTAGCTGATTTAAACTGTAAAATCCTCCTATATAATTGCCTAACTATTGAACATAGTTAGAAATATAATATAAAAAAATAAAAAATTAATAAAATAATAAAATAACTTTCTTTCTAAATTATTTAACTTATGGATAAATTAATTTACAAACTATCTTTCATATTAACCTTTCCAAAAATTAATTTTTGACTTATTTATTCACTGTTATCGGAAATCATCAAGGCAAATGGTGTAATCATGGAAATGGGTTGGGGAAACATATAATCTAATGCTCTATATGCTGGCTGGGGAAGCATAGTCACGAAAGTCATTGCCCTAAATAATTCTTAATTTGCTTAGGAACTTATGATGGACTTTAGACTATAGCTTTCAAGTTTGGAAAATATCAAGACCTCTTTTTCTTTATTTTATGATTTTCATCAATTTTATGTTTCATGTTGCTTCTGACTCAGTTATTAACTGTCCCTCTATTGAACGACAGAATGAATGTTGGAAGAAAGCTTGTACACTGCATTACCCACACTGTCAGTATCATTATCTTGTGTTGTCAAAGCATGGATGATCCAGATAGGATTTACCAAAATTCACAATTGTCAATTATATTTTCTTATGTTGTGAATTTTATGTGGTTATCTTGTTATTTAAATTATCATGTTATCTAATTTGGGTGATTATTGAGGACTATCACCTCTCTAAAGGGTTTCGTTTATTATTATTTAAACTAGATATTGACAGCACAATGAGTAAGTTTATAAATAAATGTATATGATAAAAAATTTAAAAATTAAAAATTACTTCAATAAAATTTTTTTAAAAATAATTGTGAAATATTTGTTGAGAATTTATGAATTAAGAAATTTATCAAGGATAGACATAAATTGGATAATGATATAATAATTTTTAGGCTTAATTGTATTTTTAATCCTTTTAGTTTGGTATATGGACAATTTTTGTCTTTTTAGTTTTAATTACTTAATTTGTTGTTCACACATTTGAAAAATGAATAATTTTAGTCATCGAAGTATTAATGGTTCGATTTAGGTTCTTATATTTTGGAAAAATAAATAATTTTAGTTCCGGTATAAAATAATTTAATTTATAAAAATTAAATAATTAATATTACATCATATATTTATGTATAATTAATTTTCTAATTTAAAAAAATAGTTTAGTGACTTTATCGTGTTATAATATCTATTAAAAATTGAATAATAAATTAATAGTAATACTAAAATTGCTTGTTTTTCAAATCTGTGGAACAAAATCAAGGAATTAAATTATAAGAACTAAAACTATTCATTCTTTAAACATGTGAACCAAAATCGAATAATTAAAACTATTAAGATCAAAATTATTCATGCATCAAACTAAGAGGACCAAAAATGTAATTAATTATAATTTTTAAATAAGTTATAATATTAATTTGTTAAAAAAAAATTTCTGGACAAATGTTTTAATTTGATAAAGTTTTAAAAGAATTTTGCACAAAATTTTAATTTTGATAAAGTTGGATTCATAAATTAAAGTTACAATGATATTATATCTTAATTTTTTCAAAATAAAATTAAGATAAGAAAAATTATGACTACTTATATCATTCTTATAAGTTAAAAACATAATATTTTATATATTTCTACAAGAATTTCAAATTTCAACCATCACCACTCAACCATGGTTGTTGAACACAAGGATAACAATAAATATATCGTTTTGTATAATAGTGAGTATCATGTATAATGAATATTATGTATAATGAAAATTGTAAGAGTAACATTAAAAATAAAATAAAATTGATGTGAATGAAGCATAAAAAAAAGTTTATCTAATAAAAGGACAATATAGTAAACTATTAGTTTATATATTCAAATAGATTTTTTACATTTTTTAAGATGACTCATTGACATTTTTTTTTTTTTACGTGTGCTCCTCTTTAAACTTTGAAGAAAGATTGACACTTCATTATATAATGTGTCAACATTTCTTATAGCTGTTTTTCTTCTTAAATATGATTTTTTTGTGAGAAAAAATATAAAAATGATTAGCATATTTTTGAATTTCAAAAAAAAGTTGGTGTAATTATTATATCTTAATTGTAGGAAACATATAATGGATAATTCAATACAAATTTAAATCATTACGATAAATTATAATAAGTGAGCAAAAATAATGCAAAATAATAAGTATTTTTGTTGTACATAATTAATTCAACATTAATGAAAACTTAATGCAAAATATATAAGATTGATTAAAAAAGTTGAATGGCTATGCACTAACAAGGCAAAACAGTTTTACAATATCATCTAATCACAAATCATCATTCATATACATTTAAGGTATTTATGGTAAAAGTGTGATGGAATGAATAGCTAGGTGCATGACTTAATTTTTCTTTATTAAATTATAAATCAAATCATACAAATTGATATAATATTTTTATATTAAAATAGTATGCATAATCTGAATTTATATGCATAATTATAGTAAAAAATTATGAGAAAAAAATAAAGAAGAGTAAAAAAAAGAAAAAGAAAAGAAAAGAGAAAGAAGGAAAAAAAATACTAAAAAACCATGATACTCTCAATGTTAGAATGGAACAACCATGTTCATTATCTTTCTCTTTCCATGTAAAATTAACAAATAATTCAAAATTAGAAAGGAAAAAAAAGTAAAAAAATTATTCAAAATTAACAAAATTATTCAAAATCATACAAATTATATAATGTTTTGATGTCTATTTTTACCTGATTCCGACACTTGGGATTGAACTGTTTTTTCCCTTGTGAGCTTCCTCTTCCTGATGAATATTTCCCAACTCTTATGATGATGAAGAGGAGAGGACAATACACACTACAACACTCAAGTAAGTCTCTCCTAATTTTAATGTATTTCTTCTCTATCAAAAAACTTACCTTCTTTCTTCCCTCACCCTTCTTTTATAGTAACATCTCAATGAATACACTTTATTGTCTTCATTATTGACATGTCTTTCATTACCCTCTATTAATTCTCCTTTATTACGACCATTATGTCATTGATTCACAATTATTCCACTTATAAGTTCTATCATACAATGACTCATTACTCATTGTGACTTATGTCAACCATTGAGTTCGTCTAGATCTTAGTGACCGAGTCATTCTCAGATTTCCACAATACACATGTCCTAAGTCTCAAATTTTTCGAAGACAAAGACTTTCTATTTTTCGTCTTTAATGCCAAATGAACTTTTTATTTGCCTCTTTGTTTGCTCGAAATGAGGCATTTTGATTGAAGGATTCCTCGAAAACCCGTGCTATCCTTGAAAATTGTGCTCATTAATGCGCCGTATTGTAGGCCTTGAAATCCGCCCATGATACCCCTTGATGGTTGCCTTCAAATCTCTTAATCTTCGCATGATGGATGTTTATAGAGATATAAAAGATTGTAATATTGTTAATGAGGAGGAGCCATCAAATTCTTTAGGCACAAGGATACTCGGCTAAGTGTATTGCTTCCTTTTACTTTCTTATGTTTTAATGAACGAGTGTTGTACTTTGTTTTCTTCAATGTTATTGGCAACTTTTTCTTCATTGTGTTCGACATATCGTTTATTTTTTCATAGACTTGGTGTGTTAGTCTATTTTTTAAGAAACTTCGCCTTTCATTCTTGTATAAACTCGGCATGCCGGTTTATTTTTAGGAAATTCTCATATAGACCTCAGAATGTCGGTCTATCATTAAGAATCTTCAATTCTCATATAGACTCAACATGTTGGTCTATCTTTAATAAACAACTTTAATTTCTCGCATAGATCTCAAGATGTTGATCTATTTTTAAGAATCTTTTATTCTCATATAAACTTGGCATGTTGGTCTATTTTTAAGAATCTTTTATTTTCATATAGACTTGGCATGTTGGTTTTTCTTTAAGAAACTTCACTTTAATTTCTCGTATAAAAATCAAGACGTCGGTCTATTTTTAAGAATCTTTTATTCTCATATAGACTCGGCATGTTGGTATAATTTTAAGAATCATCTATTTTCATATAGACTCAGTACGTCAGTTTATTTTTAAGAATATTCACTTTAATTTCTCTTATACACCTCAAGATATCGGTCATCTATCTTTAAGAATCTTCTATTCTCATATAGACTCAACATGTCAGTCTATTTGTAAGAATATTCAACTTTACTCGTATAAATTGTGTTAT
This sequence comes from Mucuna pruriens, assembly GCA_025330945.1. Lineage (NCBI taxonomy): Eukaryota > Viridiplantae > Streptophyta > Magnoliopsida > Fabales > Fabaceae > Mucuna > Mucuna pruriens. The sequence continues at coordinate 1,012,054 of JAENHJ010000545.1, forward strand.
TAGCTAAAAAATGACAAATTTTATTTATAAGTGTGCCTCATTAAAACTTTCTCGCATATGGCTTCTAATTGTATGTTTCTTGGCTCTTACATAACCTCTAAATTCTGTCATTTTCTTCATCGGAATGTATCCAGATGCTCTTACTCTTAACTCGTTCATTGCTGTAGGCGACTTTTTACATAGGCTATTTGAAAATAGCCCATGCTCTAATGCCATTATCATTGAATGGAATGCCACTTATGTACTCAAATCTCTGATTTTGATGGCTATAACTAAGAAACGCTCTATGAAAGCATGAAGTGCCTCATCTTCCTTTTGTCTCAAGTTCACCAAGGCCACTGATGTCAAGTAATGAGGTTGACTTGTACTATACTAGGCTCCAAACTTCTCCACCAATGTTCGAATGAATCAATGGTGTTTGGTGGTAGTCAGGTGTACTAGTTCAATGTTTCTCCCTTCAAGGATGTTGGGAAGACTCAACATAGAATAGTGTCATCATTGGTGAATAAATTCATCTAAGTCACGTAAGCATCCATATGTTCATCTGTGTATGTCGTATTGTCATATTTGTCCAAGGTCATATTTTTTCATCCTACAAATAATACGATCTTAATGATTCCATCTACGAATGGATGTATCCTCAGCCGAGATCTTCCTAAGAAATTTCTTTCTACTCTAGAACGCATGTTGGTCTCTCCTTGACCAATGGTTTATTATTGTGATCGTGGTGTAAAATGATTCTTAGCATCATCGACTTTGGTTTCATAACGCGTGATTGTCCTTTTGGTGATGTTGTGCCTAAACTGAGTTCGTAACTCTTCATTATCCCTTCTCAAAGCCTTTACCTCCTCAACATTCCTCTTCCACATCTCTTGGCATAACGCTATTATCTCTTGATTTGCACTTGACTCTCTTGGTAGTTCTAGGGAACTACCCTCTCATCCTCTACTTGCTTTTGATTGGTCATTTTTGTTTTGTTCTCCATAAATGGCTCCAATTGTGCTTACTTGATTCTGATACCTGGGATTGAATTGTTCCTTTCCCTGTGAGCTTCCTCTTCCATATGAATATTTCCCCACTTTTATGATGATGGAGAGGGGAGGGGAAGGTTCCTACATAACACACTTCAATGCTCAAGTTAGTCTCTCTTGATTTTAGTGTATTTTTTCTTTGTTAGAAAACTTACCTTCTTTCTTCCCTCACCCCTCTTTTATAGCAACCTCTCAATGAATGTACTTTATTGGCTTTATTATTGCATGTCTTATGTTACTCTCGGTTAATTCTCCTTTATTACAATAGTTATTACAATCGATATGCCATTGACTCACAATTACTCCACTTATACGTTCTATTAGTTAGTTTGTTACTGGTTGCGACTTATGTCAGCCACCAAGTTTGCCTAGATATTGGTGACGGAGTCATTCTTGGACTTTCCCATTACAATGTCAAAATAGTATGCCTAATCTGAATTGCATAATTATAGTGAAAAAATAATGAGTGAGAAAAAATAATGAGTAAAAAAGATGAAGCAAAAAGAAAAGAGAAAAAACAAAAAGAAATACTAAAAATACTATGATATTTTCAATTTCACAATGGAACATCAATATTCTTTTTTCTTCAATTCTCTTTCACAAAGAATTATAATAAATAAATAAATATTCAAAATTAACAAAATTACACCCTTTCTTTCCGTGAAAAATGAACAAATAATAGCACCTTCAATTGTCGGTTGAAAATGAATAAAAAATAAAAATAAGTAAGAAAGAAAAAGTAAGAAAATAAAATATTAGAGTGCCATAAAAAAGCACACATTTGTATTGTCTTAGTCCACAATGGTGGAAAATATTAAAAAAAAAAAAAGGAAAAAGAAAAAAAAGTGAAAATCATAATGCCATAGAAAAAATCTCATCTTTGTAAAGTTTTTGTCCATGATTTTTGGTCAAAAATATCAGGAAAAGAATAAGAAAACTAAAAATCGAAGTACCATATGAAAAAAAAAACAATTCATCTTTGTATGGTCTATGCCCACGATTTTGAAAATAACACCTTTGATTGTTGATTGAAAATGTCAAAAAAATCAAAAAAGAAAAAGAAAGAAAAGAGGAAGAAGAAAAAAAAAAAAAGAAAATAAAGCATCAAAGTGCCATAGAAAAAAATTCACCTTTGTAATGGTTTTTGTCAATGATTTTTAATTATTCCTCCGATTGACGGTTGAAAATGTTAAAAAAAGTAAAAAAAAAAAAAAAAAGAAAAGAGAAAGAAGAAAAAAATTAAAAATAGGAATGACCAAAAGTGAGCATTAAGGTAGATAGGGTTGAGAAATTAACATGTAAGAAAAACTAATATAATCACATGGCAACGAATGGGTGTGTTAAAATGATGATGTGTCGGTGCATGGCTATAGCAATCTAGAAACATATAGTTGTGTACTTATAATTTATATATTATAAATAAATTGTTTAATTCAAATAATTCAAATTTTAAGATTGATTGGAATTTTATTGTTTGTTATATATAGGAATTACGTATGTTGGAATGAAAGGGAGTGATGGAAGTTTTTCCTTCTTGCATTCTTAGGATGTATCTGACTATAAAATTGACTGAGAAATTATTATTTTAGTCCCTAAAAATAATAATGAAGTCATATTAATCTTTAAAATTAAAAAAAAAAATCAAATATGCTTTTGAAATTATGATCTTTCAATTATATTAGTCAAAAATTAAAAAAAAATAACTTAAGTGATAATATTATATTTAAGAATAAAAATAAAAGTAAATGATTAAGTTTTATCAAACAATTTAAAATTCATAAATTTATTTAAAATTTTCTTAGTTTCATATACTAACGTGACAACTCTACATTTTTAGATACTAAAATGGTAGTTCAGTCAATTATGAATCGTTGTCAAAGTTATTGTGACTTTTGAATAGAGATAGTAAAATGAACTGGGATTCGGCTTGACAAGTCAATGGAGAAAAATGGACTTGGCCAATTTCTATATGGGTTACATTTTTTACTAATTGATAGAGTGAGTCCAATTATTTTTTTTCTTTTTGTCATGCTTTTTAATATATATTGTAAGAAAAATTCAGAATAAAAATAAAACATAAAACAAAAAAAGTCGATAACTTTTGAAATTACATTTTACCGATTCGACCTCGCCTAAGGTTAGACCAAATTAACCTAATTCTTTGTAAATATTATATACAGTAGCCGAAGTTACACCCAAGCCCATTAATACGCCAGGCCAGACCAGTTTTCCCAGTTCTACTTACGAATATTGCATACAACTAATTGTAGATTTGTTACATATGGTGTATTAGAAGCCATTGCTTGCATACCAAAATGGATCATTTTATGCGAGGAAACACCATTGTGCGGATGGTGGTTGGTATGTCTTGAAGAAAAGGTCCTGTGTAACTTCGATCCTACTTTAACTGCAAATGATCTTTAATGGTATCACATATTTGCCTGTCCAAATTGTTCTTATTCATGTATTAAGCAATAATAGCAAATCACTAAATCAGTCTAGTTGATATCAATGGGACGTAATCCACTCACAATAACACTAATAGCGAAAGAATAAAGGGAGAAATATATTTTTTTCTTTTTTTCTCAACACATGCACACCAGAGGAAGAGTTCTATTAACTTTTTTCTCATAAAACCACATCATTCTAGACATTGGAATATGCAATACATTGTTTCCTTTTATAGACAAAATCACTCAATTAAATTATAATAAAACTAGGATTGCTTGATTGTGAAGTAATTTTAATTAGTAATGGCGATGCTGTCATGGTGCAGATATGCAGTGCAAAATTTCCAAGGCTGCCAAAAATAAAACTTTATGACTTGATTTAATTGATGGTTGACATTGTATAGCTTAAATCAAGTTTGCAAAAAAAAAAAATTAATTTGTAAAATAACTCAATCTTCAATAATTTTGTAATTTCTACTTCTTTTTCAAATATAATTCTCGAATTTTATGAAATCGAATATTAATGTGTTTCGATTGCCTATGAAAAATCAAATTTTTATTCAATGCAACAACAAATTTATTGTCACAAAATATTTTTTGTAAGAGTATTTTGTTTTGGTGTATAATTTCTAGAATTCTTCTCGGTCATATTGTTTGTATAGCACAATTGGTTGCTGCTATATATTCTGTTTTAGCAGTTGAGAGTGTTAAAAATGATTGTTTCTTTGAAGACCATGATATTGTACTAGTACCCAAATGAAATGCATACTTTAACGTATTTTTTCTTGTTTCTACATCTTCAACTCAATCACTATCTGTGTATCCAATAAGCTTTATATCATTGTTATTAGCATTAAAAAAATTCATCGATCAGAGTACATTTGGAATAACAAAAAATTCTTTTCGCTCCTTGTAGATGACAAACACGAGGCTCCTCCATGAATCTGTCAAGCAAATCAACTCTAAAAACTATAGCTAGTCTAGTTGCAGTTAGATATCTCATCAAACTTTTGTAATGAGTTACATCTATCCTTTTGCCTTCACTTTCTGTTGTTAGCTTCAACTTTTCTTCAATTGGCATGGAGATAAAAAATTTCATCATTCTGCTGAATGACCTCACTGAGTTTGTATGCTTTTGAATTTGTGTCGTACCCAATGAAAATACATTTTTCTCTTTTGTTATCTAGTTTCATTCTGAGTTGGTCTTAGAACATAAGTATATGCTATGCATCTAAAAACTCTGAGGTGTCTAATTTAAGGTCTTCTTCCATTCCAAGCTTCTTTGGTCGTCTTGCCACAAACACTTTTGTTAGATACCTATTTAAAATATAGATAGTAGTAGCAACTGCTTCTACTCAAAACTCTTTAGGCATTTGTTTAGCCTTCAACATGCATCTCATCATGTCCATGATTGTTTTGTTCTTCCTCTCGACAACTCCATTATGTTGAGGTATGTATTTAGTTGTCAATTAATATTGTCTTACATACTACTCAAAGAAATTTTTACCTTAACAATGAATCTTTCATTCCTATTAATCAACATGTAGTAGCCATGATGAATATGCATGTTGTAACCTTTCTCTAATAGTTGTCTCATACTCAATAAATTGTGATGAAGGCCAAGAGCATAGAAAATGTCAAAGATGAAATTTTGAGAATAATCCTTCAATCTGATAATAACTTGGCTTCCCCCCCCAAATAGGATTTGTATTGTTTCCAAATTTTACAATAGATTTTACCATTTCCCACACAAATAATTGTTACACCCAATATCTAAATACCAAATATTTTCATCCTCTGAAAATGTATTACTTGCTAAAAATAAAATTTGCAAGTTATCATAATTTTCACCAATATTTTGATACCGACTTTTTGCTATGTTTGCCCAATGTTTAAATTCACATTTAGTAGCTTTGAGTATGCACTTTCCACAGTAAAAAACAATTAAAATTTGTTCTTTTCTAATAGTTGTTAGCACACCTTCTTCCTCAATTAGCATAACTAAAATTGTTTCTGCCTTTTACTTGACTATATGATATGACGTTGTTGTCTCTTCCTTGGTTGAAATTGTCATGTCCTCTTCCTCTGTAATTTCCTCTACCTCTGTAATTGTCTCTTCCTCCATTGATGAAATTATCACGACCTTTATCTTCTGCACTTTGACTAGATTTACCATCATTGTTGAGATTCATTGGACTTTTCAAAACTTCTTTGTTTATTTTTATTGTTTTCCAAAATTCTGCTCACGTGACTTTCAATACTTCATTGCAACTCTACTACAGTCATGTGGCATCTATGTCATGGGACTCAATTATTGTAGTCATCACATGATCAGACTTTATCGACATGGTGCCTAGAATTTTGTCTATCACTTTGTTATTAGGAATTTTTTTCTCCATATACTCTTATCTTATTTACTATGTCTATAACATGTGAGAAATACTATTTTACATATTCAGAATTAGACATCTCACACTTTTCATATTCTCTTTGCATAGATTGCAAATTTGATTTTTAAGTTTTCTCCACTACTTTATATGACAACTTCAAAATATCTCACGCTTCCTTAGTTGCTGTAGCATTTTCTATTTTGCCAAAAATAGAATAATCTACTCTTTTATATTAAATTTGAAAACTAAACTCCTTGGTGAATATGCGACAGTACCAACTAGTCTCTCCTCCAAAAAGTATCATTAACTCATTACAGTAATTCAAGTTCAACAAAGCTCCAAATATTGTAAGCTCTTAAATGTATGAACATCAAAACTTCTCAATAACTAAAATCTAATTTTCTACCCAACTTGGGATCGAACCAAATAGTATTGTACTTAGTGGTCATATCTCTCTCAAAAATATATCAACTCTAGAACTTTTGACAAAATGAGAACACTCTTGTTTCTTTACACTCAATAATTTTTTTTCTTACACTACTACCAAACTCTTAAACTCTAATATCAATTTGATATAGTGGTACATCACAATAACACATGTCACAAATTTCTCCATATATGCACATTCGAAGAAAAGTTCTCTTAACTTTTTTCTCATAAACCACAAAATTCAAGACATTGGAATATGCAGTACATTACTGTCATTTATAGACAAAATCACTCAATTATATTATAATAAAACTAAATGATGTACCAATATAAGTGAATTAGGCCATTCCAACCACATATGAGAGATGAGTTTTAGTTATTGCACATGATCTTCCAGTAGCAATTTCCATGTGCAGTAACTAAAACTCATCTTTCATATGTGGTTAGAATGGACAAACTCACTTATAATAAAAAAATTAAAAAAATAAAATAAATTTATTTATAAGAGGGGTAAAGTTTTTCAATATTTGGAGTGGAGCAATGAATATGGGGTAAAGTTTTTACTTTTAAGGATGATTATTAGCTTATTTGATTTCTTCATTAAACGACGGAGTTACACAATTCTTAAAGTTTCGATCAGTGTATGTGTTTGCTTACATGTTAAATGTCATGATACACGTTTCGTCTTAAAGCAAAAATTAAAGAGTACTTTTATGTGTTATTTTCTTCATTTTATGTGATTTTGGCCCCCGGCCCTCCTCCTCCTTTTCATTTGTTATATTACATAATTTCTTATATTTAGCTCCTAACAAAACTTATTATATTTAGATATTTATATTACATCATATATATAATATAAAAATACTATTCACATAATTATGTTTATTTTTATTATGTTTCTTTATTTGTATTCTTTAAAATAAATAATTATATTATTTATTAGATAATTATTTGTTAGAAGATGTAATATGATTTTTGTTTAGAATCGTCTTGAAATTAGGTAAAGTGACAAAGGGAACATGATCCTAATCGCAACCTGCTAGTAGAATTAGAGTTATCTAAAGAAAAAGTGACCATAATCACGACATGCAAATAGAACTAACTCTATAAAGTTCTTAACCCAAGAATAAAGAGAAAGTTCTCACAATAAAGAAAACTCAATTTCATTCAAATTGAAAATTCTATTTTTTTCTAAGTGCTTACATGAGTTTATTTATAAGTTCAACTAGGTAGCTTTAAAGTTAATGTCCACTAACATTTCTACTAGACTTTAAATTTCATTAATTATAACTCCCCACTAAGCTTTTATTTTCCATTAGAAATGATTTTCCACTATCCCACCAGCCATCAAAATGGTTTAAGGAACTTTAATACAATAAAACTAACCTAAGAAATGTGAAAATGCATCTGAACTTATTATGTGAAAATTACATGTAAATGAATCCTAATTAACTATTCAGCCCAAATTACATGAAGTGACTTCGGGTTTTTTATGTGTTCTTCAAGTTGAGCTTCAATCATCATCAACTTGTAATAAAGTGACTCATTTTTGTGCAACCTTTAATTCACTTTGCTTTGAATTTTCCTTAATCTCCAAAATTAAGCCTTGCAAAGATTGCTTCATCATTTTGGTTTTGGACCTAGTCATGGAACCTCCAATGTTACACAAAGGGTCTTTGGCTTTGTTGGTTAGGTCTCTATCACTTCCTCCCTCTTCAAAAAGATTCTTCCTTGAATCAAATTCCTCACTTTGAGATTTTAGAAATATCAAACTTTGATGGTAAGAATGGATTATGAACTCCCTTGGCAACAAATAGTGCTGCCAAATTTTCAATGTTCTCAACAAAGCATACAACTCCTTATCATAGGTAAAATACTCCAATGGCTATACTACTAAGCTTTTCACTAAAATATGCAATTGGTTTGGATTCCTACATCAATATAGCTCTTATTTCAACACCAAAAGCATCACATTCAATTTCAAAAGATTTATCAAAATTAGGCAAACAAAGCAAAGGTGCATGGTCAGCTTATCTTTTAACACATTGAAAGCTTTCTCATGTATATCATCCCACTTGAACACAACATTCTTTTTAACAAGTCCATTTAAAGGTGCAGGAATAGAACTAAAGTTCTTCACAAACCTCCTATAAAAACTTGCTAAACCATGAAAACTTTTTACCTTTTTTTCCTTTACAAATGCATTCATTTTCTTATATTTCTCCTCACTGCACCCAATTTTATGTTTTTCTTTCTTCTACTTATTTTCACTCATCTTTTCTTTTCTCTCTTTTTCTTGAATGCTCAATTGTTCTTCTCTCAACTTACACTCTCTTACAATTCTAATTTGATTAGCGTATGCTTCAACTAGTTTAAGAGGTGCTAATATGATTATGCATTTATTCATGGCAAGAGTATACCTATTTTTTTACCCATCATGAGTGACTTTTCTATCAAATTGCCAAGGACTCCCAAGAAGTAGATGGCTAGCAAGCATAGGTGCAACATCACAAAGAACCTCATCTTTGTACATGCCAATGGAGAATGACATCAACACTTGTTTAGTCACCCTTATATCTTCGCAATTATTTAGTCACTAAAGTTTATATGGATTAGGATGTTTTTCGTTGGTAAGTTCAATTTCTCAACCAATAAGGTGCTAACAACATTAATACAATCTCCACTATTTATAATCATGCTACATATCTTGTCATTTATGTGACACCTAGTATGAAAAATATGCTCATGTTGCTCCACATTACCATCTTCCTTAGGATGTATGCTAAGAGCACACCTAGTAACAAATACAACTTCATCTATAGGTTCAACAACTTCCACATCACTACATAATGGTGGTATTTCATCATTACTTGAGCTTTCACTCTCTATTTCTCCATCATCCATCATAATCATTTCTCTTTTATTTGAACATTGAGAAGCAATATATCTAACTCCTTGACAGTTGAAATACTTGATATCACATGATCCATAGGATGTATTAGTGTCAATTTTACATTTAGAAGGAGCATTTGAATATTTGGCCCTCTCATCTTTTTTAGGATTTGTAACAACTTTATTGTTCTTCTAATTTGATCTCCATGAAGAGCTAGAAGATGAAGCAAATTTGGAAAAGCTTTTAGACTTCAATTGTCTCTCCACTTGATTGCTTTATGCCACAAATCCTCTATCTCCATATAATGCTGCAACTTTACCACATCAGCTATCTATTTCTTTAAGCCTCCAATGAATCTAGCCATAGTTGTCTCACGGTCTTCCTCCACATTTTCTTTAATCATGGTTATTTCCATCTCCTTACAGTAATCCTCCACACTCATAGAACCTTGTGTTAAACTTTGAAATTTTCTATGCAAGTCCCTATGGTAATGACTTGGTACAAATCTCTTTCTCATAATAGACTTCATATTTTTCCATGTACAAATAGGTCTCTCACCATTTCTATGCTTATTAATCACAATTTGATCCCACCAAACACTAGCATAATTAGTAAATTCAACAACTGATAATTTTACCCTTTTCTCCTCCGAGTAATTGTGACAATCAAACACATATTCAACTTTTCTCTCCCAATCCAAGTACAATTCAGGATCATTCTTTTCTTAGAATGCAGGGATTGTCATCTTAATATTACCCAAGTAATTGTCACGTCTTGGTTCACATTTTCTTCTCCTTTCATTTTCATTATTTATTCCATCTGAATACTCCTCTTCTTCTTTCTCATCATTGTTTCGACTAATAGGGATTTTATACCTACGTGTAGATTGTAAATCATTCAATCTTATATTTAGAGCCTTGAATTGTTCTTGAGAAACCTTGATGAATAATTTGATATCAACCCCTTGTTCTCCTCCTCCACTCATGATTAAAAATACTGTAAAAATTGAGTTAAAAAAAAAATTTTACACAAACATTCTCTCACGTGTTTACGCTCAAATTATGTTGTAATCACTCTTTTTTCGCTCAATTTGGCTTTTTTTATGATCTTACCACTCTTATCTTTTACCACTCAACTTTACCTTATGAGCTCTTAAGTAAGAACCTTTAAGAATGATGCTACATAACAAGAAACAATAAGGATTTGGTAATTTGATAACTTTAGAGAACAAGAAATAACGAATTACATATTTTGTTTTTGACAAGTTCAATAAAGTTATTGTAGACGCAAAAAGAGAAAATATGATCAAAATTTAAACTTTTTCTTTTCAACTTTTTCTTTTATTGCAATATGTAAGTTAAAACAACATATTGACTACTAGCCAATTTTAATTTTTTTGTAATTTTTTTTCAATATGGAATTTTCTCCTTTTCTCACAACTTTTTGTTTCATTTTTTTTTTGCACTATTTTTTTATAATATATGATAGAAAAGAAAAACAAAACACAACGAGACAACAAAGAGAGATTAACAAACTCAAAAAATAAAACAATGGGAGATGAATAGACATGAACAAATAGAACAAAGTAGGATGACACAATAGGAAAAATAACATAAACAATTTTTTTAAAATAAAATTGAAAAAGATAGAAACAAAGGATGAATAACACTTGATTTCAAGAATTGAAACTCTGATACCAAATGATATGATTTTTGTTTAGGACCATCTTGAAATTAGGTAAAGTGACAAGGAGAACTTGACCCTGACCGTAACTTGTCAGTAAAACCAAAGTTATCTAAAGAAAGAGTGACTATAACGGTGACTTACCAATAGAACCAATTCTATAAAGTTCAACTTATTTATAGGCTCAACAAGGCAGCCTTGAAGTTAATGCCCACTAATATTTATACTAGGCATTAAATCTCATAGCTATAACTCTCCACTAAGCTTTTATTTTTCACTAGAAATGACTTTTCACTATCCCATTAGCCATCAAAATGGTTCAAGGAGTTTTAATACAATAAAATTGACCTAGAAAATGTGAAAAAACATTTGAACTTATTACATGAAGAAGATAATGTGCAAAAACTACATGTAAATGGATCTTAATTAACTACATGAGAAGATATTGACTTTGGGTTTTTAATGTGTTCTTCAAGTTGGGCTCCAATCATTATTAACTTGTGTGCAACCTTTAATTCATTTTACTCTAAATTTTTCTTAATCTCCACAATTAGACCTTGCAAAGATTGTTTCATTATTTTGATTTTTGACCTAGTTATGGAACCTCCAATGTCACGCAAAAGGTCTCTGGCTTAATTGGTTGGATCTCTATCAATATTGATATTTAAATAATTGCAAAGGAAAAAAAATTTCAATTATAGATTATAAATTTATGTTATTTGTACTTTTTTATGATTATGTCTAATTTTTAATTTATATATATTTATCTTTTAAGACTGAAATAAAATAAACGACGTATACGATTTAAGTAAATAATATAATATATTTTACCGTTATTATTTAATATATATTAAGTTTTTATTATTAAATTTTACCCCTTTCGTTATTCATGGATCCATCTTTGTCCCAAAAAATGAAAGCATATTTCAATTTTCTGAAACTTCTTTACATTAAAGAGGCTGGAAGTCTAGCCCAATTGTAGAAGTATATCTTCCTAATATTTCTCTAAACTTTATAATTATCCACAAATTGTTTACTTAAATGTTGCCCTCCCTCTTTGTGATAACCAAACTTTAACAAAAAAAAAATTAAAAAAATAAAATATCATATATTTTAATTTGTCAAAAAAAAATAATATAATTTTTAATCTAAGATGAGATGAAAGTATAATAATATTCGTAACTCCCTGAAGAGTGAAATGGATAATTTAGTCAAATATTATTAATAAAAGTAGGTATGTTACTTTGACCATTTTTTTTTTTTACTGTTGTTGTTAGTATTGAAGTCAGAAGAATTAGCTAGATGAAATAATTAAAAATTATTAGATCAATATGTGAAATGGAAAATAATTAGGAGGAATATAAAATTATCTTTTTATATAAATTTTATTTTTAATATTTTTTATAGGTCAGTCCACTCCGTCCATATACAAGGCGAACTTTATTTTTCAGCCCAGATAAAATAGGCCAGCCTGCCCTCGTCTTGTTTTCGTGCGTTGGTTACGATTTGAATAAAAAATGTTTTAAACAATTTAATTAATCCAAGTTATAAAAATTTTGAATAAAAAACGAATTTAAAATTTTAAGTTGAAAAAAAAAACCAATGAAAATAATAAATTTATTTAATTTTAAAAATAGAGAGACTTAATTGACTAAAAATAATTAAAAATTAAAAAATTTTAAAAATTAAAAAAAATCACACGATGTTTAAATTTACAAAAATAAAAATTTAATTAAATTTAAATTTTATTAAACAAAGATTAAATTTAAATTATTTAATAAAGCCAATATAATATTTATTTAGCAATATAAATGTAAATACTAAGGTGTGTAACGATTCCTTGTCTTTAGTTATTATGTTGGCAGTCTTTTATATTAAGAAAAATATTTTTCACTAAATTATAATTTTGATTATTTATCTTTGTATAAAAATTTATTTGGTCATTTATCTTTTAAAATATTTATTTTGATCCTTTTAACTTTTAAATTTGAGTTAATGTTTTACTTCTAAAATAATTTTTTTTTTAACATGACTTTAAAATTTTTTTTAACTTATTCAATACGTGAAGGTTATCTCATTGGATTCATTTATATAAAAATTGTCGATTTTAACTGATGTTGGCACAAAAATAATCATAAACATGATGCAATCTGAATGAAAAGTGAGTCTTATAGAAAAAGAATTTTATTAGATTTTTTAGTTTTTCATTTATTTGTGAACTCACTTTTGATGTTATTTTCACTGTTTTTATGACTTTTTTATTTGAGTATGAGTTAAATTCTATAGTTTTCGTACAAATGAATATAATAAAACAAATATCACTTATTGAATTAGTAAGAAAAAAGAATTTAAAATTGCACTCCAAGATTGAAAAATATCATTATTTGATAAGAACAATATTAACTCAAATTTAAAAATTAAAAGAACAAAATAAATTGTTTAAAAGATAAAAAATCAAAATGAATTTTTACAAGATAAAAACTACAATTATAATTTAACCTATTTTTTAATACATGATCGTCTATTGATCTCATTTAAATAAGTGGTAAAATATATTTTTAACTTATATACTAGTAAATATCACTTAACTTTCTTTCTTTTAAAATATATATATATATATAAAGTAGTTAACTAGAATTGTATAATAATAGGGACCAAAATCAATAATTTTAAATTTTATAGGGATAAAAAAATTATAAAAATCAAAATCAAAATTTACCCATTTTATAAAGACTAAAAATATATTTAACTATTTTTTTATTATTTATTATTCACAATTTAGAGTGAATAACCAATCTAGTTCTGAAATTACAATAATCAATCAAATTGGTCCTTAAAATTAATAAAATAGTAAATTAGTTCTTGAAATTGTACATCATCAATTAATTTAATCTTTTAAATTGTAATGGACAATCAAATTGATCTTTTAAATAAATAAAATAGTAAAACAGTCCCTAAGTGATAAATTATCAATCAATTTAGTCATAAAAATTGAAATAAAAAAATGGTTATTGAAATTAAAAAAAAAACTTAATTACACTTTTGTCTTATAACTTTAAAATTTTATAAACTTTTCTATAATTTTTTTCATGCATTTTCTTTAGTACTACACATGGAACTTTAGTACTACACATGGAATAGGTGCGAAGTTTTTACCGTCGAAAACAATGATTTTTTCGAAAATCATGAGTTTACCAGATGATAGGTATTCTCCTCTAAACATAATTTTTTCACACATTTTATTTGTTTAGTTTATATATATAAATACATTATATATACAATTATTACATTTGATAATTAACTGTACTTTACCTTTCTCAAGTATATGTTTATATTTATTATATAAAAAATATTAAAAGTTAAGATGACAATTTTATTTTTTAAATATTTTTATTTTAATTATATAAATTATATATTTATTTATTAAATTATATAAAATAATTGATTAGTTAAATTATATAATATTTTATGAATTTATATATTAAATATTTTTATTTCTAAATAACTACTCTACAAATAAAATGGTAAAAGATTGATAGATAATAAATAATTTTATACAAATAAATAAATAAATTTTTATAATTAAAATAAAAATATTTAATAAATAATGTCTTTGGTGGATGTAAAAATTTAAAAGGAGGAGACAAATTTGGTAATTTTATATAAGTTTATGGACAAAATGTGTGAGATAAATTTGAGGAACAAAATTCATAAAATTTAAAAATTAGAAGGTAAAAATGATAATTAACTCTTTTTAATTTTAGAGACTAATTTGACCAACTTATTATAATTTCAATGACTAAATTTATTTCAAATACTAATTTGACTTTTCATTTCAATTTTAGAAATTATATCAATTAATAATGAAAAATTTTAAGGACTATTTTACTATATTATTAATTTTAGAAACCATTTAATCAAGACTTAATTGTAACTTTAATATTTTATCTTATGGTAGACAGTTTAATCAAATGGGAGGTCTTAAATTTAATATTTCACCACCTAGCGGTTAGATACTTTTAAGTATGTAAGACATATAAACCCAAAACTGTACATTTATTTCACCGCGGTTAGATACTTTAAGTATGTAAGACATATAAAGTATATAACAACACATGTGTAGATAAACTACATAATGGACCCTTTCCAAGATACCTAGCACAACATTAATTTTTAGTCTTTGGACATAAGTATGCGGTACTCTCAACGTAATAATCAAATATTGACAATTAGTTATGTCAAATAATAGTCTTTCGTTGGACCGACTATTATTCATATGAAAATTTAAAATTTTATAATTGTCACATATTTATTATCACATGTATGTTATTATTTGGCCAAATAGTATCTTGTGTTAGACCGATCACAGTTTGCATAAATAATTTCATTCATACGTTTATATAATTTAAATTAAATTAATTTTCACAACAAAGATTACGTTGACAATTTATTGCTTCAATTAATTTAATTTTTAAAAATTATTAGACTACCAAAATTAATAAAAATGGTTCAAAATTTACTTAATTATTATTATCAACGTATCTAATAATAATAATAAATCTTTAATATTTAAAAAATCTTAATGAATTTTGAGATCTCTAATCACTAAAGAAATCTGGATTCGATTTCTTGTAGATGAAAAAAAAAAAAAAAAAAAAAAAAAAAAATATATATATATATATATATATATATATATATATATATATATATATATATATATATATAATTTTTGCCCTTAGAATTATGGGTTTAATAAATAAATAAATAAACTCTTCCCTGATGAGGAAACCCCATGATTCGTTTCCAAAACCATCATCGCTGCACGTCTCCATAGTTGAACGTGGAAACTGCCACTGCAGAGTGTGCACCCAAATCATGAGAAACTGCTGCTCCAAATCATGGACGTCACTCTGGAGCGGAAAATTTGCACCCTCGCTTAAAAATATGTGGAACGTGTACCCAAATCTGCAGAGCACCCTCGTACGCAAAAATCGCACCCGCTCCATAGTGTCACGACCGAAATCATGGTAGGTTGGATCCAAATTTTCGGAATGCGAATTACAGATGCCGCCGCCACGTATCAGGATCCAATTGCCCGCGTATCATGTGTTAAGAATTGAATGCAAAAAATGCTATGCCATTTCGAAACCGAAATTGAATTTAAAATTGAATTCAAAAAACAGTAACCGAAAAATGAATTTGTAACTTCCAAAATGGAATTGAATGCTCAAAACTTTATTAACCGAAATGAATTCCAAATGAATTCGTAACTTCCAAAATGCAATTGAAAACCAAGATGCTGACAGTAAACTAAAATTAAATCTGAAAATTACAATTGAATGCCTCGATCAAATAGCAATACGAAAAATGCAATTGCGGAAGGTTCAACTGGATCCTAAACACGCAAGTTTTTCCAAATTGAATGCGATTTTCCATACCGAAAATGAATATGCAGTTCCCGATCGAAAACATGCTCCACTTTGAAACTTTAGTTTTCCACATTGAATGCGGAACAATCCGAAATCGCCTACCAGAAAATTACAGGAAGCCAATCACATCCAAACTTTTCCGACAATGAGCCGCGGTATGCGGTCAGTGGGGAAAAAAAATTATTATTATAAACTCCGCATCTGGTTTATTAGATTCGTTGAATTTAAGTATATATCCGGTTATTATATCCCTTTATATCCTTCAAAACGTTATAAAGTTGATATAATGAAAATAATAGGATCACATATAATATAACATGAAACATTCATTCTAAAATAAAATTTCAGACATTAAAGGAATGAATCTTATTAAAACCTAACAATATAACGCTAACGGTGGTTACGATGATACCACTTGTTAGAAATAATAATTTATTATTAAGGTTCTTTATTTCTTATTCCCAAGACAGGATTCCTATCGTTACACTAGATCATCAAAGCTTTAAATAAGGATTCCTACCGTTACACTAGATCATCAAAGCTTTAAATAAGGATGCATAAATAATACCTAGATCAATTTGTCGGTCGGAGATTATAGTAGAATCTTCAATGTATTCCATCTGATTGAGAACCGTTGGTTAGTTGTCTTTCTCAACCATACCACCTTAATTTCTCATGGATTTTCATTTCTCTTTTCGGATGGGAGAACAAAGAATATATTTTGGTTTGGTGTATTGAAGACCATAACCTTATTAGCCTACGTATAGATTCTCATTATCCGGGACCAACCTGGGTATCTACTCCTTATAATCACTTCAAATAAATAGCTGATATAATTGTATTTACAATATAAATTCCACATAATTAAAAGAAATTATAAATTTTCAATTGTTTATGGTCATGTTTTATTTAAACATTAGTTGATTTGTATAATTTTTGTGTTAATGAATTTAATGAGATAAGTTTCACGTATTGAATAAGTAACAAAATAATTTAAAATCGTATAAAAAATAAAAAATAATAATTTTTGTTCATAAAGATAATATAAACACAAATTTAAGTTAAATGACCAAAATCAATTTAAAAAAAATAAAAAACCAAAAGTTACAATTTAACTTTTAAACTATGATTACAATCTAAAGGACTAGATTAATAATTTTCTTGATAATTATATTTATAAATTTAACTAATAAAAATATATTTAAAAAATATGTGGTTAGCCCTTCTTTTATTATTATTATTATTGTAAAGTCACATTCAGCTTGCTAAGTATTGGTTGATTTGGTGGTGCATCCAAGTGAATGAGTGAAGGATGGAATATCTCTTGTCTTGTCTGACCCACGGAAATGCGATTCGGCGCACCGTCCGAACAGAAAAAGCAGTGGTCCCTTTGTTGGAATGAACTTCACCACTAATGATGATTTTTAATCAGCACCACACTCCAATTCTTCATCTTTCTAACTTTAAATCCACAACCCATTTTTCTAATATTCATCACACATCTCTACTCAACTACATAATATAGCCAAAGAGTATAAATTAACATGATAAATACAATTGCTGCATGAATAATTTAACTCTCTTTGTTTACTTAACGTATTCGTCCAATAACAAAGTAATTAAATTTTAAGTTTTAGATTTATGAATTTAAAATATATTTCTATTAATTTTTATATAACATAAAAATTACATATTTTGACACAAAATTTCTCATATAATCTTCCTATTTAAAATAAAAAAATCATTTTAAAAACTATTTTAAGTTTCATTTATTATTGGGTCCCCCATAACAGAACAGAACTTGAATATGATGCAATGGAGTTAGTGAATAATTGAAGTGGAGTATTGATTTAAAGTATGATTACAGATTTTTTTAAGTTATTATTATTATCTCTAGTTAGTTTAATATTCACATGATTAGAAAAATAATAATAATTAAAGTAATAAAGAATATTTTAAATTAATATAATTAGATTATTTTTAGATAATTTAATTAATTAATATATTTTATATTTTATATAAATAAGATAATTATATATATTTATTTTTAATATATTATAAAGAGTAATTTTCTTAAAATTTCTTACTTTTTAATTTACTTATTTATTTTTAACATTGTAATTTTAAAAAATATATAATTTATTTAGATATTTATAATTTAATTTTAATATATTATTTTATGTTATTTTATATTTTAATTTATTAATTTTATTTGATTTTAATATAACTTATTTTAAATATATTATATTCCAATTTATTTTTATTCTTAGAGACAAAATCACTATTTAAGTTGTATTAAAAAATAACTTATATTACAATAAGTTAAAATGAATAAATTGAAATATAAAATTAACATCAAATGTAATATATTAAAATTAAATTATATTTTTCTGAAAAATATAATATTATAAATAAATTAATAAATTAAAAATAAGAATAATATTGATAAAATCATTGTTCATAATATATTAAAAACTAAATTATAAAAATAAATTATATATAATTATTTTATTTATATAAAATAATAAATATATTAATTAATTGAATTGGATACCTAGATATAATTAATCTAATTATTTTAATTTAGAAATTTCTTTGCTTAATTATGTTAATAAGTATTATTTAATTTGTTATTCATCTTAGCAGTAAACTAATTAGAGTGAATATTAGAGTGAGTATGATAAAGACTAAACAAAACACATATTATGTGCGTGAGATTTAAGAATTTGCATAGACTAAATATATTTATATTTCTTTAAAATAGTATTACATAATACAAACACGTTTGTATTTGACAACCACGTATGATTGAATATAGCATAGGAAAAGTTCGACAATTCTTTAAAATCGTGTTCTTTTCTGTACAATTTTGAACTATAATTTTTAATAAAACAATCTTAATATAAAAATGTAATAGAATGTTTACTTGGATACCATTTTTAAAGACGTAGCGATGAAAATGCCATGTACGTACTAATATGAAAAAGATACTATTTTCAAATAATACAATAAATAAATAAATAAATTTCTGTGAGGGAAAACAAATGTATTAATTTCTCCATGCTCTATTCCGAGCAAAATGTGAGTATGATCTTCACCAAAAAGCTTCACACGGTGTTCAAGATTAACACAATGAAACATGTTTATTGCAAATTGCCATTAATGTTCATAAGGAAATATAGATGTATTGGAAAGATATCAAGGTATAGTTTTTCATGATTTTGTTGTCAAAAATGGATTGGTGGGGATAGAAGTTTGAAGACGGGAGAACTCTAATAGGAAAATGCAAATTTGGTTAAAGGAAACATGTGTTAAATTATTCGAATCAATTGAATTTAATATTTTTATGTTTATATACATTTTTGTATTTTTCTTATTTATTTAATGTGAGATTTTAATTTTTTAATATTTTTCTTCAAGTTTAACTAAATTGATCGGTTGTGATATGTGTACTATAGTTTAATAGATTATAAGTCTTTTTTTTTTAATATCTTTTTAAGCTTGTGCTTGAGTCAATTTCAATTGTCTCAAATTTGTGTTTTTTTTTTCATTTCAACTTTTGTTTCTTTAGTTTCAAAAACTCAAATTTTCATCTCATCTTCTTCTTTGTAATCTATTTATTTTTGTTAGATCAATACAAACTATTATCCATTTTGACTCTAATATCATACACAATGTGTGTTTGGGATACACAATGTGTGTTTGGGAGTAAAAGAATTACATTGCATTACTATAAAAGTGTTACAAGTTTTATATAAAAGTTGATTCAATCTTCTCATAGCTAATAGAATGACAACTAGATGTATCTGTTTAATAATTGTTTATTAGTAACAAGTAACAAGTAACAAACTGTTAAACTATCCTTGACAGTGGGTATTTCACCACTTAACACCTAATAATAAATAAAGATAGAAGAGAAATGTACTATATTTTCCATGATATTTGTTTTTACTTTATAGGTATTTGTATTGTTTATTACAAGTTAAAGTATCATTAACACCTTCCAGTTTTCTTGACTACTAAAAATGTAGTTAGTTAGATATGAGTGATTAGTTTGTTAGGTTATATAAAAATCTAATGTAGTCACTTTGTAATTACCTTTTATATTGTACTGGTCGGCCAGTCATCCTTGCGACTTGCCAGTATAGTGAACTGGTTGGCTAGGAGAATTGATAAGAATATACTGAAATAATTAATGATCATAGACAACACCATTTGATAGGAGCAAACAATAGAGCACGTTGCTCGATGTTTGGAGACCATCACCCATCCTCTCTTAAGGATAGGGCAAAATACCTAAAGACTAGGCCTCTAGGAGGAGGTCAACACATCTCATGGGCAAGGGGACCCAGTTCATGAGGAGCTAAAATCTAGGGAGAAAGGAAGAAGATAAAAGGGATTGATCCTATAGGCTATAAGGGGATAAGACAGAAAAGAGAGAGACATTTGATGTGTTATGGGTTATTTCCCCGAGGGATTTCCACGTGAACACATATAATCAATACAATTTTGCATTCAATTTTATATTTTCTTCTTCATTCCTCTCTTCTCTCCTAGATTTGAACCATGTTTTCTAACACCTAAAAGTGGTAACTATGAACTATTGCAGCAAAGAGTCATAAGTAATGGCGTGTGCGTAATGCGAGGATCTATAAATCACCACAACAAGAAAGAAATACTATAATTCCAAAATAGAAAACAAGTGAAAACAAACCTATTTTAAAAATAAAACAATTTTTATAATATAAAAAGTGAGTCAACTCATGATAAATGAAAATTATAAAATTTGGTCATATAACCATATATAAATAAGTAAAATTAAAAGTTAATGGGTATATATCAAAGTAAGAATAAAAAAAGAAAAAAATAACTTAAAAAAATAATGTACATTTATCTTTTATGTATATATCTTTTAATTTTAATTATTTCAATATGATTTAATAAATAAATTTATAATTTTTATTTTTTACAATAACAAAATTCTCCTCTTAGAAATTTATTAATAAATAAATTTACAATTCTTATTTTCACAATAATAAATAATTTAATTAATTTGCATGGATCCAGAGGACGTTAATGGCCTACGCTAATCAATATATTTTTATTAAAAAATCACCTAATTCTTATATATTTATAAAATATTACAAAACCTAAAATTTACAATTATAAAACCAATGTAGAACATAACAAAATCTAGACAATTTTGTAACTATAATCGCAATTACCTATGTAAATTAAGAATGAAATAGAAAGAATATTATAACTGAATAACAATGAAGATTAACAATGCAACTATAAATCTAAAAATAAAAAATGATAAAAATATAACTTTATTTATCATGAATTATATATAAATATTTGTTTATTATAAATTTTAACTATATAAAATAAATATTTTTCTTTCAGAATGCATAATTTAAAAATTAATTAATACTTGTTCATTATATTTAGTTGATTTTATTCATTTTTTAGATTTTCTATAATGTTTGAATTCTTTTTATTTGATCCATGGGTCAACCCATTACGTGTGAGCTAAATGAGCCTTAAGTCAATGAAATATTACTCTTGTTATTTTTATGGACCTAACCCATTTTAATTGTAATTAGTTTGGTTCAACTATCCATAAATAAAACAAATATTAATGAGTGAGGACGGATATTGAAATCTTCATAGATGAGGAGGCTCAATATATGAGTTGACCTAAAACTGCCAAATTATATACAAATATTTTCTGAATAAAAAAAAATACAAACATTTTGGAGTTTTAGCCTAATAACCCATGTTAAACTTTAAAATAAAAAAACTTAATTTTGATTATAAAACAATATTAAAAACACCTAAAGAACTATTCTTCTCCAATATATTTCATTCTCATTATATTTGGACTAAATATCGTGTGATTGTTAAAATGTTAAAATATATTATAAAATAATATAATTTATATATTTTAAAATTTATTTATTTATTAAAAATAAACATGTACCTTACCCAATACATACACTGAAATACTAGTTATAATAACTTATTTCCTTAAATATGTTGTGGACAAGAGCAACACTTAAAGGATAAGATTACTAATTATTTTTATTTTCTTACTTTTTTTCTTCTAAAGGAAGACTTTTCTTAAGTATAAAAGATTCTAGTTTTCCTATCACTCAAACTGAATGATTTCACTCTGTAAATGGGACAACCTTATGCTAATTTAAGTACTTTCCCATGTACTTCTATTAAGTATTAACACTTTTGTCAAGAAATAAAAATCATTAAGAAGAATAAAGATTTAGGCCTCAGAAACCGCATCAAAATTCTGGTAAAAATAAAATATATCATACTTTAAATAATATCAACTAATTTGATATTACTATAAATTAACTTTAAAAGGTAATTAATATTATAAAAATAAAAGAATATGTATATGTACAAGTTGCACAATCTAGTTAGCGAAACTGTCCTCTTCCATTGTTTCTTACTTCCGCATATGGTGCTGAGTTTTGAATGGCCCAATGAGAACCTATACCTTCATTTTGACTTCCAAAACGTACGCGGAGTTCGTCCTAGGAGCACAAATCCAAATTTGGTTGTCTTAGCATTATCGATTAAACACATTGGATTTGAAATGTTTGAATTTTTAAGGTTTAATTACTCAGTTACTTTTTAATTTTTATATTTATACAATTTTTATGATTTAGTATTTACATTTAAAATTTATTTATTTTGATATATATATATATATATATATATATATATATATATATATATATTTAATAAGTTTTAGCCTTTATTGTAAAAAAATGTAAGAACTAAAATAAATTAGAAAGTAGATGGGTTGGGATTAAAATAAAAAATTTCTAAATATAAAGATCGTACGTGTACACGTATAAGGAACAAATAAGTAATTCATTTTATATAAATCAAAAAAATAGTTTGCTTTTCTCTTCATATCTATTCCAATTTCAATTGATGAGCTTTTAGTTTTTTAATCTGGATTTTAGTACGATCAATGACCGAGCTGTTACATATTCTGAACCTCTCAAAAATGTTGTTTTAACTTATTTTGTTTTTATGTCATGAAAAAAATTCCAATTTCTCAGTTGCTGATTTTTTTTTTTAACAATGACGTTCTGAATTGCGAGTCAAATTCTTGTTTTTTTAGAAAAAGTTTTTATAGATACTTTATTTAAATTATTTAAAGAATAATTTTAAGAAAATTATTTCTCATTCTTACTTATTTTTTTTTAGTTTAACGGATACTATCTTTTATTTGGTAATGCTCAATAATCCTTGTTTCTTGTAGAAAAAATCATTCATTTCATTTCTTTACCAGCTCTCTTTTAAAAATAAATACTTATCTTGTGCATAATAAAGTGTTGAACAAATTACTTAAATGAAATATAATATATGATATATATATATTTTTAAATCACAACCTCGTCAAAATAACTGACAATCAATATTATTAACCTAAAAAAATACATACCCATTATCTTAAAAATATTTTTTTACAATGAATTATTTTTAATAAACTATAAATTAAATAAAACATTTTAAATATATTTTTTATGTACATAAATTATATTTTTTATATTTAAATAAATATGTGTAACATTCAGATAATAGTAAATTAGTAAAATGAACTTATCAATCAAATACCTCTATTTTTATCAAAATAAGACTAAGTAAATAAATTATAAATTAATTAAAATAACTTGCTAATACGTGTCTATAGATATGTAATATGAAAATATTACTTACGTTCAATTAAATGCTTATAAGTTATTTTAAAAAAAAATGTATGAAATGATTTTATATGATAAATACTTTTTTAAAAATATCTTTTATTTTTAATTTCTTATAGAGAAAAAAAACTCCTTATAAAAAGTCTAAAGGAATTGGTGGAGTAGAGTATGACTAGTTCACATAAAAGAATGTTGTAAGATCAAGTTCCATTTTCTTTTGGAACAAGGTATATTAAGTATATTTGTAAGCATTTTTTGAATTCGAATTTTTTTTTATTGTAATGGGACACCACCCCTATCCCCCTAAATTTCCATTTCACACACACAAAAAAAAAACATCCCTTATAAGATGGGGTTAGTTATCATGTGTAACTTGTGATCATAAACACAAAATAACAAGACAAAAATAATAGTTTTATTATTTATTATATTAAAAATATTAAAGCTATTTAATATTTTTAATAATTTAAATTATTTAATAGAATATAGTTAAATTTTTATTTCATATATCTATAAACTCGCAATAATTTTTTTTATAAAATATTAGGAAGATTAATAAAAAATACAGTAATAGTTAAAACATAATGTTAATTTAAACCTCAACCCTAGGAATGAAAGAGATAAAAGTAAATTTTTTTTAGTAGTGAAAGCAGAATGTTAACAAGTGACTTTGACAATTTCGACAGTGAATGGTCAATATTATAAATAAACTTATCAATC
The DNA here is from genome assembly GCA_025330945.1 of Mucuna pruriens. Lineage (NCBI taxonomy): Eukaryota > Viridiplantae > Streptophyta > Magnoliopsida > Fabales > Fabaceae > Mucuna > Mucuna pruriens. Next base: position 1,036,815 of record JAENHJ010000545.1, read on the forward strand.
TCTGCCGTAGGTTTCAACGTAAACCATCGATGTGATTGTCTATCTCTGGTTCCATGAAAACCTTGGGTCAAAAGTCAAAAGTAACCACAAAGAGAACACTAGAAAAAGGTACATGTATTCCAAAAATGATTTATTTACTCTGACAAGCCTTTTATATATATATATGAACAAAACTTCAATCAGAACAATAATTAACTAATAAGTCAGTAAAATGAATGTTATAATTAAATAGAAATTCTAGTAATATATTTTCTAATATTTTTATTAATTAAAATTTAATAAAAAGCATTCCTCCGTTCTTTTTTTAAGTGTCGTTTTTTTAATTTTTGTTCTCAGTTATATGTCGTTTTCAAAATTTAAGGTAGCATTATTTTTTTGGTCAATTATATTTTTACTTTCTATTTAATTTTTAATTAATTTACATATTTATTATGAAAGCGAACGTACAAAAAAAAGTATGAAAGTGGAAATGAAAAACAACTGGTTTGCATTTATTTGGAAGTATAGATATAAAATGGTACAATATGAATTTGTATATCTATTTTATGAAAAATAAAAAATTATTGTATTTTCTGGTTTATGCGTAAACACTTAAAAAAATAGAGGTAAAAGTTTGCGAATTTTAAAATAATTATCTTAAATAGGTGTATTTTTATTTTTTTAATTGACTATTTTTATTTTTATTTTAAATTAAGTTTAATATTTTTTAAAAGAAATTATGAAAAATTTAAGAAAACTTTATATTGCATTATAAATTGTTTATAAATAATTAAAAATATAATTTATATATTTAAAATATTTATTTAATAAAAATTTTAATTATAATATAATTTATATTTTAAAAAATATTTATTTATTATAAAATTTAGTATTTATTTATATATTAGAATACTAAAATACTGATTTAATAATTTTTACTTAAAATTTTATAATTTTTAAACCAACAATTAAAAGATATCTTAATGAATGTATTACTGAACATTTTTAGTTATAGAACAATTGAACAAACACTTAAAAAAACAGAGGTTTTGTACTATGTATAAAACAAATATATGAAACACATTTTTGGACATTTCATGGGTGGGGTGAGTGAGAAGGCATAAATAAAAGAGGAAGAGTTAGAGGAGTGCCGCCACCGTTGCCCCACACCTTCTTTTCTTTGCATTTTCCTTCCTCATTTTCGGTCCTATAACTCCTTCATTCACTTCTCGCATTTCCACCTTCCAAAGCTCTTTCTTTTAAGGTTTTCCTTTTCATTTACGATTTTTACCCATTCTTATTCCGTTTCCAGGTTCCATAAAACGAAAGAACACCAATAAAAATTTCATTTTTAGCCCATAATTTCGTGTAATTTGCAATTTACCGTGACGCTGCGACGGAATGGACTAAAGGGTGTTTCTTTTTTGCGCAGATCGAGCTTTGGAAAAGTTGAGAAACCGTTTGTGTGACGATCTTTTTCAGATCCCTGAAGGTTTGTGTTCATTCGTCGAAATAACTACTAGCATGGCAAGCGCGTTGCAGCTTCACGGGGTTCAAGGGAATTTTGCTGTGGCTTTGAGGAGGAGCTTGCTGCATTGTGAGGCTCAAAGTGGGTTTGCAGCATTTGGTGCTCCTGTTTGTGCAAGGAGAGTTTGGAGCAAAAGGGTGGCATTCAGTGTGACTTGCAAGGCTCCCTCAAGTGATGTGATTGAGAAGAGTGTGAGTGAGAGTGGGAAGGTGAGTAGTGAGGGTGAAACCAGTTTCACTTGTGTCATGAAGTTTGGTGGCTCCTCAGTGGCCTCTGCTGAGAGGATGAAAGAGGTTGCTGGTCTTATATTGAGTTTTCCAGAGGAGATGCCTATAGTTGTTCTCTCTGCTATGGGAAAGACAACAAACAAGCTTCTGCTGGTAGTTTTTTTGCCCCCTTTTTTTCATGTTGGTTTTTTTCTCCTACTTTGTTTTGTGCTGGTTAAGGATTGTTGGTGAGTAAAAGGGTTGCTTTCTGTCTTGTTAGGCTGGAGAGAAAGCTGTGAGTTGTGGTGTTGCTAATGTGTCAAGTATTGAGGAACTTTCTTTTATAAAAGACCTGCATCTAAGGCAAGGGCTATGAGTTTTGTTTTCTCCTTTTGCTTTTACTAGTGGAACAGAATATTTGAAGAAAGAAAAATCACTTTTTTGTGCATAATTTTTTTATTGTAACTGAATGTTCTTACCTGTATCTCAGGACTGTGGATCAGCTTGGAGTGGACAGATCTGTTATAGCAAGTAAGTTGCTTTGTTCACAGTACATACTTTGATGGTTAAGTTGGAGCATTTGAATATTTATTTGTTTTTAGATAAAAAAGTTCTTGTCAGATCATTCATCTGGCAAGTTCTGTGTTTGTGTGTAGCAGTAGCACCAATAGGCTTATGGCTGTGGAACATGCATTTGGTTGGTTTGCCACCCTATTCACGATACCTCTTTGTATATTGTTTTACTCTGTAATTTAATAATTTTGTCTTGTGTTGATAATTATGATATCAACATTCAAGTCTATCTTATACAAACATATCATGAAGAAGTTTGTGAGTTGAGTTTCTCTGGTCTTAATCATTTATTGTCTTGACATTAAATATTTGAAGCCAGTCTGGATGTTTATGGTTTAGGAGTTTGAATTAACGATTTTTTGGGGCAGTGGAAGAATGAAACAATTTGACACACAAATCAAGAAGAGTTTGATGATAAATCAGAGAAATATTATTCAGATTACTGCTAAACAACTACAAATCAAAGGCTTTAAAAAGAATGCATAAGAAAAATGAAACTAGAAAAAATAACTTCAAAAGGGAAACTAAACAAGATAGAAACTAATTATGGGAAACTAATTGTCTCTTAACAAAATAGAAATTTATTATTATGTGCTGCATCATTTTTTATATAACTTGAAGCAGCAGCTACATTGTATATGCATCGATTCTGTGATGAAATTGACCCTTGTATGAGTAAGATGAAATTGTAGACTATAATTGTGATTATGATATGTGTCATGAAAAAAATGGCATTTCATACTTTGAGTGTTATATCATGCACTTTCAAGATTGAATAAAGACTTATCAAACAATTCAGAAAAAAATAATGTTGGCGGATCATGGATGACCCAACAGATCATAGGAATAAAATTGTTTATTTACCTTGACAAGGAAACATAAATCAACTATTAACTTATGGACTACAATCATATGAATTAACTATTTATTGACTTGCATGGATTACAATCTTATAAGTTTTGTCGGTAACTCATGCACGATTACAAAGAAAATGAATTTTTTAATTGATGTGAGAATGATATTACAAGAGTATCTGAGTATCCATCTGTCATTAAATCTCTTTCTCAAATCAAGAAGCTAAGACTTATAGATTTTGATTAGAATTGCAATATTAACTCATAGTTGCTGCAAGTTTTTCATTTTATTTTATCACCTCATGGACTAAACGAATTCTATCATGTCTTCTTTCTTTTCAGTATGGTTGTTTGGTAATTATCATGTTTGTACTCATTTTTCTGGGTTTGTGTTGCATGTGGAAACATTTCCAGAGCATTTAGAAGAATTGGAGCAACTTCTGAAGGGGATAGCTATGATGAAAGAGTTGACTAAAAGGACTCAGGACTATTTAGTCTCGTTCGGAGAATGCATGTCGACTAGGATTTTTGCTGCATATCTTAATGCAATAGGTGTCAAGGCCCGCCAAGTATGTTTTGTTATTTGCCTATTTAATACATATTGTAACTATAAGGGTTGTTAGTATTTTTATTGCTTATCATGATAGCCTAACTCTGAGCAAGATCTTCAGATTTTGATTTGTTGTCTCTGATCATAGTGATTTATTGCTAATTTAATTGTTTAACAGTACGATGCATTTGAGATTGGTTTTATAACAACTGATGACTTCACAAATGCGGACATTTTGGAAGCAACTTATCCAGCTGTTGCAAAGAGATTGCATGGTGATTGGCTCTCCGATCCTGCAATTGCAATTGTTACAGGTTTCCTTGGAAAGGTATTTGTGATGTCATGTCATGCTTTTCCTATGCTTCTTTTCATTTAGGATTTTGTGTTACTAAAATTAGAATTCTCTAATTAGAAATTTTTTTGACTTGTTTCTCTTCTCGAAGGCCCGGAAATCATGTGCAGTGACAACACTGGGTAGAGGGGGCAGTGATTTGACAGCTACAGCAATTGGTAAAGCACTAGGGTTGCCTGAGATTCAGGTTTGTGCAATTGTACATAAAAACACATTTATGCATGGCAAAATGGAGACAAAAAGAAAAAAATTAATTTCAATCACTTAAACAGGTATGGAAGGATGTTGATGGTGTCCTAACCTGTGATCCAAATATATACCCACAAGCGGAACCTGTTCCTTATTTGACGTTTGACGAGGCTGCTGAACTAGCTTATTTTGGTGCTCAGGTATCATTACATTCACCTATCCATTTCTTTTGGTTTGAAAAAAATCGTAGATTCTTGATGGAATATCTCATTATGTCAATGTTATATCTTGGAATATTTAATTGCAGAAGGAAGGAGGAGGGGGGTTCAAAATTCAAATTTCATAGCAAATTGGCAGTTGGAAAAAGATTGATTGACAAGAAACTTACTGCTTTTTGAGGGCATAATCACAATTTTTAATTCTCGTCTCAACTTAATGTACAGAGATATGAGAATGATCATGAAAATGAATGAACAATAAAAGAACTAATGTTTCTTGATCATTAAAATAGTACAAGCAAGGGGACATTGTTCCACATAAAGTGTTAAAATTGGAAATGGTGAATTATGTGCATTGAATAGGCAATGGATATAGTAGAAGCTGTATAAAGAAGGACTTCCCCTTCCCAATTGTACTACTGAAAGTTAATAGAAGAATTGTGTGTCAACTTTGTATTTGAATTGGGCAAAAGAAGGGATATATACTAGAGAGATGAGTTTCTAAGGGTTTGCATGAAGTCATATTGACATTATCGTTAGTCATATGGTTCTATCTGTTTTACTGTAGGCTGATTTACTGTTCTAACTGCATGGAATTAGATGCCCCATTCCCAGAAAATTGTTGAATTAACATCTCTGTTCCTAATTGGATGCTTTTACATGCCATCTTTACTGTTTACTTTATGTAGAATAGTTAACAAGAAGTCTTTTCTTTTTGGTCACTAACTAGGCTCTCCATATAATCTCAGATTTGTTCTGTTAATAAGCTTATACACCAGTGTTTGTGTTATTGCCTAATTTATTATCGAGTCTAGTCAAAACGATGTTATCGCTCATCACCTTACTCCGGTGGAGGAGCATGATGTGTAACCATAGATAGACTTGTGGCTTGGGATATCAGAATAATCCCATTAAAGGCGAGTCTAAATCTTATATTTCTCTGATTCTCAGGTTCTGCATCCACAGTCTATGAGACCTGCAAGAGAAAGTGATATTCCTGTTAGGGTTAAAAATTCTTACAACCCTAAAGCTCCAGGTACTCTCATCACCAAGGCAAGAGATATGAGCAAGGTTTGTAGAATTTAGTGTTGGCATAAATAGTAAATCCCATTATCTCAAGGAAGACTCAGACAGTGTTTAAGTTTTTCTTTTGCACCTGCAGGCAGTATTAACAAGCATTGTTTTGAAACGTAATGTGACCATGTTGGACATAGTGAGCACTCGCATGCTTGGTCAGTATGGTTTCCTTGCTAAGGTGAGAACTAATACCCATTAGACATGTTTCCCTATTGGTTGAATCTCTTCCAGTTTTCATACTTCCACATGTATACAGGTGTTTTCAATCTTTGAAGAGTTAGGCATATCAGTTGACGTTGTAGCTACGAGCGAAGTCAGTGTTTCGTTGACATTGGATCCATCAAAGCTATGGAGCAGAGAGCTAATTCAGCAGGCAAGTGTAAGATAGGGCATTTGTATTCTTTTGATTAGTTTGTTGATGAGTGATGATATTTTTGTGGTGTTTTAATTTCCTTTCTTCTAGTGTCCCTGATGACCCTGTTAGATGATGTCTATCTGGTTGGACATCACCTAGTTTTGTTCTTAAATACATAAATGCTTGCTCAATGAATTTGTTAGTCATAATGAGCTAATAGCTGCATCCTCTTTGAGCAGGAACTTGACCATGTTGTCGAAGAACTCGAGAAAATAGCCGTGGTGAATCTCCTACAGAATAGATCCATCATCTCTCTCATTGGAAATGTTCAGAGATCATCACTAATATTGGAGAAGGTTCCGTATTTTGCTCTCTTTATTTAAATTAGTTCCTATCCTTAGTTTCACTTTTGTTGTGTTTTTAGGCGCAAGTTATTTCATGTCCCTATGCAAGATTATGTTCTGTAATTAGTCTATGTTTAGCTCTTTCTGTCAGTGACACAAGGAAATCACAGATTGACATTCTATTGCATTGCAGGCTTTTCGTGTTCTTCGAACACTTGGTGTCACTGTGCAAATGATCTCTCAGGGTGCATCTAAGGTATCCACCTAATCCACTTTATATTATCATTCATTTTTGCTATATAAGTAATACTATAGGCATATTCAGGCTTATATTATTCATACCATAAAATTTTCTCATCCACAATCCCCCACTTCAAAATTATTCTGGCTTTCTAAACTTAAATGTATGTCATATTCAGTTTGAGTATAATAAAGTAGAGGCATTTATTTTACATGCAACTCAACTCCCTAAAATGGTTTCATTTTCATGTATAAAGTTTGTAAAAGTGTTTATTAAATATGTCATAAGTACTGCCCACAAACACATACAATGTTTTATTTTTAATCAAACAAGGCTAAAATTAAAGATACAAATAATGATAGAAATATCTAATTTATAGTTATGAAATGTTTTCATATTTTTTTATTTACGCAGAATAAATGAATATATTTATCAAGCCTGTTCCTGTATTGTGGCAGGTGAACATCTCATTGGTGGTGAATGACAGTGAAGCAGAGCAGTGTGTGAGGGCTCTCCACTCAGCCTTCTTCGAGAGTGAGATATCAGAGTTAGAGAAGGGTTACATAAATGGGAATGGTTCTGTTGCTGAATTATCTTAGGGCTTCAATTATTTGTCCTAAAGATATGTATCCCAATCTTATATGCTAATGTCAACCAGGCATTTTTGAATTCCTCCTAGCCTTGTGCCATTGTGATGTACAAGAACAATATATTTTACTCAAAGATAGATGCAGGTTAGGAGGAATTACATAGTATTAGTGTATAACTAGTCTTGGTAGTTGGTATTACTAGAGTAAACCTTTGTATTCTTTTGTAGCTGCTTCTGAGGTTAATGACCAGCTGCAAAGCAATTAGTGTTGACTATATTATTCTTGGAAATTATATTCCTCGTCTTATTTTTAGGATAAAACTTCGATGCATTGTTATAAGTATCGTTAGTGTTTGTTTTCAATTAAAATTAAAGTTTCATTTCGATAATTTATGTAATAAAGAATTTGGTTTAAATATGTTTTTACTCCTTTAAATTTAAATTATTTTTGAATTTGATCTTTTAAATTAAAATTTTTGTTTTCTAATCTTCTAATTTTAAAAATTACTAGTTTTAGTTCTTAATATAGATATTGTTAAAGGTTTGATGTCTAATTCAGTAAATACATTTGAAGAATCAATTGTATTTTATGTGGAGAAATTTTTTTAATGATGTTTGCGTAAAGAGATTAAAGTTAGTAGTCTTAAAATTGGAAGATTAAAAAATAAAAATTTTAATTTGGAGAACTAAATTAAAAATTAACTTAAATTTAAAAGTTTAAAAAATATTTAAATTAAATAATTTTATTAAATTTCAATGTGTATTAATAAGATCGAACTCTAATTTTGATTAGAAAATAATATATACCAATAGTAGTTATGGTTTTATATTTAAATTTTGTTCTTTTATTTGTTATTTAAGATATCTTAAAAGAAAATTAATAATTGTATCAAATTTCAATATAAAATGATGTAATTTGAATAAAATATTCTTATTTATTGCACCAGTAGTTTGATAGAAAATAATTCAGTAAGTTGAAATATTGAATAGTGATAAATAAGGATATTATTGAAAAAAATAATACTTAATATTATAAAAGAGCAGATAAATTGAGATAAACATTTTAAAAATGATAAATAAATTGAGACGGATGGAATATCATGCAAGTTCCAAAAGTTTCCTTTGCGGTGTTGAATGGAAATTTTTATGGAGATTTGGAGATATTTAACACATTTTTTAAAATTTAACTTCAGAACACATTCAATTCACTTCTTTATAAATTTAATTTTGGAATATATTAAACAGTGTTTGGAAATTTAATTTCAAAAAGCATTCAAATATATTTAAACGTGTTTCTAGCATTTCTTTTATATTCAAAACATTCTTCCAAGAAATTTAATTTCAAAATATATTGAATATTTATTTTAAAATTTAATTTTCCGAAATTTTAGTTTCTGAAAAACACACCGATTCACATTTTATTAAATGCAGATAATTTTGAAATAACAATTATAAGAAATTAAAGGGTGGTGCAAAAAGCAACCACCCCGTGAGTGTACCCATCAATTTAGTCAATGCCACATATCTTTGTATTATTACTTTGCAACCATTTCATGCTACAAGCTAAGATACTCTCTTATCAGTTACTCCTATATCATTATTGGGCCTAATCGTTAAGTTTGGGTTAATGAACACGGATGAAATCAAAAGGAATGAAATTAAATCCCAACAGGGTTTTTTTTTTTTTTTTTTAGATTGTTTAAAATAGAATGAATTGAAATACAATTTAATGAAATGCTATATAAGATGGAGTCATCCCTACCCCCGGTTTAAATAATGTAATGAATACTTTGTTTTAATTTTGGTCCATTTCATTCGTTATTAAGTTTTTTTTAAGGGTAAAATATGTTTTTTTTGTCCCTCTGGTTAAATTTGATTTTTGTGTCTCCAAAAATATACGAAGCTTGTTAACTTAAGTCTATGACTTTGATTCTATTAGTAATGTTGTTTATGTGGCTAACATTCTTCGTAAGCGATGGATGTGTTTGATAAATTTAAAAAATCAATATAAATACGTGTTAAAGATTATAGTATGATGTCTTGTGGTGAATTTTTAAATTTATCAAATGCATCAGCAACTTACGTAGAAGAACGTTAGCCAAACGTGAGTAGCGTTACTAGTAAAATCATGATTAGAAACTTAAATTATCAAGTTTCATATTTTAAAAGACCAAAAATGAATAAAAATTTTTAGAGGGAAGAAAGCTAAAATTGACAAATTTAAAAGGGGTGATAAACATATTTGGCCATTTTTTCAATATACCATAAAAAAATAAGTTTCTTTTTCCTATATCACACCATGTTTCCTAAATTCCAAAAAAAATAAGTTTCTTTTTTCCTACATCACACATTGTATCACTTTATTACAAAAACCTAAGCATGATTTAGGGCTTGACATGATCAACTTAACATACACCTCGAAGAGTACCTAATTAGTTTAGTAATATTATATATGTTCATTCTTATTGTTTCCTAGCCACTTTTTTTTATTAAGAAAACTATGGAGAGAAAATTCGTAGTTATAGAAGTTAGAGCAATATGGGTAAATCCCTCATCTAAGAAGATGCTTTTTGCAAGAAATTGAGTCAAAGTCTTTCTTGCAAAGTATCTCTATACTCTTTTACCTTACTAGTAGGCTTCCATTAAGTCAAACCCCTATAGATAGAGATACATTCTTTTACCTTACACACTTTTCATAGCCATTTCTAATACCTTGTAGAGATACATGCTTTTTCCCAATATTATTATCTTTGACTTTTTGGTTAAGAATCACCCCTGTTGATCACACATAGTTGCACCACTATGCTATAAAGCTCAAGAATATTCTTTCCCACCAACAAAAATCGATCCAGTTGGTAAGGATTAGACTCATACGAAAAGGCTCAAGTCCTTGGTGAGCCTAGAATCCAATTCATCTAAACTTTTTTCAATAAAAAAAATCTCCCCCAAGTAACAATCTTACTATACTAGTTGAACCTATTTTCTTTTTTGGTGCTAAGGATGGCCTAAGGTCCGAAAAACATAACTAAAAAGTAAAATGAGGAGACTTAACTTGTGTAGCTTTGGCATAATGTACTAGCTAGCAAGTACCATCTTCTTATCTCCTTGTCTTAAACTAATCATATTAAGAGAACAATTTATTAGAAATGTCACGAGTCAATTTATAAAAATATATGAATTAATTCAAATAACTCAAATTTCAGCCAGTGAGAACAAATATAACTTGACTTTATTTGATGTGAATTGGTAAGTTGAATCACTTGAATAAAAAAAATCTTAAAAATTATAAAAATTAATTTAAAAAAAAATAGAGAAAAGGAACCATTATTGTTAATAAATTCAAATATTATAAATTGTTTATCAACTCCAACTTTAATAATCTCATTTTTAAAAAATTAATTTTAATTAAGTGATTAACAAAAATATAGATTAAATGAACCAATCTAGCTCAAACATAATTTGACTAGTAGGTTAAGTGAGCTATCTCATTTTAATTTATAAAGAAGTAAAATTAATTTTATTCAGCCCATCCCACTGGTGAGTAGAATTGGCTGTGAGGCTGACTCACATTAATACCTCTAAAATTTAAAATAGTCTTCACCTAAAACAAAAATACCTATAAGTGTGTAGACTTTGGTTCATATTATATATGCTATTTGTAAGAACAAATAAACTTACTCCTAACTTAAGCATTGTTAGGATGGAGAATAGGCTTTGGTGACTCTAGAAGCCGTCCATGATTCAATTATCTATGCAAGGGAATATGGTGAAGTTTGTTATCTGGACTGTATCAAAGTTGGCTTCTATAATCAAAATCCTGAGTATGGAGGAAATGATAACGCAAGGTAACACGGGCCTTGGTACCTCGGGTGAACAACATATGTTGCCATCTTTGAGTTGAAGGCTTGCACACTCCATCGAGACCATGAACAACCCAACAACTCTTCACAATTGTAGAATTATTATGATGGCATAAAAGGAACCACATAATCTGTTAGAAATAATAATTAGAAAATAAAAGGTTGTAAGATGAAGAGTTGTCAGTTACTCTATATTAAGGAGCAGTTACTCTGCATTAAGAGACAATTACTTTATATTAAGGAGTAGTTATTTTGCATTAAGAGACATTATTATTTTGTAACCACTATTTATGAGTATTTAGTATGTTAATTAAAAGACGTTGTAATGTTATGAATTGCTCTATTATTAATAGGGCATCAACTTATGTAATTGATATGCCAAGAAATAAAATGCCAAGAAATAAAATTTATTTTTCTATTTTTTAAAGTCTTTTCTAGTTTATCTAAGAAAGTGGTATCAGAGCTTAGACTTTGGTGAGTTGAGAGAAACACTTAGTGAGTTGAGAGATCAATTAGTGAGTTAAGAGATCAGTTAGTGAGTTGAGAGATGACAAGTGATAATTTAAACTTGTTTCAATTCCCTCGTCTTACTAATGAGAATTATGACAATTGGTGTCCTCACATGAAAGTCTTTTTAGGTTCCCAAGATGCTTGGGAGGTTGTAGAGAAAGGTTATACTCTCCTTGAAGATGTGACTATTTTGTCACAACATGAGAAGGAGATTTTAGTAAAGACAAAAAAGAAGGATCAACAAGGACTTACCTTCATCTATCAAAGTTTAGATAAAGCTATGTTTGAGATGGTGTCTAATGTATCCACCTCTAAAGAAGCTTGGGAGATTTTGAAAACTTCTCTTGAAAGTGTTGACAAGGTGAAGAAGGTGTGCCTACAAACTCTACGAGGAGAGTTTGAATCCTTGCGTATGAAGGAGTCTGAATCAATTTCAGATTTTGGCAATAGGGTGATGACAGTAGTGAACCAAATGAAGCGTTATGGAGAGAATATGGAAGATATTCGTGTGGTAGAAAAAATTCTTCATTCTTTAACCATAAAATTTGATTTTGTGGTTTGTGCAATTGAAGAGTCAAAGGATTTATAATCGATGACAGTGGATGGGTTCACTTCAAGCATATGAAGAAAGGTTTAAGAGAAGACATGAGGAGCCTTTGGAGCAAGTCCTAAATGTCAAAGCTTCTTTGAAAGAAAATGGAGGAGAAAAATATCAAAGAGGACGTGGACATGGACGTGGATGTGGACGTGGACGTATCCAAGGAAGAGGAGGAAGAGGAGATCATGAAAACTTTTATAATACTAAAAGGAGTTATCAACCTACCAAAGGTCGTGGAAGAGGAAGAGGTAGAGACAACTTTGGTAGAAAAATAAAAGGAGGTATGATAAATCTAATGAGTGTTATAATTGCCATAAATATGGTCATTTTTTTTGAAAGTGTAGAACCAATGTTGAAGAAAAGGTAAATCTTGTTGGTGACAAAGAAGAAGGTGAAAAGCTAACATTGTTACTAGCACTTAATGAAAATAGTGATGATAAGAGCCTATGGTATTTTGACAATGGAGCAAGTAATCACATGTATGGTTACAAGGAGAAATTTGTGGAGCTTGAAGAGAAGGTGAGGGGAAATGTTTCCTTTGGTGATTCTTCCAAGGTGAAAATCCAAGGGAAAGGTACTATTTTAATTCCTTAAAAGATGTCTCTCACAAATTCATCAAGGATGTCTATTATGTTCCTAAATTAAAAAGTAATATTTTGAGTTTGGGACAACTTGTTGAGAAGGGGTATGAAATCCTCATGAAAGAAAATTGTTTGTCGCTTAGAGATCAAAATTCAAATTTGGTTGCTAAGGTGTTTATGTCAAGAAATAGAATGTTCATGTTGAGCATTAAGACCAATGAAGCAAAATGCTTAAAGGCTAGCATAAAAGATGAAGCATTGTGTTGGCATATGAGGTTTGGACACTTGAACTTTGGAGCACTTAAGGCCTTAGGAGATGAGAAGATGGTGAAGGGAATGCCTCACATCAACTATCCCAATCAAATGTGTGAAGCATGTCTTCTTAGCAAGCATGCAAGAAGAAGTTTTCCTAAAGAAGCTGAATCAAGAGCAAATGAGCCTCTCCAACTTGTGCACATTGATGTGTGTGGTCCAATTGATCCTCCTTCATTTGGTAAAAATAAATATTTCTTGCTTTTTATTGATGATTTTAGTAGGAAGACTTGGGTGTATTTCTTGAAGCATAAATCCGAGACATTTGTAATTTTTAAAAATTTTAAAGCTCTTGTAGAAAAAGAGAGTGCTTATGTAATTAAGGCTTCAAGATCTGATAGAAATGGCAAATTTACATCAAAAGAATTCAATGAATTTTTTGAAAAGAATGAGATTCATCGTCCTCTAACAGTTCCTAGAACCTCACAACAAAATGTGGTAGTGGAGAGAAAAATAGAACTATTCTTAACATGACTAGATGTATGTTGAAAGCCAAATCTATGTCCAAGGAATTTTGGGCTGAAGCTGTTTCATGTGCAGTTTATTTATCTAATCTTTCTCTTACAAGGAATGTCAAAGGTCAAACACCTCAAGAAGCATGGAGTGGAGTGAAGCCAAAAGTTGACCATTTTAGAGTCTTTGGGAGCATTGCATATGCTTATGTGCCCAACCAAGGAAGATCCAAGCTTGATGATAGAAGTGTGAAGCATGTGTTCATTGGTTATGATGCAAATTCAAAAGGCTACAAGTTGTATAATTCAAACAATAGGAAGATGATTATAAGTAGAGATGTAGAATTTGATGAAGAAGAGGCATGAAATTGGGAAAAAGAAGAAGCCACTTATGATTTCCTTCCATATTTTGAAGAAGGTGATCAAGATGTTGTAGTACCAAATGAGTTTTCTACTCCACCTCCATCACCAAATCCTTCAATACATGAAGCCTCATCTTCTAAAGGGAGTCTAAGTGAAAGGACACAAAAAATGAGAAGCGTTTAAGAAATATATGATGAAACTGAAATTATAAATGATTTATTTTGTCTTTTTGTTGATTGTGAGCCTCTAACTTTTGATGAAGCTATGGAGGACAAAAGGTGGAGACAAACCATGGATGAAGAAATCAAAGCCATAAAGAAGAATGACACTTGGGAGTTATCAAATCTTCCTAAGGGTCATGAAACAATTGGAGTCAAGAAACAATTGGAGTCAAATGAGTGTTTAAGATCAAGAAGAATGCAAAGGGAGAGCTGGAAAGATACAAAGCAAGGCTTGTTGCTAAAGGATACAAGTAACAACATAAAGTTGATTATGATGAAGTATTTGCACCAGTTGCTCATATGGAGAAAATTCGTCTTCTTATTTCAATAGTAGCTCAAATGGGTTGAAGAATCTTCCAACTTGATGTCAAATCAGCTTTCCTAAATGGCTATCTTGATGAAAATGTCTATTGTTGAACAACCAATGGGCTTTGCCATTAAAGGAAAAGAGGAGAAAGTCTTGAAATTGAAGAAGGCATTGTATGGCCTAAAGCAAGCACCAAGAGCATGGAATAGTCGCATTGATAAGTACTTTCAAGACAATTGGTTTGTTCGTTGCCAACATGAGTATGCTCTTTATGTTAAAAAAATTGATAATGATGATATTCTTCTAGTTTGTCTTTACATGGATGATCTTATTTTTATTGGAAATAACCCAAATTCGTTTGAAGACTTCAAGAAGGTTATGTCTTGTGAATTTGAGATGACAGATATAGGGCTCATGTCCTACTACTTGGGGTTAGAAGTGAAACAAATGAATAATGATATTTTTGTTTTTCAAGAAAGCTTTGCAAAGAAGGTGTTGGAGAAATTTAAAATGTTTGATTGCAATCCTATGAACACACCCATGGAAGGTAGCTTGAAATTTTCAATGTTTGATAGTGGAGAGAAGGAAGATCCTACTTTGTTCAAAAGTCTTGTAGGAAGCTTAAGGTAGATATTATGTATGCGGTTGGTGTAGTTTGCTGCTTTATGGAGGCTCCTACCTCTACTCATATGAAGGTAGCAAAGAGAATTTTTCGTTACCTTAAAGGTACACTTGATTTTGGCTTATTTTACTCTTCTTCTGATGAGTTCAAAATTATGGGATTTTGTGATAGTGATTTTACGGGAGATGTTAATGATAGAAAAAGTACTACTGATTTTGTGTTTTTCATGGGTGGTTGTACTTTTACTTGGAACTCTAAAAAACAAGTCATTGTTACACTTTCTACTTGTGAAGCTGAGTATGTGGCTGCAACTTCTTGCATGTGTCAAGCTATTTGGCTAAGAAGATTGTTGAAAGAGTTTAATATGAAGCAAGAGGAGAGTACAAAAATTCATATTGATAATAAATCTGCATAAATTCTTGCTAAGAATCTGGTGTTTCATAAACGAAGCAAACACATAGATACAAGGTATCATTTCATTAGAAAATGCATTGTCAAGAAAGAGGTATAGTTAGTTCATGTGAAGACTCAATATTAAGTTGCAGATATTTTTACTAAGCCCTTCAAGTTTGAAGATTTTAAAAGATTGAGAGCAAGACTTGATGTACAGGATTTTCTAATTAAGAAGAGATGTTAGAAATAATAATTAGAAAATAAAGAGTTGTAATATGAAGAGTTGTCAGTTACTCTTGATTAAGGAAGCATTACTATGTATTAAGAGACAATTACTCTACGTTAAGAAATAATTATTTTACATTAAGAGACATTATTGTTTTGTAACTATTATTTATGAGTATTTAGTGTGTTAATTAAAAGATATTAAAATATTATGAATTACTCTTTTATTAATAAGATATCAACCTATATAATCCATATGTCAAAAAATAAAAGTTATTTTTTCTATTTTCTAAAATCTCCACTAATTTGCCTAATAATCACATTCGAGACATATAAAAGCAACCACATAATCCACTTCATAACATCCCTTGCAATTGCCAGAAGTTAGATACTTTGCCGATTCAATTTCCACCACATTAAGATATCAAAATCCAGCATTCTTTGTAAAACATCCATTCAATTTCATAATTGAAGTTATAGCTCTTATCTTTCTAACAAATGTACAAATAAAAAATAATTTAACACATCAATACCACCATTTTCCCCATCTAATGATGAAGAGCTACTAGTATGGCCTCGATTCTTTTTCATTGATAATCTGAAACCAAATCATAACACAACTATCAAATTTCTCCTCATTTACCAACTTTTTTCTTTCTCGTCCCCCTCCCTTTCTTCTATTTCTTTTTCTTTTTCTTTATTCTCTTCATTTTCAACAACTTTGTCATTTGTTTACTTTAAGATATTTGAATGTCAATTGTTAAATAATAAATAAATATATACTATATTTTAATTAAATAAAAATTTACTTTAAAATTTAAGATACATACAAAATAATGCCGGTTAAAACCAAGAGATGCATTATTTTTTAACTGTTATTGTTGAAGGAGATGCAACAGCTAAGTCTATTACTAAATTAAAGATGAAATTGGTACGGTTAATTCTTACCATTATAATGAGATATGCACAGTATAATTTTTGCAATGGTTTATAATAATTATTTTTACAAAGAGATGCACCGTTAATCACAGATGCAAATCATTCCACTTTGCACCTTCGGGGTGTGGGAATATATCAATAATCCACCTCCACATTTACCTTCAATATTCATTAAAAAAATAAAAAATAAATTAAAATAATATTATATTATTATATTTCTAGAAATGACCTACAAATTTAGAAGAGAAATAGTTGTTTCCACAACAACCCAAAATATAAATCGGTTTCACTTAGTTTCAATGATAATTCATCTGTTGCTAGACACGTTTCCAATTATAGGAGAAACTTTTAATTGGAGTTGTACTTAGAATTTGACCCATGGCTATAAAAAAATATAAAAAAAGTTATTTATGTTGAACAAGAAAACATTAATGGAAAGTTAATAATAATAAATAATAAATATTGAAAATTTAACGGGGATAACTAGAAATAATGTGAGTTTTGCTCGCGCACGTATTCGAATCCAGTCATTCACGTTTAAAATAGACTTAAAGGATCCAAACAATAATTTTAGTTTTTTAAAATTGAAAATCAAAGAATTTTTATTTTATAAGAATTAAAATCAAAACTCACTGCAACTAAAAACATATTTTTAAACCTTTAAAAAATAAAAATACATATATATATATATATATATATATATATATATATATATAATATGGAATTAAAGTATTGAATTATTATAATCATAATATTTTTTATTTAAAATTGATCTAAAATTTATCTGAAATTAGAGACAAATTTCAAACAGATACATTATTATTTTATAGTTTTTTTATATATTATATTATGTATTTTTATAATATAGATATATAAATATTTTAATTTTTTGAAGTATTATATTATGCAACTCTGGAGATATTATGCTACACCAAAAATATAAGGAAAAATGAAATTCCCCAGCAATGCATAACATTAAGCTACTTATGTATCTAATATATACTTGTGTGTATATAAAATATATATATATAATAATAATAATAATAATAATAATAATAATAATAATAATAATAATAATAATAATAATAATAATAATAATAATAATAATAATAATAATAATAATAATAATTTGATAATGAAAAATAAATAAACATAATATCTATATAAAATATTTATTTTGTTTTAGATGTATTATTCTATCATATTGCATTGTGATAATTATTATGTCCAATTTAATAATATATTAATTTTGAATATTATCTGCCCTGAAAAATAAATTAACTCATATATTTTATAATTTATTTATAGTTATAATTTCATATTTTTAATATACACATTTAACCAGCTATATCGTTGTGGGATGCGCAGGTACACTGGTGTTCAAGAAGACAATGAAAATAAAAGAGAAAGTTAGTTCAATGTGATATTTTAAGTACAATAAATATCATGTTAGTTATTTTTCTAATGTTATTGGCCAAAAGTTTAGGAGTGGTTAAGCTGATCTACATTTTAATAATTACTTAAATAAAAATTTAAATAATTAATATATATAATCATTTAATATATATGAAGTATATAATTATAATTATTTAATCTAACAGAGGGATGCATAAGCGCTGTACTTCGACAACTAAAGTGGAGGGCATAATTTTGTATTCTATTGGAGTCTTGTATTTTGTAAGGTACTTTCATGCTTCTCATGAAGTGTGATCGTTTTTTTTTTTTTCGTGAATGATAACTCTTTGTGCGTGATTAAATTGCATATTCTTTAATAAAATTATTTACTTATAAAAATATAATCATTTTCAATAAAAAATATTTAATTATAATTAGATCTTTTTATTGTTATCTATTTAAAATTTTAATATGTACAAAAGTTTTTTTAATTTTTATAAATATATATTACTTTATAAGTATTTTTAAGGTCCTTCGGTGTAACTTTCTAAAGGAAAACACTTCTAGATTGGCATATAAGAGTATTCTAATGTTACATGTAATTTTTTAGAGTTTAACATACAAGAAATTGCACTCTAAAGGTCTTAAATAACATATTTCTGACTTCTATCATACTCTGTAATTTCTATCATAAAGTTTGAGAACTTACTTAAATCCATATTGCAATCTTCCTTACTTTCAAATATTTTCTCTTCTCTTACTCCCTTTTGTAACACTATATTTTCTTGTGTGGTTAATTAAAGAGATTGAGGTGATTAGAAGATAGAATTAAATTTAATTTTAATAGAAAAATTTAATAAACAATATTTACACATTTTTCGAGAAAGTTTTGAATGAGATTGAAATAGTTTGATACACATTATCGAGATAATGTTCTTTTCTAAGAGAGTGAATGACCTAACTTAGAAATATGAATAGTTAATATCACAATGTCATCAACACATTTCCTAATGCAGTTAACATGTACCACAAGGTAAATGACCAATTGACCTTTCATTTTTGACAAAAAATGATTATACCATTTATAGTTATTTACTTTACCATTTATGGTATAAAATTCAAAAAAACAAGACCTACTGTTTGGGATAAGTTCCATTAGTCCACTTCTTGCCAAAAGTGTTAAGAACCACTTTTCCATTCCTAGACTGATCCATTCGAATTGACTTCTTTAAGCCCTCTTTAAATCCTTATCACCAATTGAAGTTCAAAGCTTTCCTCACCCCCTTTGAATTTTGAAATTTCATACCTAACCCTTAACACCTCCATTGTTGATATTCCAAGCTCCTTCACTAAAGTTTTCATATCTCATCTTCATTCCAAGTAAGGGAAGCTTGGCCCTTTATGTTTACTAGTTGAACAATGTTGTATGATGGTTAACAACAAAGTTTAATGCATGAAAACATGATGTAGTGAACTTAAATGTTCTGGACTATTAGTGAAGAAATATATGTGATTTAGTGTGTCTATATTGAAAAATCATGTAGAGATATTATATTATTATGTCCTCTCACTGAGTAAGTAGCCCTACTCGCCCAATAAAGCTTGAAATATGGAAAATTGATGAGTGCTCGCTAAGTGAGACCCATGTCTTGCTGAGTGCCTAAAAAACAACACATGAAAAATCTGGAAAAAAAAAACTTGCTCACTAAGCGACTCATATACTTGTTTAGCAAGGAACATAATCTTATGAATCTATTGAATGCTCGCTGGGCAAGATTGAGCTTCATGAGTGTTAAGGCTATGCTTTGGCTTGATGCAACATACTGAGTATGTAGGTTGAAAGTTATAAACTATGTTGTGATTCATATACTATGTAGGTTGAAAGTTATAAAGCTTGGTTGGTTGTTTGGAATGGGCTTCCAAGCTTAGTATTGGATAAAAGGTGGAGGCAATTAAGTATGAGGGATAAGGAGACAGACAAATCTATAGGGGGCTAAGGTTATTGTAGACGTTAAGTCATGGTGAGTCACTACTCACATATAGCTATCTCGACAAACCACTTATCTCATCCATAGATAAGATTTCAGCGTTTCCCCAATGGTTTTTGGCACGTGTTATGTTGTGATGACTTGGTAGTCAATTATACTATGTTAACGGAAAGTGTTTGATTGATCACTTGAAAAGTTAGAGTCTCTACGAAGTAGAATTGGTTTGGTTTGTTGTTTTGAGAATTTGTTGAATTATGTACTTGATTGTATGTTTGTGATTATAAGAATATAAATGTTTCTTCTATTATTATGATTAATTTGAATATGATTTGTTACATGAG
This sequence comes from Mucuna pruriens, assembly GCA_025330945.1. Lineage (NCBI taxonomy): Eukaryota > Viridiplantae > Streptophyta > Magnoliopsida > Fabales > Fabaceae > Mucuna > Mucuna pruriens. The sequence continues at coordinate 1,056,977 of JAENHJ010000545.1, forward strand.
CTTACCCTAATGTTTCTTTGCTTATGTGCGATTGCGATGACTTCAAATGACGTGTTTCTAAGAGTAGATGTTGAGGTCTTCAAGGAGCTTGAGTACTGCATGCATGCCATATCCTCGAGTTCATTTAGGCACCTCCACTCTCAATTTTCAAGAAAACACCATGGGCCCCAAGAGGGGCCTGGTTGATTGACTTAGAGTTGAAAAGGGTTTGGTACCAAAGGGATATGAATCATTTTGGTGATTTTTGGTCTTTCTTGAATGTTCTTTGATAGTTCTTACATGAGAATCACATAGTTATTAGAGAACATAATATTTGAAAGAAAAAGTTATCTTTTAGTGAAAACCAACTTCATTTTTGATAACCTTCGTAACATCTCTTTGAATTTGTTTTTCTTTAATGTCAAAATTATCCTTAATGAAGTGGGAAGAGAGGAATTTATTTTAACAACTTAAAAATAATCCCCAATGACTCAAATATATTTTAAGACTAACAACCATCACATTAGGCATCTTTTCATTAAAGTAATTTTATAAATTACATGAGCCAATATTAGAATAAAATAGTCTAACATGTCATACCTGAACAAGTTGTATGAGAACATGAGAACATGGTAGTGTAGAAGTGGTGGCACCTTCACTCTCCATTTTTAGGAAACCACCGTGGACCCAAGAGGGGCCTAGATGATTGAATCAAAGATACAAAGGGTTCAATACCAAAGGGATATGATGATAAAGTACGTGTCAATTGTCACTTCATGGATCTCATTCACATTTTGCACCGAACACGATCTATGTTTGCTTATCCAGGCAATGTGGAGTCAACTTATGCATTTTACGAGGGATCAACTATCTAGTATCAATTGCCACCACCCTTTTCGTTTGGGGCTCAAACCTTGTTGTCTCTGTGTCATTCCTGAAGATGCTTGTCCAGAGGAAACATTTCACCCTGCTCCTCCCTAGTAATAGTTAGGTTGTGGTGTTGACCAGCTTTGAGTTTGTGAGTCATGTATTGCTCTTCCCTTGTTTACTTCGAGGATTATGTTATTTTATTTTGGACTACAAGTACCACAAGGTATGAACAAGTACTAGCTACTTGAACTTATTCTTATTTAATCATATGCTTTTATATATTTATTGTTTTATCTAATTGTGAAAAATTTATATGCATTTTCATAAATAAACTAATCAAGAGTTTTCTAAATAAATGAACCCTTAGACTTAAGTTTTGTGTTTTGTCTTCCATTGTAATGGCAATGAGTCATTGCAATTAGTGGTATTGTAGCTGGTCGTGTCCTTATGGGAATGAACCTATGGGGAATAGGTCCATTGTGTCTTTTGTTATGTGCTGTGGAATCATTTCTAGAAAGAAATGACTATTGATTATTGATTATTGAAGGTTGAATGATTTTCGTTGAATGTTACCTCTTAAAAGAGATCCATGTGTGATGGCTTTTAGCCAAGCTTTCTTGATCTTATTTTGACTTTGTAGAATCACGATGAGGGGACCACACCTAGCACTACTTATCGATTTCTCTCAAATTGCCAATGTGACACCCTTTACCTTGTGATCTATTTACTAATATCAAAACAATTAATTTAAATGAATAAAATAGAACTTTTGAATGTAAGACAATTCATTCTCGATAAAATAAAACTTATAACATCAAAACTCAAACGTCAGTAGTAAAGGATTCACATTAAATTCTCATCAAATTGAATTATGAAAGTAAAGTCCAACTAGCAATTCAAAAGCTAATTTAAAACTACTAAGTCTTAAAACCAAAGCAAACATAACAATAAATCCAAATTCAATCATATTGTCCCAATGTTACATGTCTTATCAAAGCTTAAACTATCCCAAAATAACTTAATTAAAGAGACAAAAAACACAAGAAACCAATACTCACTCATCTTGCACCTACTCGTCCTTACCTGCAATTAGCATTCAACCCACACACAAACATTACAAATATAAAGAGGGAGTGAGAATATGTCTCATTACCATAAGGGTACCTTCGCAAGGTCGGGTAGCACATACACAACCACACATAAACATATATATATATTAACATTTACATGATAATGATGCATCCTACTCGCTACTCCATATGCATGTGGTACCAACTCAAATCTAGAATAGTAGGCTAGGTAGGGGTAACACTACTAATCTCTGTCTTTGCAGTTAGCCATACCATGCTAGCATGATTTCCTCTAATAGCATGTTAAGATTTACTCATCTTTTACTGTGTGCCTTGACTCATGGGATCAATCATGACCATTGGGGTTTCCATACTGAGTAACCCCTAGGAGGTCTAGTAACCTTGCCACTTAGCTCATGTATACTTTCTTACAACACCAGTTGCATTATATGATGCATGTCAAACAATTCATTTTTCTTTAAACTTGGGTCGATGAAGACCGTGCTTGTCTTTTACAAGCTAGACACCTCATTTCACTAAACCCATAAGTAGCGAGCATCATTCCTGCCTTTCACAAACTTAGGTAGCTCACTTGACAAGTATCCAAGTTCCTTTCTCGCCAACTCTTAGCTTGGGAAACCCATTAGATAACCACCCATCCATTACTCAATTTCATGTCTAATTCTCATACCTTTCAATGTAATGATAATTATGATTTGATTTTGTTTTGTTCATACAACAACATTCATATACATAATTATACACAAGATCACAACAACACACACCTCTTAAGTCTACAATCAAGGGGAATCTATCCACTAAGTTTATATTTCTCGCTTAGTGGGTCCAAACACTCACCTAATGAATGAGGACTATAGAGAGTCCTACATTAACACTCGCTCAACAAACCACTATGTTTGCTTAGCAAATGAATCACTTTAGTTTAGCAAGTCTCACTACACACTTATTGAAGGGGATTATTGAGTCTAGACATTTGACTTTCCCAATGAATCCTAGATTCGCCCAATGAATGAAGCCATACTGAGTTACTATTTTTAAGCTTTCCCTTTATCGTCCAATGAGACCCTTTACTTGCCCAACCAGTTGAGCCATAGAGGCTTTAGTGGTATCATTCGCCCTAGTACTCTCATCTCTTAGTGAGACCCATGCTCGCTCAACGAGGAGAGCCATATAAAGTTTCATTATTTGGCTTTCACTTTCTTGCCTAGCAAGTAAAGCTACAAAGAGCTCTACTCTTAGGCCCTCTCACTCATCACTTGCTCAGTGAAAGGAGCCACTAAGAGCTCCAAGGTTCATATTTTCCTTGTGAGTCTCACCAATCACCCAACAAATAGAGCTATAGAGAGGAATTCTCCTCTCTTTATCATGTTGTTGCCTAGTGAGAATCACTCCTCGCCTAGCAAGTGTTTGACAACAATAGTTCATGATTTTGCGATTTCTAAAGAAAACTTAACCAATTCGAGGGGAAAACTTAAGGTTCTAAAGTTAACTTAATTGCTACGAATTTAACACACCAAAACACACTCAAAATAATACTAATACACAATTAAACACACCAAACGACGAAACCCTAAACTAGCATAGCAAAAATAATTCAACCAAATAATGGGAAATAACTATATAAATCCATACAAATTTCACACATAGAGACATAATACTAATCCAAGAGTTTATTACCCTTTAGAGACAACCAAAAACATATAAAATTGGGGTCCTAGGGACGATCCCTATACTTTTACTCAAGTAAAGGAAATCCAACAATGAGGTAAAACTCACTCCCCCTTTTACTTGGTGAGGGAAAACAACGAGAACCACTATTGAGGCTACCCTAATAGTGAATGGACCAAAATTTCATGAACTTGTAGAGTTATGCAAGAATGGCCTTCCACAATTCAACGGAGAATTTGACCTAGACATGTTAGATCATTGGATTAGAGAGGTTGAGAAGATTATTTGAGCCATGAATTGCCCTAAAGAGTCGAAAGTAACATATGCTACCTACATGCTAGTAAAAAAAATAATATTGGTGGTAAGAAGTGCAGTAACTCATGGAAGTTAGAGGTGAAGCTATAGTATGGATGAACTTTCAAAGCCATTTCCCTAGGAAGCATTTTCTTGCTAGCACCCAAAATAAGAAAAAAGTAAGAATTTCTAAAATTGTACCAAGGAGTTACAACTATCAATAAGGATGCTACAAAGTCGAAATGTTTGTCTCATTTCTACAACCAACCTACTTTTGAGGGATGAAGATGCCAAAGGTTTGAGGAAGGACTAAGGCATAGCTTAAAAATGTGATCATCTTGATGGCTATTTGGAAATTTCTTGAGCTGGTAAAGAAGGCAAAATTTGTGGAGTGCTTGGAGTGCAACACGAAAGTGATGAAGACTCTAGGAGTTGGGTCATTTGGATTCAAGAAGGGACATCATCAGAAGAAACCTTATAACAGGCCACATAATTAGTCATTAGAACACAAGAGGTTTATTTGCCTCGCGCAACCTTGAGATGACTCGAACTAGGAATCAATCAATGAGATGTTTTAACTATAATGAACCCCATGTCATTAAGGAATGCCTAATAAGGGGAGTTGTGTGCTTCAAATGTCAAAAACCTGGATACATGGCAAGGGACTACCATGAACTAGAAAAACCCAAACAAATAGTCAATGCAAAAGAGTTTCCAAGTCTACTTCTGTCAGAAGAGTGTTTTCTATGAGTGGAGTGGAAGCCTTTGGATATGAAAATCTTTACTACATGAGTGCAAGGATACGTGATTCTATCCTTTTTAGAAGTTAAGAGTGTTTTTGCCTTGGTTTCTATGTAAATTGTTAGGAATTTTCTTGAAGTTTTTCCTAAAGAAGTACCTAACCTACCGCACCAATGAGAAATGGAGTTCACCATAAACCTAGTTCTAGGAGTAAGGTCAACGTCAATAGTAGCATACAAGATGGCACCTGTAGAGTTAGTTGACTTGAAGAAAAAAGTGGAGGAGTTGTTGGAGAAAAGGATGATAAGACTGAGTTTTTTCCTTGGGGAGCACAAATGTTGTTGGTAAAAAAAGAAAGACAGAGATCAAGACTATATGAACTATTGCTAATTGAACAAATTGATGATTAAGAACTAATGTTTGTTACCAAGGATAGATGACTTGATGGATCAGTCGAAGGGAGCTACGATTTTGTCCAAGATAGACTTTTGATCTAGTTATCACTAGATACAAGTGAAGGATAGTGACATCCTAAAGACCACTTTCAAAACTCACTACAAGCATTATGAGTATGTGGTTATGTTGTTTGGAGTTACGAATTGATGAAAACCTAGATAGCACTCAAAGAAGATATCTAAGTGGATAAAAAGGCAAAGGATAATCAAGCACTCAAAGGCCTAATGCTTAGAGAAAGGCTAAGGAGATTACAAAAAGAAGTGCTTCAAAAGATAGAGATGCTTAGAAGCTTGGAAGACTCAAGCCCAAGCCCAAGCCTAACCTTATACTCTATATGGGCTTGGTCTTTAACTTCCTAGAAACATATGTTATTTATTGACATGTCATTTTGATGTCATTTACATCTCATTTGTAAGTCTATAGGTCAAGTCTCAATGTACATTAAGACTTAAAGACTTGTTTGTTTGGCTAAGTCTATAGGATAGTCTTTAGCTTGTTTGGATAGCAAGATTAGATAATTTCTTGCATGGAATGAATATCTAATCCCCCTAGCCAAACATATCCTAAGGCGTGAAGCTAAGCCTATATAAGGCTTCACCCCACCCCTTCTATCTGTAATTTTGATTGAATGAATTTGTAGTTGCATTGAAATGTTTTATACAAAAATTTTCAATTCTTATAAAGTTTTCAAGAGGCTTGTGGAAAATCTCATAATACTCGCATCTTCCTCATGTATTGAGTAAGTGGCGAGTTCCCTTAAGCATTTCCTTCTTACTCACATTTTCTTGTTTCTTCCCCTTTGTTCCTTTCCTATTCAATTTGGCAAGCTCCACTATTTGAAGAGTTAGAAGACCAAAATACAAGGAAGATCATAGGGAGTCATCATGAATACTCTTGATACATTCATGGATTACATGAATAGGATATTTCATCCCTTCTTAGACATGTTTCTAATTGTGTTTATCGATGATATCATAGTCTATTCTCAAAACTATGAAGAACACAAAAAAGCATTGGAAGATCATATTGGAAGTCTTAAAGGAGAAATGACTGTGTGTCAAGTTTTCAAAGTGTGAGTTTTAGTGGGAAAAGGTGAATTTCTTGGGCCACGTGATCTTAGTTGATGGACTAATCTTGGATTTGGGAAAAGTGAAAACTGTTTTATAGTAGAACATTTGAACACAACTACTAAAATTAAAATTTGTGTGGGTTTAACTAGGTATTATCGAAGATTCATTGAGGGATTATCGAAGGTAGTTACATTATTGACCTATTCGATATAGAAGGATCAACTGTTCGCATAGACTAAGATTTGTGAGCAAAGTTTTCAAGAGTTAAAGAAGAAGCTAACCACCTCACCTGTTTTGGTTCTTCCAAATTCTGGTAGGCCTTTTGAGGTTTATTACGGTGCTTCACACCAAGGGTTTGTATGCATGTTGATGAAGTAATGGAAGGTTCTAAAGTATGCATCAAAGCAATTTAAGACCCATTAGAAGAACTATCCCACACATGACTTGGAGTTTGTTGCAATAGTGTTTGCTTTGAAGATATGGAGACACTACCTCTATGGAGCAAGGTTTGATGTCTTTAGCAACCATATGACTCTAAAATATATGTTCAATCATAAAGAGCTCAACATAAGGAAAAAGAGATGGATGGAGTTCTTGAAGGATTATGACTTCCAGTTAATGTACCATCCTGAAAAACCAACGTAGTGGCTAACGCTCTTAGTAGGAAGATGTACACATGTCAGCTTTGACGGTGAAGGAATTGGAGCTTGTGGAGAAGTTTAGATATTTGAATATTTATGTGGAAAGGAGTGCTTATCATATTAGTTGTGGAATGACCACAATGACCAGTGGCTTCTTAGAAACTATGAAGGAGAAATAGTTGACAGATTTGCACCTTGTGTAGAACCAAGGAGTTGATGGGGACAAACAAAGCAAAAGATTTCAATTTTGGAGAAGATGGAATTTTGAAATACAAATGGGGGAACTATGTACCACAAGACTTAAAGTTGAAGAAACTCATATTGGAAGAAAGGTATAAGAGAAGACTCATTTTACATCTTAGAATGACGAAGATGTACCAAGACTTGAAGAAGATGTTTTGGTGGTCGACCATGAAAAGAGATGTTGCTACTTGTCTAACTTGTTAGAAGGCCAAGATAGAACACCAAAAACTCGGAGAACTACTACAAATGATGGAGATACTTGAGTGGAAGTGGGATAGAATCACTATAGATTTTGTAGTAAGCTTACCAAGGAAAACAAAAGGATATGATGTTATTTGGGTCATTGTTGATAGGTTATCGAAGTGTGCTCACTTCTTATTGATTAACATCAATTACTCTTTAGAGAAGCTTAGACAATTGTATATCAAGGAAGTTGTTTGTCTACATGAAGTACCTTAAAGCATCATATCTGACAAAGATCAACGCTTTACATTACATTTTTGTATAGCTTGCATCAAGCCTTAGGGACAAAGTTGAGACTTAATTTAGCTTATTATCCATGATTAGATGGTCAATCTAAAAGAACAATCCAATCTTTGGACAATTTGCTATGAGCTTGTGTGTTGGATCATCTTGGAAGCTTGAATGGAGTCCTACCCTTAGTAGAATTCACCTACAACAATAGTTACTATGTAAGTATAGGAATGACACCTTTCAAATCCCATTATGGTAAGAGATGTAGGATGCCTCTATGTTGGTATCGGGATAGCAAGCACTTGATAATGAAACCAGAGTTAGCACCACAAATAATGGAAAAGATCAAGATCCAAAATAACATGAGAGTTTCTGAGAGTTTATAAAAGTCCTATGCTGACAAGAGAAGGATGTTTGAATTCGAGGAAGGTGATCATGTTTTCTTAAGAGTCATACTCATGATTGGGGTAGGCATAACGATAATATCCAAGAAACTCATTCCAAAATTTATTGGACCTAACCAAATCTTACATCGAATCGGCCTTGTAGGTTACCTGATAGACTTACCTCATTTCTTGTCAAACATACACAATGTCTTCCATTTTTCTCAATCAAGAAAGTACACCTAAGATCCCATGCATTGATAAAACCTAATTAAGTACAAATACGAAAGGACTTTACCTATGAAGGTCAACCTATAGGATTGAGGACCGAAGGGTGAAGCAACTAAGAGGTAAGAAGCTCGGTCTAGTCAAGGTTGTTGGATCGACATGATAAGAGATACAACATAGGAGTTAGAGGACAAAATGTGAGAACAACATCCACAACTCTTACAAGGTAAGTGAATTTTCAAGGATGAAAAATTTCTTGTTGAGCAGTATTATAATACTATATTTTCTTGTGTGATTAACTAAAGTGATTAACTAAAGTGATTAAGGTGAATTGCAAGATAGAATTAAATTTAATTTCAATAGAAAATCTTAGTAAATTGTGTTTAGACGCTTTTCAAGAAAGTCTTGAATGAGACCAAAATGGTCTAGCGCACATTTACCAAGGCAATGTTATTCACTAAGGGAATGAATGACTGAGTCTAGAAATACCGAGAATCAATATCATAGTGTTATCGACATGTTTCCCAATGTAGTTAGCACATATCCTAAGGTAAATCATCAATTGACTTTCCATTTTTGGTAAAAGATGATTATACCATTTGTAGTTAATTACCTTACCATTTATTATATAAAATTCAAAAGCAAAGCCTACCATTTGGGGTAAGTTTCCATCAATCTAATTCTTGCCAAAAGTGGTAAGAACCACTATTCCATTCCTAACTTGATCCATTGGATATTCCACTCTCCTTGATCCTTGGGCAATTGGCAGCCTCAATCCTTCTTTAAATCTCCATCACTAGTTGAAATTTAGAGTTCTCCTCACCCCTTGAGTTTTTAAATTTTTCCCTAACCCTTAACACCTCCATTGTTGATCTTCTAAGCTCATTGACTAAAATTTTCATATTCCATCTTCATTCTAGGTAAGGGAAGCTTGCCTCTATGTGTTTAATAGCTGAATAATGTTTTATGATGGCTAGAAACAAAGTTTAATGCATGAAAAATGATATACTGAACTATAATGTAATATGTTATGAGATTTCTTGAATATGAGAAAATATGTATGATGAATCATGAATCTTTGATTTGTTGTTGGAATGGTGTTTATGATGATTGAAATGTGTCAATGATGTGTGTATGTTGATGTTCTGGGCTATTAATGAAGTAATACATATGATTTTCTATGTCTATATTGGAAAATAGTGCCAAGACATGAAATTGTTACATCCATTTGGTGAGTAGCCATACTCGCCTAGTGAAGCTCAAAATCTAGGAAAGTGATGAGTGCTCATTGAGTGAGTCTGATGTCTCACTATGTGACACCCTAATTTTTGTGTGTTGCTATTGTTGTTATTATTATTGCTGTTGTTGTTATTATAATTATCCTATTAAATAATTGGTTATTATATTTTATCATCTTTTAAAAAAATATTATTTTATGAATAATTAAATAGATTGTATTTTTGAAAATAGGTGTTATTTAAGGATCAAGTAGTATTTGAATTTAAATATAATTAATAGGTTTTAGATATTTAATAAGATTTTTATATTACTTTCATGGTTAACAAATGTTTAGCAAATTTTCAAAAATGGATATAAATATTGTAATATTTAAAAAGATATTATCTATATATGAAAAATATTATCTTTATAAATAAGAGATATTTAATAGAAGATAAATATTTAAGTAATATATATTTAAACAATCTAGTTTAACCTCATTCTAACACTATAAGAAGGGGGTAGTTAGCACAACATCTAGTGCATCAAAAACACTTCTTTTAAACTCTATTGTGCTGCTACAACAAAAGACATAGGAGGAGCACCCTAAGGGCATTTCAAAGCCTTTGTTTTACACATTCCAAGTAAAGGAAAGTGAGAAATCTTACTCAAGAATGTGGGTATGACTACGGATAAAAGGGTTGGCCCAAACCCGTTGGTTGCTTGTGTTTGATTGCCTTGTTTTCCTATTTGTTTCTTATGTTTGATTGCCTTTGTTAATCAATAGAGTGTTAAGTTGTTTGCCTTATTGGTTGCTTGTGTTTGATTGCCTTTGTTAATTGACAAAGTGTTTGGTTATTTGTTTGTGGTTGCTTATCTCTATCAATTGATAAAGTACCAAACTCTTAATTTTGTGATTATGGGTTAAAATGGGTTGTACCTAGAACCTGAATTTGTATGTGAGGAGTCCCCCGAACCCCAAGTTTATAGGTCTTGGTTCCCTGAAAGGGGAATCAATTTCATGACTTTTTATGGTTAAAGACTGTATATCTTGGTTTCCCAAAGGAGGAACCAAATTAAGTACTTATACTTGAAATTGTATGGAATTATGTGATATGTTCGTGTATGCGTGATAAGTTGAATTCAAGACATGATGAAACATAAGCGTTATAATAATAATTGAGATATACATTGAGAACATGAAATAAAGAAATGTAATGAGGATGAGTGTTGATGGGTTACCGAGGCCAAGAGATGGTGAGAATGGGCCCGGATGACACTTGGCAAGAATGATATTCATTGATTGTTGTAGATCGTAGATGAGATACCTAGATCTAGAGGGGTGAAAATGGTTCTCATCAGCCTAATTTTCAAAAAGTGAAATGATAAAGAATAAACTATGTCATGCATCATTTAATAAAGACAAAATGTAGAGAAGTTGATATGAACCCTAATTGGTAAAGTCACTAGACTTTTTGGAGGCTACCTTAATAGTTAATCTCCAGTGGTTGTGTTTGATCCTACGGGCTAGAGCATATGTGCAAGTTGAGTAGATCCTAATGTGCTACCAAACGTCATGCATCATTTAATAAAGACAAATGTGTAGAGAAGCTTGTATGAACCCAAATTGGTAAAGTCACGAGACTTCTTGGAAGTTACCTCAGTAGTTAATCTTCAATGGTCATGTCTAATCCCACGGGTTAGAGCATATGTGCAAGTTGAGTAGATCCCAACGTGCTACCAAACGTCATGCATCATTTAATAAAGACAAATGTGTAAAGAAGTTAGTATGAACCCAAATTGGTAAAGTCACAAGACTTTTTGGAGGTTACCTCAACAGTTAATCTTCAATGGTCGTATCTGATCCCATGGCCTAAAGCATACGTGCAAGTTGAGTAGATCCTAACGTGCTACCAAACGTCATGCATCATTTAATAAAGACAAATGTGTAGAGAAGTTGGTATGAACCCAAATTGATAAAGTCACGAGACTTCTTGAAGGCTACCTTAGTAGTTAATCTTCAATGGTCGTGTCTGATCCCACGAGCTAGAGCATACATGCAAGTTGAATAGATCCTAACGTGCTACCAAACAGTATCATGCTAATATGGGATCGATCAACCAAAAGGTTGAGTCATGTTATCGCCAGCTCATTCTCGGTGATAGATTGATACCACATGCATATGAAGTAGAGACTAGGTTACATCGTTGTCATTTTTATGCATTCGAGTAAATGCCTTTATGATATTGTTATAATCTGTTATTTTTTTTAGGTGTCATGTGAGTACTACTTATATTGTACTCGCACCACGAGCTGAGTGAGATGCATTTTTCACTCTCTTTTGTTGTGTATTATTTGTGTTTGGATTGAATATCAATTGTAGGTTGATGAAGAGGTAGAACATGAATACTAGTGTCCTCATGTCTTATGGTTTTATTTATTTGTCTTGGGATATCTAATAGGTTGTGACATCGGATCTAGGTTTATGAATTACATTTATTAGGTTTTGAATTTGAGGATATGGCCTTTCAAGTGTCATATTTTTTTTATTTGATTTGTTTTCTACATTATTTAAGAATGTGAGGTCTTATTTCTCCACCACTGTGAACCCTAGTTAGATTTAGGCATGATATACTTTCTAATTATGGGGGAGAATGTGAACTTTTTACCTTTTGGAATAAATAAATTGTAAGTATAAATGTTAAAGGGGTAAAGGGGTGTCATATTGAGTGCCTAAAAAATAACACATGAAAATTTTGGAAAAATACCTCACTCACTAGGTGAGTCATACAATCGTTGAGTTAGGATTATAGTCTTATGAATATGACTGAATGCTTATTAGACAAGAGATACCTCTAACTGAGTGAATCACACTCTTTGACTTAAGACTTGGAAAATGATGAACATTTTTTGAGCTAGCCACAAACTTATTGGACATTAGTTAACTAATTTCTTTTAATTAATATTGAGAAAATCATAAAAATGAAAAAAAAATACACCAAAATGGAATTCACTCGCCACGATGATGAATGATGAATAGAAATGTTGGACTAAAAGGTTTCTCTTGAGAATAATGCATACTATAGATTGATGCTATGTTTTGGCTTGATGCGACATATTGAGTATATGGGTTGACAATTGTAGACTACGTTTCGAGTAGGAACATAAGCTTGGTTGGTTGTTTGGATTGGGCTTCCAAGCCTAATGCTAGATAAGAGTTGGAAGCAATTAGGTCTAGAGGATAGGCAGACAAGCAATTCCATAGGGGGTCAAGGTTATTGCAAACCTTGAGTCGTAGTGAGCCACTACCCATGTATGACTATCTTGTCAAACCATTTAACTCATCCATAGATAAGATTTCGACATTTCCTCCAATGGTTTTTTGGCATGTGTTGTGTTGTGATGACTTGGTAGTCAATTATACTATGTTAAGGGAAAGTGTCTAATTGATTGCTTGAAAGGTTAGAGTCTCCATGAAGTAGGACTGGTTTGGTATGTTGTTTTGAGAGTTTGTTGAATTGTGTACTTGACTAAATGTTTGTGATTATAAGAATATGAAAGTTTTTTGCATCATTATGATTGATTTGAATATGATTTGTTATGTGAGCTTAACCGTATGTTTCCTTGTATATGTGCAACTGTCATGGCTTCAAACAATGTGTTTACGAGAGCAAATGTCAAGGCCCTTGAGGAGTTGGAATACCATATGCATGCCACGACCTCAAGTTCATCTAGTTACCTTCACTCTCTATTTTCAAAAAACCACTATGGCCTGGGAAGGGCTTGGTTAATTAACTTACAATTGCAAAGGGTCCGATACTGAAGGGATATGAAGCACTTTAGTGATTTTTGGCCTTTCTTTAATGTTCTCTTACATTTCTTATGTGAGATTCATAGAGTTATTAGAGAACATGATATTTCAAAGAAAAAAGTTATCTTTTAGTGAAAACCAACTTCTTTTTTGATAACATTTGTAACAACTCTTTCAAATTGTTTTTCTTTAATGACAAAATTATCCTTAATGAAGTGAGAAAAGAGTAATTTATTTTAACAAGTTAAAAATAACCATGAATGACTCTAATACATTTTAAGCCTAACAACCATCACATTATGTATCTTTTATATTAAAGTTATTTTATAAATTACATGAGCCAATATTAGAATAAAATAGTCTAGCATGTCATACCTAAACAAGTTATATGAGAACATGAGAACAAAGAATAATAATCATTGATTCAAAATTAAAAATAATAGACCATTGAGATTAAAACTCAATTATACATATATCTTATGAGCACTAATGTTGCTATCACCATCTCCACCACTACTGTCATTACCACCTCCATTACTACCGTCATCATCGCCACTACTATAGAATGTAATTTTTATCAATTCAATCGTTGAATTGAAATTTTCTTTTTCATAGATCATATATATAATTTTTTTATTAAAATTGAACAACAATAAGAAGATAATAAAATGATTCATATTTTGTATTTTTTGAAATGTATATATTCCATTAATTTTGATCAATACAAATGAGGTATTAAATAATTTTGGATTAACATAAAAATTTGTAGATATGATCCATGTAAAGGAAACTTTCAATCTAATAATTGGATCAATAAAATTTGTATTCTATATGAAGTTATTAAATTGTATAATAGTTGGTGCAAGTTACATTGGTGTTATTTCTTCCCTCCCCATAACTAAATAACATCGGTGTAACTTATCATGGGGAGGGATCACATGACACTAATGAAACTTACACTAATTGTTACACCATTCAATAACTTTATAAAAAATGTGAATTTTATCGATCTAACCGTTGAATTATAACTATATATTACCTTGATTATTTGTATTAAATTTTATTGAAATTGAACAACAATAAGAAGGTAATAAAATGATTCATATTTTAGTATATTTTTAAATATATATATTCTATTAATTTTGATCAATATGACTGAGGTATCAAATAATCTTGAATTAATATAAAAATTTGTATATGTGATCTATGTAAATGGAACTTTCAATTCAATGATTGAATTGATAAAATTCGTATTTTATATGAAGTTAATAGATGATATAGTAGTTAGTGTAAGTTATATCTATATATAGGGGAGAGATCAAATAAGAAGATAATCAAATTATTCATATTTTAGTATATTTTAAAATGTATATATTCAGTTAATTTTGATGAATATGAAAGAGGGAAGTGTTTATATGAAAAGGTGAGGAGAAGAAATCAAGATCATATAACCATTTATGAATGGTTTGGATTAAATTACAAAGTTATATATGGTTTTAAGGTCAAAATTTACTCATTTTATCATTTCATTATAAACATTTTTCTCACATCCTCTCTCTACATAACTTTTATATGAATGATGTTTATATTTTTTATTATAACAAAATATCTTTTTTCTATAATTTGGAAATATAAAAAATTAAATTTTTACGTATTTTATTTACATTACGATAAGCTATAATTATACCGGATGTGATGCACCAATAACCAAGATAGTTTGAGATCAATTTCAAATGGATTCATTATTATTTTAAGAATTTTTGTTTATTACGTTATGTATTTATATAATATAGATATATAAATAGTTATATGAATATTATATATATATATATATATATATACTTCTTTTTCACTATAAAATATAATTTAATTAAGGAAATTTATATTTTTAGAAGTTTTTAGTAATTTCTTTTATACGTTATTAATAATTTTTTTTATATATTTTCTTCTCCAATAGTAGTGTAGAGTAGTTAAAATTTTATAATGATTTACTTTTATATTCTTCTATTTATTTATGCATGCGATGATGAATTTTTTTTTAAGCTCATATAATTATTTTAAGGTATATATAATTTCAATTTTAACACCTTAATTTATATTTTAGTCATTTTTTATAATTAAATATTTTAAAATTTAAAATTATTGATAAATACATATGAAATAGTGTGTATGTGTCAAAAAAAATTTAAAATTTATGATAATTAAATTTTTATTTTTAAAAACTAAAATTAGGTAAATAGTAACTAGTAGTTTTTATTTTAATATTTTATGATATATATAATGTTAGTATAATAATTATTTAATTAATTTTAAAATTTTAATTATAATTAATTCTTTTTTAAATTTTTAAGATGAAATAATACCTTATAAATACTTATATAATAATACATTCAAATAATTTAAAATTATGCGAATACTTATTATAATATATATATATATATATATATCTAAATTCAAACAACTTATTAAATTTTAAACACTTACACTACAAGATTTTTTTTTTATTTTGCTACTAATTTTAACAATCATTTAAATTAGTAGCTAAATCCTAGCTAATTAACTATTAATTAACTAGAATATTATTTTTCCTAGCTAAATTTAAGTTATATTTTTATACTTTTATTAATACAAATTAACTAGAAAATAACTACAAATTAACTAAGATTATTTTCTTAGCTAATTTGCTACTTATTTCATGCTACCACCAATATTATAGTAATTTTGTAACTAGAAATTAGCTACAAAATAACTATTGATTTTAAAATTAGTCACAAAATTATTTGGTAATAAATTTTAAATTTTCTAGTAGTGTTATAACATAAATTCTTATATAATAAAAATTTATTCAAGAGGATATTAATTAAGATATTTTTACAAACAAACCCATAATATTAATATACACTACAAGAATTTTTTGATTTTACTACTAATTTTAGCTGCCATTTAAATTAGTAGCTAAATCCTAGCTAATTAACTATTAATTAATTAGAAAATTATTTTTTCTAGCTAAATTGAAGTTATATTCATTTATATTTCTTATTATTACAAATTAGCTAGAAAATAACTACAAGTTTTAAAAAATTTACTACAAATTAAATAAGATTATTTTCCTAGTTAAGTTGCTACTTATTTCATGCTACCATTCAATATTGTAGTAATTTTGTAGTTAATTATTTTTACTAGAAATTAACTATAAATTAATTATGAATTTTAAAATTAGCCACAAAATTATTTTGTAGCAAATTTTAAATTTTCTAGTAGTATTATTAGGGATAAATTATATTTTACTCTCAATAAATATTTAAATTATATTATCCCTTTATTTAAAAAATGCTCCTTTTAGAAATCAATGTCTACTCTGTAGTAGTTAATTTTAACATAACCACGCGAGCTTTCAAACTTTTCTTTTTTCTCTGTCATCGCCATCTAATTTTGAACTTCTTTCATTGATTTCAAAACTTTGAAAGCAAAATAAAATTTTTGGGTAAAATTCTAAAGTTAATATAGAAGTGTTTAATTTTTTTTACTTTTAATTTAAAATTAATTATATATGTGACTTAAAATTATAAAGAGAAAAAAATTTTAAAATATAACTTATCAGTAATTTTTATCACTATTAAAAAATAATTTATATTGAAATTAATTAAAGTGTAATTTTAAATTTTTTTTTATAAATAAAGTATAATTTTAAAAATTGAAGGAATGATATTGTATTTTTAACAACTCTCAAATAACACGTAGAGTAATTTATACTATATATTAATAAAGTAATATGAAAAAAAAAATCGAAATCTTTCTTTCAGTTTGATCACATTAATTCGATTTCAACTATTTATGTTGAATATATGTTATCAATGATTGGAATTTGGAATAAAATTTGTCTTAGTCGTTAACTAGTATGCAAATAATATATTTAGTCTTTTGATTTTTTATTTTGTAGTAATTATATATTTAATGCCTCATTCCTTGTAATTATATTTTTTTATATTTAGAAATGTCGAACTTAAGACTTTATTTATGAGATAGGGATTAATATAGTAATGTTGATATACGTTGTATCTTTATGAACAAATAATTATTTTGAAGCGTAAATTAGGTTATAAATAATTGAATTCGAAAATAATTAACCAACGAATTAAAACGAAAGATATTCAAATTCTTAATTAATATGCCAGCACATGTTTTTTTTCTTCTCGATAGAAGCACATGTTTGAGATTATTGACAAGACAAGTGATCTACTATTAAAGATACGTTCCGTAATGAAATGAAATAACATTCTTAAATTGCTGATTCTATATTATACATTGAAATTTTTATTTTTTAAAACAAAATAAGTATTTATATATATATTTTTTCTATTTTGTGATATATCATGAGATTCTATTTTAAAATAATTTAATATTTATTTTTTCTTTAATTAAATATCCAATGAAGTTAATGAGATTTTAATTTCTTTATTTATTATAATTAACATTCAAAATTTTCAGTCAACATTAAGTATAATGAAATAATTATTAATTTATTTCATTATACTTAATGAAATTAAAAACTTAGATTTTTATTAAAACATTAATTTTCTGTATGTAGAAATATTCGTATATGAAATATTTATTATTTTACTATATTTTTTGCATTCAAACTAGGGACGAAACAAAACTGTTGATGCCAAAAAATAGAAGAATCCAGAAAACAAAAAAAGATCCAAATTCAATGTATATGTTGTATTGTACCCCACACCTCTTTCTGCGCTGTAAATAAGAAATAAGTAAATATATATACAATATACAATATTGCAATGAATACCAAGAAAGTTACTCACAGCACAAATGTCCTAACTGGGTTGTCCCCTATTAAAATATGACATTAAATAATTAATTTCCTTTTCATTTTTTTGGGCACCCCAAAAATCTCCAAGGGACAAACATGACTTTATCACAGAGCAATGGGAAAACCTACAAGCAACCCCATGTTATCTTGTTCTTTTCTTTCATTATATATATATATATATTTATTTATTTTTAATTTTTGCAATTCTCTTTCTTATTTAAAAGATGAAGCAAGCAAACAGAATCCCCTCTTTTGATCTGAGTTTCATTCATCATCAAATCACTGGTCCTCCCTCTATAGAAATCATAGATCTGCTTTAAACAAGGTGTTGATGGACCAAAGAGGGTGTATAAATATACAAGAGTAGAAGAAGCAAAATTTGAGAGAGTTACTGAGCAAGGTGGATCGAAGGCAAGGGAAGAGGTCTCTCCTTCCTGATGAGGAGAAAAAAGAAGCTTTCAACTTTCCTATTCATCCAACACCATCTCAAAATTCAAAGGAACAACCTTCACCATCACCCTTTTCATACCTTATGAGTACCAACCAAAGCAGCACCCTCTTCCCCACCCCACATGGGCAAATAAGCACTTCTCAATTTTTTAATAGCCAGGATCCATCTCAGCCTAGACATCAAGGTAAACAAACTATTATTACCTGCTTCATTATATACATATATATCATGTCACTCCATTCCTATTATTCTCAATTTATGTTACCATCCATGTTAATTATTATATGGTCCTCTCAATTATATATCTTGAATCCGGATCAATATCTCATGGATTTAATTTTATTCATTTTAGAAATTCAAATATACAGTTGAAGGTGTCTGGATAAAGGTTAGCCCACTGTTTTTTCTAGCATAATCAAAGATATTTTCACCGGTAACCCGAGTGCAACTTACGTGATACTTCTTCTCTCTCAAAAGTAAAGAAAAAAAGCACCAAAAAGTTAGTTTCTGTCACACTTTGTTGTTTTCCTCATTAGAAAAAAAAAAATCTGCACTTGTTGGTGCATATGCACAACCATCTCGAATTCTCGATCTGCCAATAACCCGAGAGTTGAAATTGACACATTTCCATTATCTACCCTCAACATTATCATTATTGGCTCCCATGTACCATCTCAGGCTTCTTTTTCTTTTTTGGTCTACCTTTGACTATACAGCAATAAATGTTTGGTATTCAACTTCACATTGCATTTTTCCACTTTCCTTATATCTCTATACACACTAGTTTTGAAAATCAACAAAACAGTTGTTTAAGCATATTTTTTTTTATCATTCCTCTATCAAAATTAAAGTTTTATTTCAATCATATGTATAATAAATATTTAAATACAAATTATCCAAAGAAAAATAATATATATAATAATTTATACAATAAAAAAAGAAAGAAAAAGAAAAAGAGAGAAGTGTACTATGTGATAAAATAAAAAAAATACACATAAAATATAATATTGTACATATTGTTTTATATATATATATAACATTTTTTATCAAAATAAATTTTTAATTATGACATGAAAATAATACTCAAAGCAACTATACAATTGCATCTAAGTTTTGTTAGTTATGTTGACAAGTTAGGTCAAAGAAAAAATAAACTTTTACATGAATTAAAATTAGTTTATATAAAAGTGAGAAATCAATTTTTAGAAAAATTAATATAATTTTTATAAATTAGTTTATCTATAAACTAATTTTAACAAAACCTATTTCTTTTTCTTCCTATTCCTTTTAAGTGTTTAATAGAAGATTCTGGTGTAATAGAATGTTCTTAACTAACAAAGAAACATTAATTTTCCCAATTTGAAGACAATGACATAAGGAAAAAGCACTATAGAGGAGTTAGGCAGAGACCATGGGGCAAATGGGCAGCTGAAATAAGAGACCCTAAGAAAGCAGCTAGAGTGTGGCTTGGCACCTTCGACACGGCAGAGGCTGCCGCTGCTGCTTACGATGCGGCAGCATTGAAGTTCAAAGGAAACAAAGCCAAACTCAATTTCCCCGAACGCTTAGCTCTGCCACAAACCAATAACAACACTTCTTCAGCTTCCACACAACCTCCTTCTCTTACACCACATCTCACTGGCGATCAAACTCTAGAAACCAACACTTCCCTTGCAGTGCCATCTTCATCAGAAGAAGAAGAGTTTCCGAGTTTGATGGAGTACGCGCGGTTGCTGAATTGTAGGGACGACGATGATTTTCAACGAGTTGCATCGGGTCTCTACCGTCACCATCGCAGTGAGGATTTTATTTATGGCTCGTCACAGCCACCACCAGTGCCGCTTTTTGTGTCTTCTGCATTGCCACCTTCAACTTCTGAGGGAGATTATGGTTCTTCTTCTGGTTTTTTTAATGAAAGAGGGAGTGGTTTTGGTGATGGGAACAACACGAGGAGGTCGTAGGTTTTTTTTGTCTCTGAATGAATTCTGAACACTGCATGCAGGTGGGAAGTGGGCTAGGTTGCTGCCACGAGGAATGATGTTCATATCACATCTCTTATTTCTTGTTGCTTTTCTTTTTGTAATTTCAATCAAAAAATAATACTTGAGGTAAGTTAATAATACTTCTCTTTCTTAATAATACTTCTCTTTCTTCTTTATCTGTCCACTTCATTCACCAGTAAATAGATTAGAAAATGTAGTTAGTATTCGGTTTTTTTAAATTGTTATTAAACTTCATGTTATACTTTTTACAAATATTTTACTCTTATCTCTAGGGGTGTAATAGGGGTTCATTATTACATAAGACTAGGTGATATTAGCATGTAATTATGAAAAAATATTATCATAAAAAATATAAAATAATTTTACATAATTATATATATATATATATATATATATATATAATTTATTTACTTTATAATAGTTATTTTAAAAGTGTACTAACATTAATTTATAATTAAATAATAATAATAACTGTTTTACTTAACAAGTATATAACTATTAAATTCGTATCTTAATTTTCTAAATGAATAGATAAATAAGAATAATTTTTAGTTATTCTTAGTTAAATTATATAAAATTATATAAAATTAATTATTAGATAAATTATACAATATCTTATAAATTTATTTGTTAAATACTTTTATTTATAAATAACTACCCTTCAAATAAACGAGTATAAATGATTTTATATAATTGAATAAATAAATTTTTATAATTATAATAAAAATATTTAATAAATAAATTTATTATCTCAATTTTTAATATTTTTTTCATACAAATATAATTATATACTTAAAAGATAAAAAATATAATTAATAAAATATGTAAAATGGTTTAATGATTTTAGTATTCGTGAAAAAAATAACACTTTTACTATTTTTTAATTGTTTAATTGTATTTATGAGGTAAAATGCTTGACATTTTACAAGTAAGAGAGAATTTTTGAAAAATTATATATACTTAAGAAAAAATCAATAAAAAAAATTTATAATTTTAAAATTTCGAAAGTAAAAATTACAATCAAGTTTTTTTTAATTTTAAGAACTAATTTGATTGATTATACAAATTCAATGATTATTTTACGACTTTATTAATTTTAAAGATTAATTTAACGGTTCATTACAATTTTAATAACTAAATCGGTGATTGAGTTAATTTTATTTGATTAATATATAATATTTGATTTTATTTTGAAGGTTACTTTAAGTGAAACTATAATTTAAATTATAGAATAATACTAAAAAAACATTAATTTTAATTAGAAAATAATACTAAAAAGTATCTATCTCATATAATAGCTAAATTTTATCTCATCTTATTTTTACTACGCAGACAGATCATAAAAACCAATGAAAATAATAATTTACTTTTAATAATGTGATATGTTTTTATTAGAGAAATAAAAATGAAGCCGAGAAATAAAGACAAGTGATTGTTTTTGGTAAGGTTATTAATATATATCTTTTGGGTATGGAAAGACAAGTGATTTGAGTCTGCAATTTGGGCACCCTGATTTTTGTTTTTTGAATCATTATTACCCCTAAGGTGACAATTATATGTATGATCCTTGTCTTCTTTGGTCAATTCCTTTATTCATATAATATCATTGTCTAATTTCCTGCCATATGGCATGATGCATCACACGAGTATGAATTTATGGCTGAAAACACGTAAATTAATGAAGTGATCTTTGAAAGCCTGCTCACCCTATAGTTTGAGGCCAAACGATACGACAACACGCTGCATGCGTGCTAACTATGCAACCTCATATTCCCAACATATCATGTCATTCTTTATACTATACATCCAAAATGTCATCGTTTTCTTATATGATACATAATTCATTATTAACAAAGTTCATCTGCCACTTATAAAGTAAAAAAGATATATGGCATTCAAATACCTAGAACCGGGTTATAACACTTCTAATTAACTAAAGATTTAAAATCCCTTTCCTTACCAAAATAATAGTAATGGCTAAAGTCTTGTACGACAGAGATCAACACAGAAAATGTAGTAATTTCAAGAGTGAATTAAGTATTCTTTCAAAATAGATATTAAACTCTCTCCTGCATTAAAAGGTTCATTTAAAATAACGTATTTACAGTTTATTTAAATTTATCTTGTAATATAAATATTTTTACAGGTATTTTGAAAAGATTTTATGATAATTATTTATAATACATTTATAAATTTTTTTCTAACTTATTATAATAAATTTTCATAATAACAACAATATAATTATATAAAAATAGTTTAGCAATAACTTATATATAAGTGCTTACTTGATAAATATTTACCAAATGTACTCTAGCTAACAACATTGATGTAAAATTATTTGCATGAAAACTGAAAAAGAAAATCCCTTAAAAAAATAAAATCAAATTCTCCCTTTAAAGGAGTTAAACAACAAAAATATACAAGAGTTTTCATTTAAAGAAACAAATATAAACAATCAAACTTAAAGTTTAACATTACTGTATATATTATTTTAGTATAATTTTATTGTAAAAGTAATATTTTTATATTTTAAATAAAATTTAATAAATACTAAATATTGTTAATAACATTTTATGACATAATTCAAATATAATACTTAAATTATCGAAACTGACGGGACACTTTTTTATATTTTTGTAATATTTTTTAAATATTATTAAGAATCATACAATTAGACAACCACAAATAATTTTATTAATAGAAAATACAAAAGAAAAAGGTGGGCCAACCTTCAATAATCCCTACTCTTATACTTTAAGGGAAAAAAAAAAAGACTTTAAACGAGAAAGAGGCATCCAAATTATTGATATATTAATATAACTACTCTTAGGGAGCTTTAAGGTCTTAAGCTTAATTTCATGCAGAAATTGGGGATTAATTATTGCAAGACCAATTATAATGGAGAGGACGTGACCGCCTAACAAATCCTTTTCCTTGATGAATTATTTTTTGGCTTGGCATAAGAGGATCTTCAACTATGTATGCACAAGAGTTATTCCATTGTTATAATATATTTTTATAATTTACTTTTTTTTTTATATAACTCGTCTTATTTTATATATTTTTTCATTCTTTATTCTTTCACCTAATTATAAAAAAAAAAGTTGAAAAAAAATGTCATTGTGAATAGAAATTCACGATAAACAAATACGTCACTTATATTTTCTTTCAAGACAACTAGTACAATTATGAGACACGTAAAGTTATATATATATAAATCACAATAATTTTTATTTTATTTTTCTTTTCCCTTCTTCCAAATTCATTTTAATTGTGAATCCTTACCAAATTATTTTTTTTAATACTTTGACTTGTACGTATGTGCTCATGTTTCGAATTCAAATAATATCTATATATGTTTGTATACATAGACATGTAATAGCGATATCAATAAAATATAATTTTAGGAAAATTAATTATTTATTTACAAAGATGAATTTATAAACTCTAACCTAACCATAAATTACTTTTTCGGTAACATTGAGGGCTACGATAATAATGTGTAAGACACGGAAAAAAATATAAGAAATGAGGTTTTTTACAAATCTTTTTACGCGTAAGTTTAAGAAGATAGATGAATGTTTCTCATTAATTGGAAACAATTTTATATAAAACTTTGAAGTTATAAAATCAAAAGGCTTTTAACCACATTATCAACTTTTTTTTAAGTATGTAATGAAATGAAAGTTACGAGATTGAAAGAAAAACATACAACAAATTAATTATTCTGATTCACTTCATTTAAAGATTATGATCGGTCTTTGACAACTCACCAAGAATTCAATTACAAACGAAATAATTGGAGGATATCAAATTGTCACAAATATTTTTTTCTATCAAAATAATTGGAATGCATGTTCAATTAATTATAAATTAGGTTATAGGATAAGATTGTTTGCTAAAATAAAAAAAAAATAAGTTAATTGAAGTTATCACAAGTGAAAAATGAGCTTTTGACGTAAAAGTTAATAGTTTAATGATTAATAATTTTTTATTTTATAGTAAATTAATAACAACATATTTTTAGTTAGTTATCTATATATTTTTTTACCACATGAAGAATGCACTTTTAACGATGACATAAAACATTTAACAAAATTATTTAAGATTTAAATATGTTTCTAGTTCTTGTAATATACTCAGTTTTTGGTTTTGGTAATTATTTTTTCTTCTAATTTTTTTGTCCATCTGATATTTTATTTTACCCTCCTCATTAATAACACTTTGTTAATTATTGATGTGACAAACAAAATGTCACATCAACACATGACCGACACTAAACTAGACTTGTCACTTGAAAGGTTCTTTTCTATGTCATTGTTTATTTTAAAAAACAATGAAAGAGTGTTACAACTAAAGAAGATCTGTGTATGCACCTACTCTTCCATAATATATCAAAACACGTCGTATCCTAGTAGTGATTCTGTGCATCTAACAATGACATCAACAAAAGAGAAATACAAATCCTCATCTTCATCTTCAATTTGGTTTTATGTGTAGGACGCAAACCTTTTTGTCATTGTGGAGATGAAGTAGTGTTGGTTCCTTCTCAAAGTACAAAGAATCTAAGGAGAAAATTTTGGGTTGTCCAAACTGGAATGTGAGTTCGATTAAACCTAGTTATCTTTGTGTTGTTTGTAATGTTTTTGTCTTATATTGACAAAGTAAGACCTGAAATTTGTTTCATGGGATGATACTCTAATAAACAATTATATGGAAGAGGATGTTGTTCGTATCCTCCTTCAAGAACAAATTCAAATTTTGAAGATAAAATTATAGTCCCTTGAAGAACAAACTGAACAGGTGAAGAAGAAATTGAAGATGATAGTAGAAAAGTATGAAGCAACATTGGAAGAGCTAAAGAAGAAAACTAATAAATGTAAACAAATTATTGAAGAGTTGAAGATGCAAATTGGAAGGATAAAAAAAGCTAAAATAGGGGAAATTGGTTAACGTGTTGTAGTTCTATCATAGGTGATGATTATGGTTTGTGCGTATTATAGTATCATTGAAGGATGTAAGATTACATTTAGGTTTGTTCTAGGTGTTTAGGATTTGTAATTGCAAGAGGATTAGAAAAATCCATTTTGTATGATGTTAGTTTGATGTAATATGAATGCAAAATTATGTTACTACTTTTTTAATCCTTGGCCCAAACTTGTTATTGTTGATTTAATTTGATGGGAATATAATGTTAATTTTTTTTTATGTAATGATATGTTTGGTTTGTTTGAGTAAATGCATTAAATTTTGACCAAGTAAATGCAATAAGTTGTTGATTAAGTTGAGATCATAAAATTTGATTTAGTTTCATTAAAAGCTTATGGATTCATCTTATTCAGACTAAATTTTCTACTAAATAATTCCTATTAAATAACAATTCTCATAACTTAAATAACTTAAGTAACTTAAATAATGATTTCCCCTTATTATATTGTAGATTTAGAACAGACTGTGTGAGTTATCAAAATAAAGCAAAAGAACATTAACAATAAAACCTTATAATTTCAATTGGAGAATCTCCCATCATCATTTAATAAAGATAACCACTTAAAGTATTCAAAATGAATTACATCCAAAATGGTTTTTCTAAACATAATGTAATTTGAGGATTTGAGTAAATGCTTAACCACTTAAAGTATTAAAAAATAATTACATACAAAATGTTTCTAAATATAATGTAATGTGAGAATTATAATAAATGTTTACTAAACAAATTTGTCTATTATTGTAATAGTGTAAAAATGTTTACTACATGTGTTGTGTGTCATGTATCCACACATACAATGTTTTATTTATAATCAAATAAAGTTATAATTAAGAATACAAATAATGATAGGAATACCTAATTTCTAACTATGGAATATTTTCATATTTCCCTATTTACATATAATAAATGCGTATCTTTAACACTCCCCTCAAGTTGAAGAATATATACTATATGAATCAAGTTTGTTACAAATGTAGTTGTTAGAGAAGGTGAGCATGATGGAGGGGTCATCAAAGATAGGGGAACACGACAAAGGGATCACCAAAGTTAGGAAAACACAATAGAAGAGTTGCCAAAAAAGGAGAACGTGACAGAAGGATCGCTAGAGGCAAGAGAGCATGACGAAAAGGTTACTAATGTCATGGAAGCATGGTGAAATGGTCACCAGAGTTACTGGAGCATGGTAAAGAGATTGTTGGAATTAGATGAGAGCGACATAAGCATCATCAGAGTTAAAGGAGCACAGTAGAGGCATCATTGAAGTTAGAAGGGCACAATAAAGGCATTGTCAATGTTAGAGGAGCATAGTAAAGATGTCACTAGGGTTAAAGGACCGCATTGGAGGCATCGCCGAAGTTAGAGAGTATGATGGAAGGATCACAAAGTTAGACAAGTGAAGTGGAGGAGTCATTGGAATTAAAGGAGAGCGGTTAAGGCATCACCAAAGTTGAGTGTAGTAGAAGGGTGGCTGGAGTTAGGGGAGAAAAACAAAGAGGTTGCAGAAGTTATAAGAACACAATGAAGGCATCATGCTAGAAGATAGGCGAAATAAAGAGATCCTCGAAGTTAGAAGAGTTAGAAGAATGCAACAAAAAGGTTGTTGAAGTCAAGAGAGCATAGCAAAGAGGTCGCTCGAGTCAAGAGAGCATAGTGAAGAAGTCACTAGAATCAAGAGAGCATAATGCAACGACCCCTCGCTAGAGAAAAGAAAAATCTTATGCTCTGATACCATGTAAAAGTATTTACTGAATGTGTTGTGTGTATTGTTTGTCTTGTATCTACACATACAATGATTTCTTTGTAATTAAATAAAGCTATAATTAAGGATATAAATAATGATAGAAATTCCTAATTTCTAGTTATGGAATCTTTCAATATTTCCTAATTTACACTTAATAAATTCATATCTTTAACAATAGAAAACAAAAATGAAGTACATTAAAAGAAAACAAGTGTTGATTTATGAACTCATGTGCCATGGTACTGTTGCAACATAATTTTTTAGTCCCACTTGTTTGAGACAACAATGGGGTACTTAATGGAGCTTTGGTGGTTTCACTATTAGGGTCTAACCTCATCTTTGTTTGCCTTAGATATGCTATTACACCTTATGTAAAATGGCACAAACAAGAAATGAGTAAAATAAATCAATATAAAATCATATCAAATGAGGTAAATGCTTACCATACTCTTCATTTGACCTATAAACCAAGTTTGAAATCCTTAAGAGAACAAAGTTTGCTTTTTCAGGCCGAACTTTAGTTGAGAAAGTATGAGATACATTTGCCTTCCTTTCAAGTGTTTGTTGATTCAACATATCATGTAGGAGCCTTTGGTTCACATCTAATGTCTAATTCAATAGTTCTTGTTACAAGTTTTGTAGACCTTGAAGCTTAAAATTTCCTATTACAATAAAATAGTGTTTCATGTATAATATTGGTATGATCCACAACTTAAAAGAGCACTATTAAAACATTACCCTTCTTTTCTGTGAACAATTTTTTTTTTACAATTGGAACCCTTATGAACTATTTTACCCTTGCCTTGCAAAAGTAGAAGATAGAATTTGCTATATTTATGGAACACATAATAAAGAAAATGTTAAATTACTTGGAGTAGGAGCTTTGTGATAATGTTGTTGACACACCATTAAAATACTAGATTTCCTATGATTTTAATAGCATAAAGGTCAACCTATGTCGATTCTCACAAGGACACATTTTTGTCATGTCTAAGCGTGGATAGTCGAAACTAAACGCAAGAATGAAGTAGTGTAATATGTAGATATGCATAAATGCAAGGTTGTACAACCAGAACAGTAACAGAAAAGGGGGCTTTGTTTAGAGTCAGATCGTAGAGTAAATTGATAAGACGAAAATTATATTAACAGAATTAAAGTCAACGAAAGGGTGCAGTTCCAAATCAACCTAAGTTTAGTTTCCTTTAGAAAATCTTCTAACATTCGTCCATGCCCATTGAGTATGCAAACTGGTCCCTAATTTACATGGATTCAGACACGATGGTCGAATTTAGGCGATCATTTGATTACCTAACATGTATTAGATTGGGATTTAATCAATCTTCTAACCTAACGTGATCCAGCTCTCAAACGATCATGAAACTGGTCAAGAATCAGAAGTAGAACAGAACAGGAATTGCATATAAAAGATAGAGAACTCAAAATAGTTAGTTGTTCGAAAACATTGAATTGATAAGTGGAATCAGCCTTTCGTGTTCAGTGCCATGGAAGACTTGCAATGTTCAGCGGAAAGAATGAATGACAGAGAAAATTGAGAGGAAGTACGTGAGAAGGTGTCGCAAAGACAAATCTGCCTCCACTGCACAATCTCCTCCAACGACCTATGGAACTCTAAACTTTGAACAATATGAACAATTGATCAATTGAATGTTAAATGGAAGGAACAACAAACACTGAATGAGAAAACGAGCCAACCTCAACAAATGGGTTTCTTTTCCTTTTATACACGTTTTACCAACGACTAACTAACAACTAACTTACTAACTAACTAACTACTTCCCTAAATGATCACGTGCCGTAATTGTTGGAGTTCAGTTCGACCTTGCTTGTCGGGATGGATCTAGATGGCCAGGAGGAACTCAGAAAGCGGAGACAGAGTGAAGTTGGCATGCAGAGTCGAGTCGGTTGGTGAAAATGGATTCGACATGTGGAGTGGAGTCGGTTGCTAGAGACGGACTCATCTGGCCAGGATGACTTCAGTTAGGTGAGGAGACTCGATCTTGCTGGGATGAGAGGACTCGGTCTCGGCTCGTAGAGTGGGGACTCAGACTTGGCAAGACAAGCGGGACTTTGAAGGTCAGCCGGTACAGTCCTGATTGGGGCTCTGATTCTCCAAATACGGCCTGCACAATATAATAATAACTTTGTGATCATAAAATTCATAAATTAGCACAAATTTGTATTTTTCCTTATTTCATCTCAATAATCTAAAACTCAACTAATATGTGATTATTAACTACAAAATAGTGTCAACTATGCTCATCGTACGTCCTTATTAGGTGTTCCAAATATGAATCATCACTTTGCCCTTTGTCTTAGCTACCTTAGTTTGTTGTGAACCAACACTTAGCATTTTAGGTTATTGTAAACCAACCTTAGGTTTGTTAGCTCATCTATAGGTTTAGACACCTTAGGATGTTGTGAACCAACACTAACTACTTTAGGTTGCGGTGTACTAGGTTTAGCCACCCTAGGTTGTTGTGAACAAACCTTTACTTTGTTATCTTGTGTACTAGCATTAGCCACCTTAGCTTGTGTACTAGTTGAATTAGCCTTAACCACCTTGGCTATGTTGAATTAGCCTTCGCCACCTTTGGTCTCTTACCCTGTAAACAAAGAACATCAAGTAACTAGAAAATTTATCAATTAATAAAATTGTTCCTGTTTTAAATATATTTAAAAGTTGTAATTATATTTACCTTTGATGCAAGTTGTGTAGGTTGTGCAATAGATTATGGAGCATCTTATTGTGCAGATACAATACTAGCTAGAGTACCAAGTTTAGTGTCGTATCTAGTTTGAGTAACTTGTTGCAAAATAGGTTTATTATCTTCACTACCTTGTCTAGTTTTTTCATTATCTTTATAATGTCTTCTTCAACAACTTCATCTTCTTCAACACCTCCTAGAAACTCTTCAAAAGTGGGAATTAATCCCTTCAAATAATATTGAACTTGTCATAGCAGAATGCAAATATATTATTAGCATAAAACCATAACAAAAATGTTATAATATACCTTTTGTTGATTACTTATAAACACCTATTTGTTTGATTCTAGGTATCTAATATCATCTAGCAACAGATTCAAAAACCACCTCCAATTCTCTCTAGTTTCATTTTCAACCACTACAAAAGCAGTTAGTTATTTTTATCATTATGATAACTACCATCAACTATCAACATCTGACCATCATACTTGTTCTTTAAGTCTGAACATTAACTCCTATTATTGGTCTACATCCACTCTTCAATATGACTTACAACCATCTAAGTTATTATAACTCAACACAAGAAGGGGATGTTGAATTATGCTTTCTAATTTTTTTTTTCAAAATCTTTACTTTTAGAAACTTTGTGTCAACCATGATCAAACAATTTAAAGAATTTGTTCAAAATGCTCTTTTTAAAAGACAATTAGACGATAAATTTGAAGAAAACAAATGATGTAAATAAAAGAGAAGGAAAAAAGATAACCATATAGAGATTTTATATTGGTTCATCTATTAAAAGACTATGCTCAATTCTTGGTAACATTACCAAACTTTTTCATTATAAGTAAGATCTCTTTTTGCTTACAAGCAATCCACCTTCAGTCACTCTAGGCTTACTCCCAAGTAATTTTTTAATTGTCTCTCCAAGAAAAAACCAAAGTATTCCTTCAATTGTCTCTTCAAGCAAAATCTCAAGTATTCTTTACAAGTCTCTTTAAGCTCAACCTACTTAATAGAGTAAGTGCTTAGAAAGGATTGGCTCTTATCGTTTGTTAAATGTATAGTCTTTTTGAACAAGTCTATAGCTTTTAAGAGAGAGAACAAGATTTTACAAGGAAAGCTTATCAAGATTATATATTATAAGTCACTTATATTCAAAAGCTCTTTATCACTAAGGTATATATAGTTGTTGAGGGTTTTCAGAGTTCTTTCCCTTGTAATTTCAAACGAAAGTCCTTGAGTTTATAGAGACATTGAATCATTTAATGCTTGCATTAAATGCCTTTCACCAAAAGATATACTGATCAGAGTTGTTGGAGAATGTGACTTGACATGACTTTTTTTTATCACTTTTGAAATATATTCTAAAAGCTCAACAATGTTTCGCATAAAATAATCAAGGATATATTTGTTTGATGAAATATTTTGTTTGGGTGTACTATCATTTGATACTTAAAGAAATAGAATTTCGAGAATAGATGATGCATATAACACTTATAGGATCATCGTATGATCCATCAAACGAAAGCTAAAATGTGTTTTGTTGTTTTTATGATATACTTTTTCATAGTTGTGGAATACGTGATTCTCTTTAATAAGTAGTTTTTAGCTTCAAAACTCTTTTGAGGATCTAACATAGACACATATAGAAGCTCCCAAATTTTGGCAAAAAAGAGTTTGTTGGCATATCTAATTGTAACTTGCATGTATTGTTTCTATTTGAAGACCTTAACTCTACTACATATGACCACAACAAAGTATTGTTGTACTATGTCTTCGTTCACAATCTCCTTAGAAAATTTCTTGGCCTTTTATTCCTTTGAAAATGTTATACTAGTAGCATAGTTCTCCTTATATCACTTATTATCTCAATTAGTTTTAAATCAATGTTTGTTTTTAGTTTTTTTCACCATAACGTGTGCCACCCATTTGGATTTCCCATAAGTATGTTTTGATCAAAAAATCTTCGACCTATATGTATAGATCTTTCCTACTTTACTAATAAAGGCGTGAAAAGCACAATCATGCTTACATTTGACCCATACCCTTTGAGAATCATTTTCACAAATTTCACTTCCTTCTTATTCAAAAGTTCAAGAATAGTTTTCTTAAACTCCTTTATGGTGCCAAATTCCATGCTCAACTTAAATTTGAAATTTGTTGACATGTCCTTTTTCTTAAATCTTTCAAACCTCTATGTTAATTACCACTTTCAGAATCAAAGTTAGAACTTTGCAATAATTCACTATCATACCCATCTTCAATAACATGTTGGGCATGAATATGATTTAGTATATTGAATGATTTATACATACTACCACTAGATTGACTCTCCTCACCAACATATACCTATTTCCTTTTAAAATTGTAGCTTATGAAGTATCTAGGTAGGGGTTCACTAAATAACAAGTTCTTCCTTAATATTTGGTTCACAACCAACTCCAACTTCAACGTATAATGTCTCCTTATTAATTGTACTCTCTCCTATAATTACATTGTCTACATTAAACCCATAATCACCTTCACTAGCATTTTTACCTATAATTACTTACATAAGAACTAATCACATTTATATTAAAATAAAATGACTACCTTTAGTAGATAAGCAAAACTCGCTATATGAGTCTAACCCAATAGACAATAGGATTGTCCTATTAGACGAACGATACAAAACACAACATTTCACTATAATTATATATTTTGTTTATATTATGTGTTTGTACTATCTTAAACATATGTAAAAGTATTTTCATGAATTTTGAGTAACATGGGTTTAACTTTAAAATATCGTAGCATTTTATCAAGCACTCTACCATATCAAAGGCGTGTCTATCAACTCTTTAAGAAAGTAGATAATTTTTACAAAAAAATGAGTATGATCAGAGTTGCATTACTAGTTTTCAAAGTAAAATACGATAAACACATTATTTTATCTTATTAGAATGACAAGTTGGTGAAGAATAATAAATGCAAACATTTAATGATTTAATGTTTACTTCAAACTCAAAATATGAAGCATAGAAGAAGAAAAAGAGTCAAGCTTCCTTCGACGATCATATTCTCAAGGAAGCATATATATATATATATATATACACACCTAAAGACTAAGGGTTTTAGAGTAGAGAAATTCATACAACTATTTCATCTCTTGTAATAAAAATGTTCTCTTCTCTATTCTCTCTATAGCCAAAAACACACTTAAGTGTATATTTGTTTGTAAAAGGTAAAGAGTCACCTAATTTCTTTAACAAACATTTTCATCATTTGAAGAAGGTTGAAGTCTAAAGAGACTTTATGTAAAAAAATACTTGAGGTTTATTACTTGAAAAGACAATTGAAAGAATACTTGGGATTTATTTCAAGTGCATGATCTATTATGAATTCATATTACAATCTAAATAATAATGTCTTTTGGAACGGATTTGTAATTCAATTTTAGCATTGACACAAGTAGAAAAATAAACCAAATCAATTTAAATATACTTATATATTCAATTTGATAAATGATTTATTAAACTTAGTTTATGAACCAAATGAGTATCACTTGAGTTAAAAAAATAGTTTGTTAAATAAACAAACTGAACTTAAGTTACTCTGAGAATAACTCTAAATCATTATCACATTTTATTTTCTTACAATATAATGATTTTAATGAGCGACACATATTATTCACTAAAATACAAAAAATAAATAAAGAATATGAATAGAGAATAAAATTACTTTTGAAGTAACTTGATCTCTCTTCGTGTGTATATATATATATATATATATTAAATAATTGATTTTATTTTATGACATTCATATAATTAATTTTATATTAATCTTATTTTATATAAAATAAATAAATAAAAAAATATAAAATTATTCTCGTCTGAGAATACAGGTAGTGTAGTGCGTTCTGCTCTCTCATCGTATCCCCTTTAGATGTGCCTCTTGGTCCCCATTTATACATGAATGCCCTCTATTATTCTCCTTAACAGACTCCTAACTGTCCCAACTGCCTTCTAACTGACTTTGGGAGCTGAGCGATTGGGCAAGGAAGGGGTTGGTCTGAGTGGAGTGGCTTCCTTGGGCCAAGGTACTATGTTGGGTTGGAGCATATCTGTTACTGGGTCTAGGTCTGGAGGATGCCCGGTCGTGGCCGACCGGTACACAACCCCTCAAGCTTTTTGCTACAGGGAATAAGCTTTAATTCTCCTTTTTGGTCTGAGACGGCCGGGCATGGTCCCCAGTCTAGATTGGCAGGTCGGCGTATTTTCTTAAGACAGAAGACAAAATATCAGTTATTTATTACTCTCTTATAACAACAAGTGGTGGTGGCATAGTCGGCTAGTGCATTGGTCCCTTCTTTGAGTGATTCTGAGGTCGAGGTCTTGGTTTAGGTGAAATGAGGTGTGACCAACCGAGAGATAATCAATTATTTATTACTCCCTCGTAACAACAAGTAGTGGTGGTGCAGTTGGCTAGTATGTAGGTCTCTCTTTCGGAAGGTTGTTCGGTGACCGAGAGAAAAGACTCTCTCTTTGCTGCAGAATTAAGTGATCGGGGTTTTTTTTTTTTTGTGATTGTGAGAGAAGACTCTCTCTTTGTTGCGGATCTGGGGGCGGAATGAAGTGGCCGGGAGAGAGGGGGAATGAGGTGACCGGTTGCCTCTTTGCTTTTAGCTCCTCTTTGTAACGGCCTGTTAGAGCCGAACTGTTCCCGTTAATGAAAACACTTCTGGAGGGTCTCATTCGACTTGTCTCAAGCAGGTCTATGTTTTTTGCCCTGGACGGTTCTAGCCGACTCTTCTCCGACAAGTTTTTATTTATTTTGCCTCAGACGGTCTCGGTCGACTTGTCTTAGACAGGTCTTTATTTATTTTGCCCTAGACGGTCTCGACCGACTCGTCTTAGACAAGTCTTTGTTTATTTTGCCCTGAACAGTCTCGAACGACTCATCTTAGACATGTCTTTATTTATTTTGCCCCGGATGGTATTGGCCGACTCGTCTCAAGCAGGTCTTTATTTATTTTGCCCTGGACGGTCTCGACCGACTCGTCTCAAATAGGTCTTTATTTATTTTGCCCTAAACGGTCTTGGCTAACTCGTCTCAGACAAGTCTTTATTTATTTTTCCCAGATGGTCTCGACCGACTCGTCTCAGACGAGTCTTTATTTATTTTGCCCTAGACGGTCTCGGCTACTTGTCTCAGACAGGTCTTTATTTATTTTGTCCTGAACGGTCTCGGCTGACTCATCTCAGATAAGTCTTTATTTATTTTGTCGTGTCAAATATGACTTTT
Organism: Mucuna pruriens; assembly: GCA_025330945.1. Classification (NCBI taxonomy): domain Eukaryota; kingdom Viridiplantae; phylum Streptophyta; class Magnoliopsida; order Fabales; family Fabaceae; genus Mucuna; species Mucuna pruriens. The sequence continues at coordinate 1,092,169 of JAENHJ010000545.1, forward strand.
TCATCTCCAACAAGTGATAAAAGCAACAACACTAAAACATTCAATACATTACCCTCTTTGTGCATTTAGCTGTAATATTTTCTCAAAGTAGCGAGGGATCGACTCTCCTCCTAATCACGATCTTCTTCCCGGGGTCCGGTTCCTGTCCCTTTTAGGGAGGCCTTCGGTTGCGAAATGTTTTCTCTCATTCGTCTTGATAAAACGTCTTAACAACCCTCTTGTATCAGCCTTTCTATCTAACTCTTTAGCGATCAACATTCCTCCGTGGAGTGGCCCATAGCCTTGTGGAACTCGCACCACTCGTCACGAGAAGGGTCAAGCTGGCGCTGCGTAGGAGGTGGAATGTCGAGTAGTTGGAGATGGTAAGTCTCCTTCAAGATGTGTGCTCTTGACATCTTGAGTGGGGTATATTTTTCCACCCCTAGGTCGTACCGCTGTTTGATATGGAATTCGTGGGCGACCCTTTGTCCATCGGCCGACGTCGCCTTCTCTACTAGCACACGGTCCTCTTTGTCCTCCTCGGCTTCTATATGCTTTTCCGCCCGTGTTCTTATCTCTCCCATACTGGTCGGTCGTCTCAAGGCTAATGCATCGCTAAACTGGCTAACCCATAGTCCTTTTTAGAAAGCTTTGACAAAGAACTTTTTGGTCGGGTCGTTTACTCAGACTATGGCGTTATTGAACCGAGCCAAATAACTCTTGAGACTCTCGCCCTTTTCCTACCTAATGTTGAACAAATCAGCTATATCAAGTCACTTTATTCTGTTCACCGCAAACTGCAAAATGAAAGAGGCGGCCAGGTTGTTGAATGACCAAATGGAGCAGGATGGAAGAGTTGCTAACCACTGCATAGCCACTCCTCGTAGGGTGCCGGGAACAGTTTACAATTAAGGGGGTCGTTCTCCACTGATGTACATCTGAGTCTGAAAAACTTGAAGATGTGTGTGAGGATCCTAAGTTCCGTCAAATGGCTCTATGACCACCTCTCGAAAATTTGCCAGAATGGGAGTCTAGTCAATTTCCTTATTAAACGGTTGTCCCTAGAGAGCTTGGACAATGGTCGTCTTCGTTGTTGTTCCTCCTGGCTTTTCTACAGCCTTCATGGTTGCTATCTGCCAACGGAGCTCATCTTCCCTCTGCTCGGCAACCTGCATAGCCTCCGTACGCCTCTCCTTGGCCTGTTAGTGTCTCTTGTGAACCTCTTCCTGCTGCTGCTCTACTTCCGCGCTTAGCCGGGATTGCTCTTCACTGCGAGCTTGCAGCAACGCAACTGCCCAGAGCAGCCTTTGTAGGGTGTCTTCTTCGCCTTCATTTGTAAAGTTGGCTGCTTGGTTACGCGTCACTGACATCGTCGCTAGTCTTCCTTCTTCCTTGTCGTTGAGCTTCAAAGTCAATCTCTTAATCTTGAGGCATCGGGAAATGTTTCACCGAGGCCCCACGGTGGGCGCCACTGTTCTCGTCTGAGAATACAAGTAGTGTAGTTATGCTCTCTCATCGTATCCCCTTTAGATGCGCCTCTTGGTCCCCATTTATACATGAAAGACCCTCTATTATTTTCCTTAACAAACTCCTAACTGTCCCAACTGCCTTTTAACTGACAGAAGCTGAGCATTTAGGTTAGGAAAGGACTAATCTGAGAACTGGCTTCCTTGGATCAAGATACTCTGTTGGATTGGAACGTATTTGTTACTGGACCTAGATCCAAAGAGTATCCAGTCACGACTTATCGGTAAAAAATAATTATAAATAAATAAATTATATCAAATTCGAATCAAATTAATCCTAACTCAGACTAAGTTAGTTATTGATGCGTATCTTTAAATACGTGAATTAAAGGTTTAATTTTCTTTGTGTTCAATCATTGAAAGTCTCGTACCCACGTGGTTACACCTCTAATATGCCAAATAAATATAAATTATACTTGAGAAAATTTTACTTGGAATAGTACACAATTCACCTCTAATAGGTCATTGTTAAAATTAAAACTATTACACTTAGTACATGTTTAGCTAAGCCGTGCGGTTAAAAAAACACGATTTTGTTTTCACGGTGAAGGAGAAGCTACCATCCTACCAACTCCTGCTTCAATGTTTTTACATAAAATACGCGCATTGAGTTGATTCACGGAACCAAACATTCTTAATTGCATATTTGTTCTTCTTACTATGATTAATGTACCATCTTCTCCTTTTTAATGAATTTTACTTCAATTTAATTAGTCTCCTGGTATTTTTAAGTTTCTACAACCAACAATTTTTATAGCTTCCCCTTTACATAAAACCTCCATATCTTTATTATCTATTTAAATAATTGAAGCTTAAGATAAATTTTGGATAGAAAATTATTTGAAAGGTTCACAAATCAAGAAATTTGTATAATGTAAAGTTATAGGGTTTCAAAGAGTTTTTTTAAAAAAATTAATAATTTTGAGTCGATAAGTTATTTTGATTAGGGAGTTTTAAATAGAAGATTTAAAATAATTTGATTGATTTAGTTGATTGAGATTTCACATTTTTTTATTAACTTTAAGAAGAGAGGAATCGAGAAAAAGGACATAATTATAACAATAAAAAATCTAAAACGTACGTTCAAACAAAATATTATTGGTAGACAAAAAAAATTGTATATTAAAAATAATAAAGATAATAATAAAGGTATATAATTGCACCAAACCATTAAAAGTTACAAATATTATTTTTGTTTTTAAAGAATAAGATAAACGGTTTATACCACTAAAAGTCGCTCGCTACTGCATATTGAACTGTATCACGAAAATATAAAAATATTATTTATTTATTTTGATAACATTTTAACAAAATATTATATCTGAAACATGTTTTAAATTGATATTAATAATATTTTATATTTATTAAATATTATTAAATATATATAAATAATATTAATAAAATATTAATAATATTTTCATAATAAAATATTACTAAAATAAATATATGCAAGAATGAGTCAAAGTTATTTCTATATTATTTAATAAATTTTATGAGTTTAGTAATAATGTATTAACCATATAAAATAGATTTACTTTATTGTCGAGTTATAATTATTTTTTAATCACTTTAAAATAGTTAGAATAAAACTTAATAAATTTATAGTAATTTATAGTAATTTATAATTAGATAATTATATAAAATTATTTTCTATTAACCTATTTTTTCAATTTATATTCAATAATTAACTTTAAAAATTTATCTTTAGGATGAAATTTTGCATCACACAGGTTATGTATATAAAATCGTATTTTGTTTTAAAATTATAAAATACTTGATTGACATACATCCACACTAACATTACATGAACGTTGAAATATTAAAATAATGATAAATATTTTATTATATTTCTCTTATTAGTCAATTATATTTTTATAATATTTACCGACCAATTAATTAATAATAGGTAGTTATAATGTAACAGTAAGTATAAAAGTTACAAAACGAAAGTTAAATTAATAAAAAAATATATATTATATAAATTTATAAATAATATAAAAGTGTAAAGTCATACACGGTTCTTCCTCATATTTTTAATGTTTATTTTTGTGTTAAAGACTAATTTAAGACTGGGTCCAGGTTTATGCAAAACGAAATCATATATTTATATATATATGAATGAGAAGAAACTCCCATAGTCAAATCTATTGAAAGTCAAGATTGACTATTACCGGCCTTTTTTTATATCTCTTTCAATATCAATTGATACCTTAACCTATCTCAATAATGCTTTGCAGTTACCTCCAAAATGAAATTATACTTTACTTTTCAGATAATTAAAAATAGAATAAAACAAATTTATAATTTCAAAAAAATATTTGGTTTTTTCATTTTAAACAAATTGTCATAATTATATTTTTGGTTCCTCTGTGATGACTGCTTAGTGACTTTGATATTATAAAACAATTTATTCTAATTTAATCTTTAATCTTTAATCTTTAATCTTTTAATTATTACAATTAATTCCTTGAATCACTTTTTCTTTACATATAAATCCTTGAATCTTTATGGTTTAAGATAGATTTGAGATTTATAATATAGTTTAGAAGGTTCAAAAGTCAAGAGTTAATTATATTTAAAAATAGTTGTTTAAAATGAGTAAATTTTGTGGTTTTTTTATTATGTTAGATGAAATATGACATTGTAATTGATGGGTTTTGAAAAATAAGGCATTAAAATGGTTTATAGGTTCAATTAATGAAGTTTTCAAGGAAAGAAAGAAGAAGAAGAATTTGAGTGTTTAATTAAGTAGAAAAAAACTAGGGGGAGTCTTGATTATAAAAATTAAAAAAAGCTGAAGAATTGGTATTAATAATTAAAAAAATAAGGATCTATTCGAGTAAAAAAAATGAATTGAAGACTAAAATCACACATTTATTTTAATGAAGGGATCAGATTCAAGATAAAATAACACATAGTATTTTATTAAAAATATGTTTAAAATTGAAATAAATGTATAATTTTTAAACTGAAACAAAAATTAAAAAATCATTCAAGTACTTTTTCTATTGTTAAAAGAATATCCAAAACGTAATCATATGTTATGTACGATTTGCTATGATATTTTGCCCTTCTTTTTATTCAATCTGAATTCACTTTTTATGTTCCTTGTTGGATAAATATTGATAAAAAGTGAAGGTGGAGGGTTTAGGACATATGACTAATTTTCAGGTAAGCTTATCATTATCCCAATTGCTTTAAAAAAAAAAAAACTGTGTTCTTAAACTCATTACAACTTAGAAGAAAAAAAAATCTTTTAAAATTATTCTTAGAATAATTCTTGTTTTCTATATTAATAAGATTAAAAAAAAAGGTTAAAAGCATAGTAATGAATTGATAAATTGGCAAGCCTCCTTAATTTTTTTTTCTGCAAGGTTAAATATATTGCTACGAACACAGTATACTTAAAAAAGAATTGGTATACTCAAGTGAACAATAACCTTAAACTTAGCAGTTAAAACACTGTTAAATTATTAAATATTTGAACATAAAATAATCATTTATCGATAGAAATAATTTCGATATATAAAATTGAATAATTCTGATTCTCAAAAAACAATTTTTTTCATATTATACTGCTATATACACTAGAAGGACCTAGCAGCATGGATCTATATACAATTTAAAAGTAGTATAATATTTATTTTTTTGGTATTGTTAAATGTATATGAGAAGGAATATAAAGTTGGTTTCAATTTATTTGAATAACGTAGGATGAGTACAAAATCTAGGTGCCGACCAAGGAGAGATTAAAGGGTGATTGAAGCTTCGTAGCACGTTGCAGCACCGAAAAAAGTTTGTAGGTTGCCATTTGCATGCGTGCGATAAGATTTATTTTTTTTCTTTGCTTTAAAAAATTAGGTGAACTAGATCACATACTCATGAGGATAAGAACAGATTTCAAATTTTAAAAATGCATATAAAAGTGGTTAGATTATATCTTTCATCCTTTATTTCATATAAACAAACAAATTTATTTTTTTTAAAAAAATATTTTAATTTTCTAATTCTTAAATTTAATTTGATTTCATCATTTTCGAAAAAATAATTATTTTTTATATTGGAACATTATTTTAAATTATCCTTTTATTGATTGAAGCTAGGAAACTTATCTGGTTAGGTTTATTAACATAAAAATTGTAAAACTTAATCAATGTTTAAAAAAAGACCATAAACATAATAAAAATTATATAAAAATAAATTTATAAATATCTAGAAAATAATTTAATATGAGATTTTTAATTTTTTTATTATTTATGATATTTTTACATAAATTTTATTTTATTTGTGATATTTTTACTTCAAAAATATTTAGTTGGTTTTTATAATTTTTAACACAAATTTTACATCTTGATTTGGTTTAAGAATAGTTCAATATGGTATTTTAAAATCAAAATTAATTATTATTTTTGGAAAGAAAACATTCTAAAATTGAGAGTTAAAAAGATCATAATAATTTTTAAAAAATAAAAGAACATAACAAATTTTTATTATAAGATAAAATATTAAAGTTATAATTTAACTTAAAATATTTATAAATTATTTATTAATAATAAAGTTTAAAAAAAATCATTTTATTAAAATATAACAGTGATCTTTAACAAGAGGGAAAGATGCCATTCAGGTACATGAGATGTGTCATAAATAATTAACACTTGATTGCTGAAAATGATATTATTATATGCTTTCGGCTGCGTCAGCCAGTACGTCAACCTTTGCGGCTATTATTCTCTCTGTCTCGTCCAGTTTCATGCACCATTTCTCCAATATAAAGTATCACCATTTTTTTCTTCTTCTTTTCATTATTGCATGTTAAATGTATTCACTTTAATTTTATGTCCTGTTCTCATTTTTATATAATTAAAAAGAGCTTATTTTAGTAGCATGCTATATATCATAATTCCCTAGTTAATAATATGTTACTCTCTCTTAAAATAAGAATCTATTTCCATAGTTAATATTTAAAACACGTTTTTTCTTCAAACATGTTAGACTCATCACGTTAAAATTGACCTTTTATATTGTACATATTATAATTGTTTCTTTGACGAACTTTTTATGTATCGATGCTTTTCATAGTGGTTATAAAATCGTTGTCAAAACCATTGCAATAGATATCCACAACAAAGGGTATGCTTTTATGGATGAAAATAAAATAAACCTATTGTAATGGTTCCTAGAGAAAATCTCGAAAATAGTTTAGATTTTAATTTGTTTTAAAAAAATTAGGTGAAACCTATTATAGCAAGACCTTGCCGAAACCAATAGGTTAAAAATATTTTAAACCAAAAACTAAAATCTGTTATGGTAGTTGATACAGGCATATTCATTATACCTCTTTTAAAATTGATCTATTGTATCTAATATTTTGAAGAAGAAAAAAAAGGAATGCGTGAAAATTATTCAAATTATTAAAAAAAATTGTTAAGATAAATTTAATATATATAGTAATAAGCTATTAGCTGAGAAATGACTATTAAGCTAAGGAAAAAGAAGTTAGCTGAAATAGAAAGAATTTAACAAAGTTGAGATGAGTTTGAAAGTTATATATTAATTGAAGGAAGTGAATTGTTTAGTTGATAGAGCCCTGGTTAAGAAACTTGGTAATTAAGGGAAAAATTAGTCAAGAAGTTTATTAGCTAATGAAGCATGTTAGCTTATGCATCTAACCTTAAAGGTGTATTTCAAGAACATGAAAAAAAAATATTTTTCTTCTGAAGTTATTGATTGAAATTCAAATAATTTAATTATTATATATAGAGAAAATAAATGTTTTGACCAAGTAAACAATAGGGAACCATTGCATATCCAACTCCCACACAGAGATTAAATTCAAGGCTTAAAGCAAGTGACAATACTAAAACAATCGATTTAGTAATCATGTCAAATTTTTGATAAAAAAAAAAAACTAGCAACAGCATTAGTGACCATTGGTTCAATTGCAACAGAATATTTTACGATTGAAAATTTCAGTAGCTAATCATATTTAATATGTGGTGAAAGAAAATGGGTCAATAAATTCTTAAAAAATATATTTGGTGATAGGACCAATGGCTACGGTCATTATAAAAAGTCAATATAATTAATACAAAATTTAAATTATTAAAATTAATAATAATATAAATATTTCATATATAATTAAAAATATAAATAATAAAAATATAATAACTAAAATTATTTTTTAATTATAATATTTTACATTTTTATTTCAAAAAACGAAAACAAACTAATATAAAGATGTCTTAAAATATAATTTAGTTTTTTATTTTTCTTTTAAAAATAAGAAAAGACATTTAACGCGTAGGAGATCTATATAAATAATCATAATCATAATATAATATAAAATTAAAATAAATAAAAGGAAATATATTTGGTGAAGAAGATCGAGAGCTAATAAAAAGTCAATATAATTAATGAAAAATTTAAATTATTAAAATTAATAATATTATAAATATTTCATATATTATTAAAAATATAAATAGTAAAAAAATGATAATTAAAAATTATTTTTATATAATAATTTTTACATTTTTATTTCAAAAAACAAAGTAAAACATAACATAAAGATGTCTTACAATATAATTTAGTTTTTATTTTTATTTTAAAAATAAAGACATTTAACACGTAGGAAATTTATATAAAAAATCATAATCGAAGTATAACATAAAATTAAAAATATGAATATTAATAATATAAAAGTATTTTATATATAAATATAAATAATAAACATTCTAGAATAATTTTTTGGTACATAATAATTTTATAATATTAGTAATATAATAAGAAGTATACAACATTAGAAAAATAAATATGAAGAAGTACATCATGTTTGACCAAGTTTCAAATATTACACTAATAATTGAGTAATATACATTGAGGTTGAAGTGTTATACTAAATATTGACTAAGATATAATAAGGTCCAACTAAAAATATTGATAATTGAATAAAACTTCATAAGGTTCAAGTATTACACTAGTGATTAACCAATGTCTATATTAAACACTAATGATTGACCAAGGTCTAATAATATCAAATGTAAAATTGATAATTGATCAATTACATCTCAAGTGTTACACTAATGATTAACCAAGGCCTAATATGACCCAAGTGTAACATTGATGATTGACCAAGACTCGATAAGGTTCAAGTGTATTAATGATTGATCAAGGCATAATTATGTCCAAGTATTACATTAATGATTAATCAAGGCCCAATTAGGTCAAAGTGTAACATTGATAATTGACCAATGTTCTATAAGGCTCAAGTGTAACACTTATGATTGACTAAGACCCTATAAGGCCTAAGTGTAACACTAATGATTAGCCAAGGTCTAATACAGTTTGAATGTAACACAACTAATTGACCAAGACCCAATAAAATCCTAGTGTAATATCGATGATTTACCGAGAGACAATTACATTCAACTATTACAATGATTATTGAATAAGACCCAATTATGACATTGATAATTGGCCCTATAAGTGTCAAGTATAGCATTAATGATTAACCAAGGCCTAATAAGGTCCAAATGCAACACAAATGATTGACCAAGGCCCAATGAGGTCCAAGTGTAACATGTCTAAGAAACAATTATATCCAACTGTTACATTAATGATTGACCAAGGACCAATTAGGCCTAATTAGAACATTAATATTTGACCAAGGTTCAAGAAGACTTAACTATAACATTAATGATAGATCAAGGTTTAATAAAGTATAATTGTAATACTAATGATAGACCAATGCCTAATAACACCTAAATATAACATTAATGATTGACCAAGACCCAATACAACCCAAGTGTAACACTAATGATTGACCAAGGCATATTACACCTAACTATTACACTAATGATTAACTCATACCCAACTAGGCCCAAGTGTAACACAACTGATTAACAAAGGCCCAATAAGGCACAAGTCTAACTTGAATGATTGGCCAAGGCAAAATTACACCCAACTGTTACACTAATTATTGCTTAAAAGTATTTATTACAATTTTTAATTATAATATTATTTATATATTTAAATTTTTTTATTTATTATAAATTTTAGTTATATAGAGTAAATACTTATTTTGTGAAATGTAAGGTTAAAATATTAGTTTGTATATTAATTGACACAAGAATGAGAATATTTTTTAGTTGTCATTCTTCGATGAGATTGTTTTTAGGGATTATTCTTTAATGAGAATGTTTTTAGTGATTTTTCTTAATCTCTTATCTCTTTTAGTTTATGATTTTCAATATTTTTAATTGTAAATTAAATTTCAATATTTTTAAAAATTATCAATAATTAAAAACAATATTATATCATAATATAAATGATTTATGATTGAATTTCAACATTTTTTAAAAGAAATTATCAATAATTAAAAATAATAATCTATCACAATATAAATTATTTATTATAAATTTTAAATATATTCTATATGTTCAAACACATGTATTTATTACAAATTTTAATTATAATATAATTTATATATTCAGAAGTTGAAATACTAGATATATTATTGTGTTAATATTATTATTTAAAATAATTAAAAATTAGCCATATTTAATTTTTTAAATAAAAAATATTTTCTATTTAAATTTTAAAAATTACAGTATAAAATTTCATCAATATTTTCCTTTTCTAAGAGCCAATTTCTACCCCTATGAAAACCTAAATCTCTTTCTCATTTTCGAACTATTTCACTCAACTTTCATTATGGTGCTTCTCTTGTAGTTGCACTTTTCTCTGGTTGAACCCACCATCTTTGGTTAAAGCCACTCTCCAAGTGCTCGAACTCCAATGTGTATAACACCTCCACGTTTTGTAAATTCCTCTTTCTTATGACTCTTTTTTATCATATTTTTCTTTTATCTTATTTTCTTTCTTTTTTTCTCCAGTAATTGCTTCGAATTAAAATGCTCAAGGGCTTGCACAAGGACCTGTTGTCGCCATCTTATTAGGTACTAAGTAAATTTTCTTTTAAATGTTATGATCAAATTTTGTACGTGAGAATTCATTTGTTGGGTGACACCATGTTGTTGTTGCAGCTTAGTTTCAACAAAAGAATTAATTTGTGCTCATTTACTGAAATACTCCAAGTTTCATTTAGTATTATTATATTGCTTTGTTATTTTTTTAAGTATGTGAGGGCTTAAACCACGTTTTGTCATTTAAGTAAATAAAGTATATTTTAGGTAAATACGTGTTGGGCTTAAAAAGAGGGTTTTATAAGTAAAAAATGGGGAAAAAGGTTTTGGGATCGTGTTTTGAGTAGAAATGTGCTCAGGTTGTTAAGTACTCTTGTGCTACTTATGAGTTGTCAAAGTGAGCAACGAAATCCATTTTGTAACTTTATAAACGAGCAACTTGTAGAACCCTTTGTATCATAAATCATTTTTCTAAAAAAGCTAGTGGTTTCACTACAAAAGGTCAAAGAGGAGAACTTCGAAGAGGACACCAAAGTAGTAAAATGGATGACCCTAAGAGTGGGGATTTGTTTGAAGTGTCCATATTCCAAGAATGGGGAATAAAAAATCTCGCTTAAGGGTATGAGTATAATTGTGGGTGTGAGACTCCAAAAGTGTCTGGGTAGAAACTCTCTTCAATGAATAGCAAAGTTTTGGATTTCACGGCCCAAAAACAAGTCCTAACCGGGAACACCATTAGGCCTCGCCAGAATAAGCATTATCTTTCAGGACTTAATACGGGCCGGATCCGAGAAAGCCCAATATGACGTGGACAAGACTCCACCGGGTTAGCAGAAGAGATGTTACAGCACTACATCAAGGCCATAGACACTATTAGTTAAGGGACGCTGATAATCGAGCCACGTCAGACAAGGCGAAGCCACGACCTGTCTAACAGATTGCTCAATCCTCGCCAATGAGGACGCACGAAAATGTCATGTCAGCCACTATCCTGTAAGTGCGCCGAGAATCGCGGAGGAACGTGCCACGATCAAACAAGAAGCCCAGAAAGATTACCCTCAGGGTTGGGAGGAGGCCAAGTGGCAAGATCGGACACGCCCTCAGTACCCCCCTGCCCCTCAAAGGCTATAAAAGAGCCTTGTTGCAAAGAATTTAGGAGGACGACGACGAGAACGACGACAAGAACGAGACGAGAACGACAACGAGGACGATGACGAACGGATGAAAGGAAAAAATAGAGAAAAAGGATAGTGAAAGAAGCCTCCCGAAGAACTTGTTGGGAAAATTTCTAAAAGTACCTGTGAAAATTCCCCTAATTGCCCTCTCAGTCTTCTCTCTGGATACCAGGTAAGGTCCCGTGCCAACTTACTCCATAAACATCATGCACTGCACTTCAGATGGCCGACGAGCCATTGATCATTCCATAAACAGTGCGCATTATACTTCAGATGGCCGATGAGCCACTGATCATTCCATAAACAGTGTGCATTACACTTCAGATGGTCAGCGAGCCACTGATCATTCCATAAATAGTGTGCATTACACTTCAAATGGGCGGCGAGCCACTGATCTTTCCATAAACAATATGCATTACACTTCAGATGATCGGCGAGCCACTGATTATTCCATAAACAGTGCGCATTACACCCTAGGTGGTCGATACCTTGCCTCCCGACCCTAAAACCAGTTAGCAGAAGTCGTTGGAATCCATTCCTCAAAACCAAACACCCCAAAGCATACTACATTCCACATGACCGAGTCAACATGCATGTATCCGAGTCATCCTAGTTATGTTCACACAACCCAAGGACACCTAAGGGATAGTCCGACTTCCATTTCCTGACAACCGAGTTGAACATCCAGTGACTCGAGCTCTACCACCTTGGGGGCACCTAAGTGAAAGTCCCTTCGCATCAGTTACTCATTTAAGGAAAGACGCCTAAGGGAAAGTCTAATTCTTTATGCATTCACAGAACTATGTTAACTTTGATTCGTCTCAGCTAGGAGAGGTACGTAGGAGCAAGAGGCACACTCTCGCCAATCAAGTTCCCAAAAATGAAGGTTGTGCCGTCATTTGTAATCCATAAAGGTAACTACCAGATGGTAGGCGGATGGGATGGCGCGCCATCCTCATGCGTAACCGACCCCTTACTCAGATCTCTGATTCGCTTACCTGCCTTATCCATCTCAGGTTCCCAATGTACCATCAAACATTGGTGGCGACTCCAAATCCGAGTTAGTTAGGCTCATTCAATTCCCCATATTGATCTAATCTATACCGACTTTGTATCGAGTCAGTGAGTGAATCTGGCCTTCGAACCGCCCCCTCAAGGGAGAAATGTTTTCACCTTACCAAAAGTAAAAGAAAAAAAATAATAAAAAAGGGAAACCCATATCAAAAAAAATCTTTAAGAAAGCCGTGAGTGACATGATTTAGGTCGCGTCAATGGGTAGAGGAGTTGATCCTATAACCCCTAAGTTGTATGTTTTGGTTCTCTAAATGGGAGATTAAACTCCTTGGATTAGTTTATGAATGATTTTGTATACCTTGATAAATTGTATGTTCTAATTATCTAAAGGAGAAATTAAACTCCTTATATTAGGTTAATTGATTGTGTTAGTTATTGTACTATTGATTGAATATGTGAAATTGCTTTCTATATGGATGAAATTATGAAACGTAAAAGACCCTTAGGTTCCCATAGTGATTCACATTTCTAGGAAAAAAATATGGAAATTTGCAAGTTGTAGAGCGAAGAACATGTCTATGCTTGATGGGCATGCCTATGCTCAAAAGGGGCATACCTATGCTTATGATGAGCATACCCATGCCAAGCTTGCACTACTTGTGCACAGTCATGTTTTTAGAAGCACAATATGTTGAGTTATGTTAAGATATGTTGAGTTATGCTGGGTTATGTTGAGATATGTTGAATCATGTTGACATGCATTGAATTGTATTGAGAACTATGAGATATAAATTGAGAAACGAGTTAATAAGGATGAATGTCATTGTAACAGATGACCTAGCTTATAAAATGACAAGAATGAGCTTAGGTTACACTTGTCTGGTGAGTAACTTAGCCTATAAGAGGCAAGGATGGTGCTTACTAATTGTGATGGATTGTGAGATGAGGTACCTAGCCTATAAGAGGCAAGTATAGTCCTCGTCAGCCTAATTTCCAAAGAGTAACAAACAAATAGTTATACGACATGAATTATTTAATAAGATGATGTGTAAGGAAGTATATGCGAACCCAAGTGGTAAGGTCACTAGACCTCTACTTGGTACAAAAATTTTAATGGTTGTGAATGATCATATAGGCTGAGAAAAGACGATGCAAGCCAGGTAGTACTTGATGTGCTATTAGATGGTATCATTCTGGAGTGGCATGGCCAACAACAGAGGGTTGAGTAGTGTTTCTCCTATACTACTTCTTGGAATAAAGTTGACATCACATTGCATATTGAGTAGTAATTGGAGTGCATTATTATCATTCATGTGTATTTGTGGAATGTTATAATATGATTTCTCTTGATTTGATAATTTGATGAATATGATATATGGTTGTATGCTACCTACCTTATGCTTATATCATGAGCCTGAAGTGAGATAGATTTCCACTCCGTTTTGTTTGTATTATTTGTCTTTGGGTTAAATTTCATTTGCAGATGACATTGAGTAAGAACAAGAGGATTGAGTTAGACTTCTCTTTTACTGCTTTTATTTCTTTATTTTATTTTTGGGTTTTGATACTCTAATAGGACATGTAGTATCAAGGCAAACTTTAATGAGGATATTTGTGATTTTTTATGTTTATAAATATTGTTAGGTAGATTGGCCTTTGGAGTGTCAGTAAAAAATTTTTAAATTTTAGTATCATGAGCAAGTGTATATGGAAATTCTACCATGTGATGAAAAATTGATTATGAGTTTTAAATTACCTAATATTTTCTTAGTTGTAGTAGAACTATAGATTCACACACTTCACACAAGCTCAAGAACAAAAGGAAAAATTGAAACTAGTTAGGAAAAAACAAATTGAAGAATGAAATAAAAAGTGGAAGAGATTAGAAAGGACTCATCACTAATCCTTGTGGATTAGATAAGAGGATTTGAGATCTGCAACAAGTTTCATGAAAACTTGATGATAATTAAGTGTTTTTACTTAAGAACAAGATGAGATAAACTCTTAAAGAAGCTTGCAATGCAAGTAATTGATTTCATCAAAAAGGTGTTTACGATAGTTGAAGTTTAGGCTTATAAAGCCTCTACTAATTACATGGATTAACTAACTAAGCTCTAAGGCCTTGGGCCAAGTACAAAAGACTACAAAATGCAGCCCAAAACATTCATGGACACACCTACAAAAAGGTACCAAAATTTGACAGCATTTAGTGACTAAAAGTTGGTCTTTAAATGGGATTCTTGACTAGATAGGACCTTTGGGCCCAAAAGCAAGCTAAGAAACAAAGTTACGTGTAATCTAAACTCTAATACAGATATTACATATTCTAAGAGAGTTTTATACAAGGCCACAAAGCAACCCAAACAATTTGTAAATAATTGGGCTCTCCTTAGCCCCTAAGGAGGCTCATCCCTCTATGTGTTTCCTCTTGAAGCTTCTCTAACATCCTATTTGTCATAGGGCCTTCAAGTACAATAGCCTTCATGGTCTTCAAGCCCTCTTGAATGTCATCTTTATGTCCTTCCATATTCATAAGATGAGCACCTATGTGTATTGGGCTCTCCTTAGCCCTTAAGGAAGCTCATCTCTTCTAGCTTTTCTTGAGATTATCCTTGAAGTTCATCTTGTTTTCCCTTGGTTTATGGAATCTTTATAACCTTGGTTCCATATTCCTTGAGTTCTCTTACCATCATGACTTCCCTTTCCATATTCGTATCAAGTTATCTTATTAAATAAATAGCGTTAAGGGTAAAGGGTGTCACATTTAGTAGTATTAGAGTAAGTCGATTCTTCTAGCCTTGTGTGTTGTGTGCCTACTATGTTTCTATGTGTATTTTATGCAATTGAGAGAAATTGTGTGACATTGATTATGACATTGTTTTGTGATTGTTTGAATTAATAGTATCATACTTAAGTGTTTTACATTACTTGTTGCATCTTGTTGGTGTTGGAAGTAATGGTTGGTAGTATGTATAATCATGTTATTGTCGAGTCTTTTCATGCCTTAGCTTAGGCCATGAAGAGTGATCAGAATAGGATTAAAGGAGTTTTTGAGTTCCAAGGATTGGATAGGTTCCAATGGAATAACTAGCCAACATTCTAAGGGCAACATATTATAGAAGTATGGGTCTTACAGAGGACAAGGAATCTGTCAATAAAAATTGTGAGAAGTCATATTTAGTTCCATTTAGTTTGTCTAGTAACAGCTACAACCAAAAAACTACAACAAGCCAACTTGCTAGTGGCAGTAGTATTTTCCACCCCACCCGTACCCAAAGATGTAAAGAATGTGGTAGACCCAGACACGTGGAGTTTGAGTGCATGGATAATGATGTGACTTGTTTCAACTATGGGAAGCAAAGACACATTAAGAGAGATTGTCCTAATCCTATGAAGGAGCTTGGTAGTAGGGAACAAATTTTGCAAGTCAGTCGAATGAGAACAATAGAGATATTTTCACCCTTAGTGGTGCTAGAGCCTTAGAGTTTGATAACTTGATCGAAGGTAGATGTCTCATGAAGGGAACTCCTTTAGTCATGCTATTTGATTCTAGTGTAGCTCATTCTTTCATAGATTTCATATGCCTCATTTGCCTTTTGACTTGATTGTTGATATACCCATTAACAGTTCCATAGTAACTTTCGTTGTTGATTAAAGTGTCTTGTGTTTATTCCTAAGAAAGAGTTTCGTTGTTGACTTGATTTGTTTGTCTCTAAGTCAACTAGATGGTATTCTTGGTATGGAGTGATTATCTTCCAACCATGTCTTCCTAAATTGTTTTAACAAATTTTCCTGTGTTTAGCGAACCCATGTTAGACAAAAAATTTTGGATTTGTCACTACCAATTGAGTGAAGGAATTCTTGAAAGAAATGCTCAAGCGTACATGATGTCAACTTTCTTGTGAGTAGAGAGTAAAGTTATGGTTGAGTATGTGTTTTTTGTATAAACATTCTGGATGTGTTCCTGAGGATGTTTGTAGTTTACCCGTGGTGTCAAATTGAGTTTTCCATAGATTAATAGCTAGTACTAGACCCATATCCATAGCTCCTAATAAGATGTCACCCTTGGAGTTAGTCAAGCCTAAGAAACAATTAGAGGAGTTACTAGAGAAGTAGATTGTGAGGCCTAGTGTTTTCCCATGGGGAGCACCAATCTTGCTTATAAAAAAGAAGGACGGGAGTGGAAGTATATGTGTTTAGTAAGATAGACTTGAGGTCAAGTTACCATCAAATTTGCATGAAGTCTGAGAATATCTTGAAGACTGCTTTTATGACTCGTTATGGTCATTATAAGTATATGAATGTTTTTTGGTGTAACTAATGTACCTAGTTTATTCATGGAATACATGAATATGATCTTACATCCCTACCTAGATAGCTTTCTGATAGTGTTTATAGAAGATACCTCAGTGTACTCTAAGACTAGGGAAAGTCATGTTCAACATTTGAGATGGCTTTTCACCTCCTCAAGGACAAGAAATTCTATTCCAAGATATCCAAGTGCGTCTTTTGGCTAGATGAGGCGAGTTTCCTAAGACATGTTATCTCGTAGGGAAGTATAGTTGTAGATCCTTTTAAGATAGCAATCATGTTAGAATGGGAATCCTTTAAGTCAGTTTTGGATATTAGGAGTTTCTTTGAACTAGCCAATTACTATAAGAGGTTCATAGAAGAGTTTTCTAGAGTAGCTTTACCTTTGACCCAGTTGACCCGTAAAGGTCAACTTTGTATGAGACTCTAAGTGTGAGAGTAGTTTCCTAGAGCTTAAGGAGAGGCTAACATCAACTCCTATGCTAGTGTTGCCTAACTTGAGTGAATCCTTTCTAATGTACTATGATACATCAAAGATGTGTTTAGGAAGAGTGTTGATGCAATAAGGCAAGGTGGTGGCCTATGCCTCTATATAGCTTAAGACTCATGTCTAGAGCTGACAGTTGTGATGTTTGCACTGAAGATATGGATACACTATTTTTATAATGCTAAGTTTGAGGTTTTTAGTGATCATAAGTGTGATACCCTTTACCCTTCTAGCATATATACTTAAATAAAATAGTTAAGTTGAAAGTACAATTAACTTAAAAATTATAACATTCATACGTAAAAAAGATCCACATATCAAAAACTCATTGAGTTATAATGAAAAGTGATGTCACTCCAAAGGCCATATATAAGAAATCTATAAAACATAAACAATATCATGCCATTTTATACATACAAAACCCTGCCCTTATGTCACATGTATCAAAGCATAATTCTTATACAAAACTACTATAAAGTGGTAAAAGAGATTAAGGTCTCAATCTTCACATTCCTACTCAACTTCACCTATAAATGGTGTTCTGTCTAAACACAAACAATACAATAATAGGGGAGTGAGAATTCATCTCACTCAAACATAGTTGATAAAACAACCATATAAGCATTAACATTCACAAGAATATTCTCAAATGAAGTCTTAGGAACCAGGCTTAGTTTGAGTTCAGTTTACCATCCTCAAAGGAATGGTCGTCAAACTAAGCAAACCATCCAATCCCTAAAAGAGCTCCTTAGAGCTTATGTGTTAGAGAAGAGAAGTAGTTGGGATAGTTTGTTTCCCTTAGTAGAGTTCACATATAACAATAATTACCATTTATTGGGATAACACCTTATGAAGTCATTTATGGTAGAAATTGTAGAATTCCTTTGTGTTGGTTTGAATCGGGTAAGAACCTAGTGTTAGGACCTGAAGTAGCTCAACAGACTATTGAAAAGGTCAAGTGGATCGAAGAGAAGATGAGAGTGGTACAAAATAGGTAAAAGAGTTACCATGATAGGAGACAAAGGATCTTGAGTTCAAAGAAGGGGGTCACTCAAATTTGCATAATGTCTCCCATGTCACTCAAATCCATGAGTGTTTTTTATCCTTCACATGTGATTGAGTTAGACGACATACAAGTGAGGGATAACTTCTCCTACGATGTGTTGCCTATGAGGATTGAGGATCATAGGATTAAGAAATTAAGAGGTAAGGAGATTCCTTTGGTTAAGGTTGTTTAGATAGGAACTTCAGGCAACAGTGCTATGTGGGAGTTGGAGAGTTAGATGAGAGCTTCTTATTAGAGTTGTTTTCATTGAGTAATTTTCAAGGACAAAAATTCTTATAAGGAGGCGGAGTTGTAACATAGTGAATTTCATGTTAGTATTATTAATATTTCTTTATGATTTTTTATTTAACTATGTAAGTGCTTAAACCATTATTTGTCATTATGTAAATATATATTTTGGGTTTTAAAAGAGGTTTTATAAGTAAAAATTGGGGAGCAAGAGGTTTTGGGCCCATGTTTTTAGCAAAAAAACACACTCAGGTCATTAAGCATGACTATGCTTATGTGAGCACGCTTGTGTTGCTCATGGGCTGTCAAAGTGAGCAGTGAAGTCCACTTTGTGGGTTTATAAAGGGGTGACCTGTAGAGTCCTCTGCGTCAAAAATCATTTTCCTAACTAGTGGTTTCTCTACAGAAAGTCATGAAGGAGAACACCCACAGAGGGAGCTAGAGTAGTAAAAAGGACAACCCCAAGAGTGAGGATTTGCTTGTAGTGTTCAATTTGCATGTAGGTAGAAGGGTTGACTTTATGACCCCTAAGTTTGCAATTTGCATGTTTTTGTTCTTTAAAGGGGAGATTAAACTTCCTATATTAGTTTATGAATGATTTCGTATAACTTGATAAATAATATGTTGTAGTTCTCTAAATGGGAGATTAAACTCTTTAGATTAGATTAATTGATCTTGTGTTAGTTGTTATAGAATTGATTTAATTTTTGAAATTGCATTCTATTTGGATGAAATTGTGAATAACATAGAAGACCCTTAGGTTCTTATAGAAATTCTCATTTCTGGGTGAAAATCTAGAAATTCGCAAGTTGTATAGCAATGAGCACACCCGTGCTCAAGTGGGCACACCTATGCTTGATGAGCAAACCTATGCTTATGATGAGCATGCTTGTGCCAAGCATGCATTAATTGTGCATGACCATGTCTTTAGAAGCATGCCCATGCTACCTTGCACATACCTTATATGTGCTATGTGGCTTGTATCGAGAATTCATATATAATATGCTGAATTATATTGAGATATGCTAAGTTATGTTAAAATATGTTGAGTTGGGTTGAGATCTATTGAATTATATTAAGAACTATGAGATATGAATTTAGAGATGAGTTATTAACGATAAGTGTTATTGCGACAAGTGACCTAGCATACTAGATAGTAAGAATGAGCTTGGATAACACTTATCTAATGAACAACCTAGCCTATGAAAGGTAAAATGGTGCTCAGTAATTGTGATGAGTTGTGAGATGAAGTACTTAACCTATAAAAGGTGAGCATGATCCTTGTCAGCCTAAAGAATTATGTGACATGCATCATTAATAAGATGAGGTGTAAGGAAGTAGAGGCGAATCCAAGTAGTAAGGTACCTCCTTGGGACTACTCGATATGAAAATCTAAATGACCATGACTAATCTCACAAGCTGGCCAGGAAGTATTTTCACATTGTTAATACCAACCAAGTTATTATTATATCTATTTTATTTTACAAGTTAAATAATTTTAGCATATTAATATTAAGTTATAAAAATTAGTTATACTTGAGAAATTATGAATTGATATATATATATATATATATATATATATATATATATATATATATATATATATATAAGGAATAAATTGTAAAGTTGCCATTTTATAAAAATAATTTGCTAAAATTTAATGTTTAAACTATAATTTATAATTTATTTTTCAATAAATAATTAAATAATTATATTTAATTTTTCATAATTTTAGTATAATATACATTAAAATAAATTTGTATCTCTTTTTCTGACTATATTTAACCACATCACGTCATTTGTTTTCTAATAATTTGCTGAATAAATAATTTTTTTTTGCATTAACATTTAATTTTACACTTTTAAAAAAATCATTTACACAATTTTGAGGAGGGAGGAACTTATCTTATTTCATGAATAAAAGACATTACTTAATAAGTTTATAAATGATCAATAAATTAACTTTTGTTGTGATGATAAAAGGGATAGTATTTCAAGAAAAAAAAATCGGAAGAGAGATAGAGAAAAAAAAAGTTATTACATAAAAAAAATATGTGAGTGTTATTTAATATTACCTTAATTGTATAAATTTTAAGGAATTGATTATAAAACATTAAAATATTAATAATATAATGATTTAATTAAAAAAGATATAATTTAAAATAGTTAAAATATTTAGTTGATCCTTATAGTTGTATTCTTATAGTTGTATTCATTTTAAGTTAAGTTAAATGATCATAAACTGATAGTATAAAATAGTTTTTCACTGTCTTTCAATAATAAATTATTATTCGTAATTTCATATAACTTTTAAGGTATTTATTATAAAAATATACAAATTTACCGTATATCTAAAATTGTGATTGAATAACGAAGTAAAACTATTATATATTATCATAGTATAGTCTTTTTTCTCTTTTTAAGGTTTAGGTTTATATAAAAAAATTATGTTTTAATTATTACATAATTTTAAGTAGTGGTTTATTATTATCAAAATAAATTCTTGTAACAGTTTTCCATAGTTAGAAAGACTAAAACTTAATTTCTATAGAGACAAAATCTTATTTTTTTTTATAGAGACTAAAACTTTAAATAAAAACAACGATAACGACATAGTGAATAGTTTAACCATTAAAAATCTAAAAAAATTGTACAGATCTATATATTAACTTAATCATAACTAATAAGTTTGATCTTTAGTCAATGTTGTGTACCATAACTTGTTCCAAGTTGGATGAAACTATATTTAGCCTTATCTATTTTCACTTTTAATGTTTGTTCGAATTATTTGTGAAAAATATTTCATGAAATAATTATATTTATAATCTATTATTTTATATTTAATCACATAAAATATTTTTGTTTAAATATTATAAAAATAATTAGAAAAATAAAAGATGGTGTAATTAAAAAAAAAGTGATATAAAAAGGTAATTCTCTATAATTTATATGAGAAATAGTAGTTTAGTACAACTTACAAGATCTAATCTGGTAGTTTATTCATCCCATCGGCCATGCTTAAAAGCCGAGTTCATGAAGCTTAGTCTTTTCTTTTTCAACAATATCAAAAACTTGATGTGTTCTTTTTGAACTTGAAGTCTTGAAGCAAAAGGACCTCTCAAAATAATTGAAAGAGTAGTTCAAGTGCGGATCCAATCTCATTGTTTATAGATTTTGTTGGGCTTAAACGGAACAGAGTCACTATTCGCACTCCCTAATTGCTATTCGTAATCCTCATTCTTCCACTTTTTCTTTTATAGTTTTCTTTTTTATAGAAGAGGACTGGGAATGTCCTTTCTAACCCTGTCTTTCTTTTACTTTTTACCAATTTTTTTAAAACTTTGACCGGTAACTGAACTATAAGCGAATCGGTATTAATAAATACATAAATAATATTAAAATAAATAATATTAAAAAATAATATCACAATTTTATAATATTAAAATTTAAAAATAAAACATAATTTTATAATTTCTTTAACATCTATATTACACACGAAAATTTAAATCAAATATATCATATTTAAGTCTAAATTTTAACGATATTTATTAATATTTATTATTAATAATAAATTTATATTTAGAATAAAAATATAAATATGTTAGATAATTTTTATTTTTTAAAAAATAAAAATAATGCTATATTAAGCAATTTTTTTATATAACTATTTTTTTGTTGATTTTTTTTATCAGTTTTAACGAATTTTACTTATTTTTGACTAGTTTTTTTTTTATTCTTTGACAAATTTTACTCTAAAATAATTTTTTTTAATTTGTTTGAATCGATCATCTTAATAGTTTACTAGTTCATATTGTTTTTCGGTCCAAGTTCAATTCAGTTTTTAAATTATGTTTTTTTATTGTTAGCTAAATTTTATTGAAAATCATAATTTGTTTTTGAAACTTTTAAATCAAGAAAGATTTATTAAATGATAATTAAACTTGTTAAAATTTATGATTTTTAAAGGAATAACTAGAGAATCAAGAAGAGAATGTCCACAACATTTCTCCTTTTTTATATTTCTAAAATACATATCTTTCCTCTCATCTTCGCCCTCCTTGCAACCCCCATTTATGTCACCCTTCTTTCTCCCACCTTCCCCCTCCCATCTGCATTTGTTCTCTCATGTTTTCTCTTTCTTTTCTTCTTTTAAACTATCTCGATTTTTCATTTGTTTTCATCTTTTTTGCATATCTTACAGAAATTAAGTTTTGTAAGGTAGTTAGTTAGCAATGTTAAGTCACACCTTTATAAAAAAAAAAATGCTTCGAAGACAAGTTTTCGAGAATGATGTTTTTATAAAGTAAAAAAAGAATAGTCGAATGATGCGAAGAATAAAACTGAAGGTGGGAATAACAACTCCCTTTGATAAGTTCATCTCTGCTCCAATTTACCATGAAAGGACCACCACTAGGCGTGTGTCAAGGAAAAAATCTCTAGTCAAGCAAAAGTCATGATTATTGTTTCATCAAGTTTGGAAATTTTGATGATTAATTTTCCAATAAAGAAAATAACATTTTGATTGTAAGTACAAACTTAAAACTTATGATTAAAAGTTAATATTTATATTTTGGATTTAATGGTTATACCTTTGCAGTTTACAGCGTTAAACATATAGTCACTGTATAAAACTGTTTTATGTGGTTTCACTTTTATTTTTTTTCATATTATTTTCAATAATTGAGTATTTAAAGTACAAAATTAATTAACAAAATAACTTCATATCTCTTTTTCATAATTTAATTATAAAAAGTGTTTTTTTTATAATATGAATTTTAAAGTTATTGTCTAACTTCGAAAGTAATTAAAAAATCATTCCAAAAAATTAATTCTAAAATAATGTTTAATACATTCCCATACTAGAATTTAAAATAAATAAACACCGTTTCCAAATTTTAATTCTGAAATGTATTAAACACTCTTTTAAAAATATAATTCCAAAACAATATTTAATACATTCCAAAATTAAAATTCTAAAAAAAAATATACTCATCTTATTTAATTAAAGATAATTTTAAAACAATAGTTAAAAAAAACAAGTCACATACAATTGCAAAATATTAACACCAAAAGCCACCACCAAATTCCCATGGTTTATGTGTGAGGTACTCATCACTAGTTTTCACCCTTAAATGACACTATACACAGTAGAGGTCCATGCCCAGCTTTAGGCCCAAAACCAACCAATCAGACCCATTTTTGTGGCCCTCCTAGCAACCTGTTCAATGAATAAAAATTCTGGCAGAAGAGTATTATCACACTCCTTAACATTTCTTATTAACATAGTTAAAATAAAAAAGAAAATAGCTACGGTTTGGGGACCTTATAGTCATCATAGTTGAGTCCACTTTTTTATTGTGAATATTTTACATCTAATTTATAATTTATGGATACTCAGAGAGAGTTTTTTCTTTGTAATAATAGTTTTTGACTCGAACAAAATTATAAATATATGTGATAAAGATAAAAGAAATATTAACATTAATTATGAATTATTAAAATTTATAATTTATAATTAATAAAAGTATAGTAAAAAAGTGTGATAAAAGATATTTTGGTGACATTTTTCTGGTAATAAAATCGGAGTAACTTTTCTTTTCCCTCATAATTGGAAGAGGCACGTTAAGATACAGTCCAATCCTTGCTCCGAATTAGAAGCGCCTCTTTCTCTCTCTCTCTCTAGAAGGCGCATCAAGGCACAGCATCGTTTACAATTCGCAGTTTGGCACTTCCATTTTTGTGCAATAAAATAAATACACAAAAGAAGAAGAAAGAACAACATGCTGAGGGTTGCAGCTAGGAGGCTTTCTTCTTTCTCCTCGTCACCGTCGCGAGCCAGCCACGCCGCTTCCGCTTTCCTCTCTCCAAACGCCGTCGTTCAGGACCGCAGATCCGCTCCTTCCTCTCACCCCAGCACTTCTCTTCTTCCCTTCAGAGGTTTCACTTTTACAATTTTGCCCCTCTTTTTTTTTTTAATTCGTTCCAGTGTTGTCGTGCAAGTGTATTCCTATCACCTGTGTGTTTCCAAATCGTTTTCAATTGACTTGTTGGTAGCTCCATTGCCCAAATTGTTGATAGCTATATGAAATTTGGTTTTGTGCTATGTGTTGTGTATGTAGTTTCTGTGTCTTGTGGGTGATAAAAGAATGAAAGAGAAGAGCTGCAAAACTATGGTTATGTAGTGTTTGATGTAACAAAAAATAAGGCAAGGAACGGTGTCGTTTGACTTGGAAATTTGTTCAGTATCCTTCTTGCTTCTGTCTGTGGGTGCTTTGATTTGAATTCGCTGTGAATCAAGTTGTTGTTTTCTTTCTTTATTTATTTATTTTTTATATTGTTAATATATTTATTTGGAGTAAGGCTAAACTTATTTGATGAGCTTTCTTGCCATTTGGATTTTGGCCTAACTCAATCTCACAAAACTGGTTGTCCCCTACTTAAGCATGGAATTTGCATGATTGAATATTTGCACGTGATCTGATAACGACCCGATTGTAGATGGCTCAATAACATTCATTAGTATAAATACTAATACTATCTTATAATTTGGATTAGGCCTAACACAACCTCACAAAACTAGCTTGTGTGGTGAGCATGGTCTTCCACTTATATATACTATTAAGCAATATCATTAGTTGACATGGAATTCCAACAAGCTTTGGTTGTACTGAGTAGTGTTTGAGAGTTGAGACTGTTGAACGTGTGGTATCTTTTTCCTGCTACTGTTATAAGCAAGGTTTTAAATTGTGGCTGTTGTGGTTTTGTCGCTTTGGATGATATTGCAAAAAATTGCCATGGCTGATGCTGCATCGCAAGTGCGGAGGCAGAGATCTCAAAATCGCTGACATTATGGCCACAATTGCTGTTGCAAACAGTTTTGTAAAGCCTTGGTCATATGCTGCCTCTCATTAGTGTCAATAGAGAAACAGTTCATCTGTTGAATAGTTCTGTTATTCATTAGTGAGGCCTTACTTTTCCGGATGACTAATTTGTTTATAGTATAATAATAAAAGTAGGAAATAATATTTGCATCATTGCATGTTGTTTCGTATATGGGGCTTAGTTTTGTAGTTTTTAATTGTTATTGTGCCTAGTCTTTGGAAATCGGGTTCTTCAATTAGGTTGAAGCACGCCTCTTCGGTAATTCATATTTGGGTTAAATATGTTTAGACTATGCAAATAAGAAAATGTTTGCATTTAGTATCTAACAAAAATCATCTCTTTGGTTTTTCATTTATAGAAATGTCTCAGGTGTGGTTTCCCTTACTAACGATCTCAAATGAAGGGGAAGTTACCTCACCTGAGACATTATCATAAATCAGAGACCAAAAGATGATTCTTTTCTAGGAACTAAAAGCAAATATTTCTCTAGTTGTAGTGTCTAAAAACGTTTAACTAGTTATTTTTAGTTCAACTAAAGGAGCTCTAGTAACTGATGTAACTTGATTTTGTCTAGGTTTTGCTACGGAATCACTGATCCACACAACAGAAAACAGCATTATTCCTGAGATTCCGGCGACTGTTACTGCTGTTAAGAACCCTACTTCTAAGATTGTTTATGATGAGCACAACCATGAACGATTCCCCCCAGGTGACCCTAGCAAGAGGGCATTTGCCTACTTTGTCCTTACAGGTGGTAGATTTGCATATGCCTCTCTGGTCCGTCTCCTTATCCTCAAGCTTGTGCTCAGCATGTCTGCCAGTAAGGATGTTCTTGCTCTGGCTTCACTTGAGGTTGATCTCTCCAGCATTGAGCCCGGCACCACAGTAACCGTTAAGTGGCGTGGAAAGCCAGTGTTCATCAGGCGCCGAACCGAGGATGACATCAAGCTGGCAAACAGTGTTGATGTTGGTTCTCTTCGCGATCCCCAACAGGATGCAGATAGAGTGAAGGACCCAGAATGGCTCATTGTGATCGGGGTTTGCACACATCTGGGTTGCATTCCATTGCCAAATGCTGGTGACTTTGGTGGATGGTTTTGCCCATGCCATGGATCACATTATGATATTTCTGGCAGAATTAGGAAGGGTCCAGCACCATACAATCTGGAGGTTCCTACCTATACCTTCTTGGAGGAAAACAAGTTGATGATTGGTTAAAAATGATGGTTCTGCATACTAGTGCGATGAGTTTACAATTTTTTTTTTTTTAATTTATTTCGATAGTGTTACAATGTGCCTTTTGGACGTCTTTTGCCTTCAAGTTCTTGTTGAGTATGTTTAGCAAATGTTTAATTAACTTCGAAATTGTAACTGTTACATTCTGGCGAGATTTATACAATAATCGCCTGTCTTTTGCTTAGCACATTGCTGACCACTTAAGGAATATTGACTTTTGCATCGTGTATAATATTTTCAAATTTGCTTAACAAATACGCACGTTGTAGCTGCCATAACCTGGTTTCCTCAACTTTCAAGGGAATCGAATTTGGTGCAGTGGATAAAAATTGAACGCCTCTGATATCAAATGTGTTTTAAGTTTGATTTACTGAGATAAAATACGAACTGTCCCGATTAGTTGATTGTAAAAATTCTAAGAGGAGGGGGATTTTGAAGGATGGAAATTTTGTTCGGATACAAGTCTTTTCAAACACATAATAAACTCTTCTATTTTTAATATGATTTTGGCTATAAGCTTTTCTCAAATACAAAATAAAAGTTATCTTAATATTCTTTAGAATTCTGATTCTACCGTATGAAGAAATAGGTCATCTTTCAAAGACGCCTTTAACATACACCATGCCTTTTTCACTGTACTTGAGGTCCTTTCTCATTTGCTCGACCTGTTGATCATCACCCTGGACTATGATTTCTGATAAGGTTCCATCATCTGCAACTATCATTTTCACTTTAATCTGCTCCTTCCTGGATGCTCGAGTCCAGTAATAAACACCTCTGCATTAACCCCCCATTTTATTTGAGGATCAACATAACAAGACAATAATAGTAACACCCAATAACCATAATAAAAGGAAAATAATGTAATGTACTTTTTCAGTGTCAGAACTTACGCCAATGGACTTAAGATAGTGATCCAAAACCAGTTGTTGCCAACATCTGGGAAGGTTATGGTAAGCACAAGGGCCACGCTTGCCAAGCTTATGCAAGTGCAAAAAGTTAGTAGTGCTGCTTGACCCCTGCTTGGAACCATCATTCCTTCAAACCTGCAAGGAAAAATAGCTACTAGTTTCAACTAAATTAGTGATGAAAAAAATAAAAAGGGGTAGAGGGTTTCAACATTTCAGCTTGCTCACAAGAAAGAATCTGTAAGGAAGACATAGGCTTTGTACCCGGTATGAGTATTTACAAAAAAAATGCTGGGAAATCCTAAAAGAAAAAGGAAAGAAAGAAAAGTTGTATCTCCAAATTTGTCTTCAAGAAATTTGGTAACAGAAACCATGGTCCTTGAAAATGCAAAAATTTCACCAGTGTCTCAATACAACAAATGTCAGTTTCGGAGTAACATTAGCAACACACTTTTTATCACTCTTTCAAACTCACTCCTTCCTCAAACTGAAAATAAACAAAAAAAAAAAAAGTTCAACACAAATTAAGAAAATTAATTAATAAAAATAATTTCTTTTCTAAATTGTCTTTTATTAAAACTTGATATTAAGAATAAAAAATAATCATTCAAAATACAATTCAATTAGAGATAATATCATTAAGGGGAAGTTGATTAAAATTTACTTATATTTTAGTTCATTACACATAAATTCTTTTTCTTATATTTTAATCCAGAAAGAATATTGACTAAAATTTATTAAAAATTACAAATTTATATGAATCTCACTCTCCTTATTTAATGAATTCTAACCATAATTTTATAATTTTTAATATAACAATAGCAAGTATGTTATTAACACTCTTTATCTATTGTTTAATCACACATTATCATCTAATAATTTTATTTAAAATTCAATGGTAGAAGTTTTAAGTTGTAATTTTGTTGCTACTATTCTACGTTCTTTCTTTATGTATAAAAAAAAAAAACACTAGAATGATTTCTAATCAATTTATAATGTAAAAATCTCTACAATTCGAGAAAGTTAAACTCTTATTATTAGGAACTAACATGGATACTTAAGTTTCCCTAAAACAAAGTTGAGGCTTCACTTAAAAATAAAACTGATAAGTATATTCATAATTCATGTGAGAAGCTGTTTAAAAAGGAAAAACACTGCAATTTCCAAATGAATTGATGGGACAAAGTCCATTTCCCCCCACTTTTTGATGAACGGTTAAACGATACATTTGGCTTCCAAACTAGGGATTGAAAGAAAGGTAGCAAGAAAAATCCAAAGCAAGCTAGAACAATCACAATCCAAGAACGAGACAGTAACATACGTGATTGTCTCTCCTCTATCAGTCACTGTAAAGTTGTTACGAGTGAAGAACGATAGAATCTCCCCAGCAACCTGATTCGGTGCCTTCTTTTCACCTTCACCTATAAACGTCTTCTGCACAATCTATTTCCCCCAACCACCAAAATAGTCAAAGCAAACAAAAAACCAACAATAACAAAAACAAATATAAGAAATTTTCTTATCATCACACTTTTTCAAACACACTCTCTACAGGACATAATCAAAGTTTTCAATTTAGTAACACTCAAATAAGTGAAGATTAATGATATTATAATAATCCTAGACTACACAATAAATTTTGCAGCATGAGTTAGAGTGTATGTCTGCTGTGATTTATCACATAGAAACTAACAAATGAACATGGGAATTACCTTAGATTTAACAGAACGTTTAATGAGAGACCAAAGGCCAGGCACAGAAATCACAAAGAGACCCAAAGAAGTGTAATAACTGGCCAAGGAGTAACCCACAGTCTCTGCCAGCAATACAAGGTGAAAGGGGTTTTGTTGTTGGTGATGGATGATGTAGTCAGCAAGAGCTGAAGATGAAACAATAGGGTCATGGAGTGACACATGAGTAACATGTTTCTTTGGTTTGTTTTGCTCCAATTTGAATCCCAAAAATGGGTGTACATGGGGGAGAGTGAAGGGTCTGGTATTGGTGGGAATTGGAAGGGAAAAGAGGGGGTGTGGATGAGTGGGTAACAATGCCTTAGTAACCATTGGGTGGAACAGATAAGGTGGTTTGCAAAGGTGGGTTGGGTTTAGCAGATACGATGGTCCGTTGTGGAATTCGTTAGTGGCTCTAACGGCTTAGATCCGATGATGTTAAAAGACACGCTGGATCTTAACTGTATGTCCAAACGGAAGACAAAACCGTGCCACGTTTGGGCAAATCGAGAAGTGACCATGATCGCACATTTGTGGATAATTTTGGGACTCAAAAAGGAAGCTTGCTTTGAAGGGTGAAACAGTTTATTTTATCCACCGTCTCGGATAATAGGTCACTTTATTCCTCAAGTTGGAATGGGTTGTTGTAGCGGCTCACCAAATTATGTGCTGTGCATTTTTAAGACTTCATGAGGAAATGGACCTTTAACCTAAGTAAGATGTTTTGACCCTAATTAGATAACTTATTTCTTTTAAACATCCTAAGATTATAATAAGTCTTATAAGGGTATTAATATGAGAAAAAACGTAAAAGAATTCAAGTAAAATCTTAATGGCCTATTCTCATAAGATGTACAAATGATTATTATTCGTGGAATGATAGATGATGAATAGAGATGTTGATACAATGTGTGCCTTGTGACCCTTATTTTGTAGAATTAGTTATTAAACATCTACATTGTTGTGGATGTTAATATGTCTTGCCTTGAGGTCGACAATATTGAGATGATAGGTGCAAAGTTGTTCTATCTAAGTAAACAAATTTCAAGAGTTTTTCTTAATAAATACAAATTACGTGTGTTACAAGTAGTGGAGTTTCATTGTGACAACATCAAGTCATTATAATTACTGGGATTAGAGTTAGTCATGTCTTTTTATAGGAATGCACCTATGGAAAATATGTTTGTTGTGTATTTTGTTGTGAGTTGTGAAATTATTTTTGTGAAGAAACGGTTATTGATTGATCAAAGTTGAATGACTTCTGAATGTTATTTCTGAAAAGAAATACTTGTGTGATGACAACATTTGTTCTAAATCTTGTTTGATCTTGTAAGCATGATGAGGGGACAACATCAAACACCTCCTACAAGCCATAATGGCTCAACAACACCAAGTTGTTATGGAGCACTTAGAGGCTACTAGAGTTACTACAAAAGCCACACAAGTTGTGAATCCCCCCAAGTTCCAAGGGCTTTTTGGATTCCGAAAGAGCAACCTTCCACAGTTTAACAAAGAGTTTGACCCTAGCATTATTGATCACTAGATTAGAGAGATGGAAAAGATATTTTACGTCATGCACTATCTTGAGGAACAAAAAATGACTTATGCCACTTATATGCTATTTGGAGAAGCAAAGTATTGGTAACAAGGAAAACAACAACTAATGGAAGCTAGAGATGAAGTTCTCTCTTAGATAAACTTTACAAACTATTTTCTAGGAAGTACTTCTCAGGTAGTACAAGGAACTAGAAGGAGGCAAAATTCTTGATGTTATATCAATGAGGTAAAATACTCAACGACTACATGACCAAGTTTGAGTACTTATCACATTTCTACAACCAACTAACATTCGAGGAGTGGAGATGTTGTAAGTTTAAAGAAAGACTAAGGTATAAATTAAAGAGAATGATTATCCCGATAGCAATCCAAGAATTTCTAGAGCTAGTAGAGAAATTTAAGGTGGAGGAGCGCCTAGAGCACAACACTAGGGTGGTGAGAACCTAAGGAACTTGATCATTTGGATTCAAAAAAGGATATCATCAAAAGAAATCTTATAGCAGACCACAAGATCAATATAGGCATTTTAGACCTCAACAGTGTACGAGAGGCTTGGTCACTTTGAGTCACCCTACAATATATGAATCAAGTGTTTCAAGTGCAATGGGCCTCATTTTTCCAATCAATGCCTAATGAGAGGAGTTGTGTGTTACAAGTGTTAGAAGCTCGACCATATGGTGAGAGATTATCCAGGACTAGCCAAATTTGAACCAACGATCTATGTAGTGAGAGTTACCAAGCCAATAGCAATAGAGAAAGTGTTTACCATGAGTGAAGCTGAAGCTTCCAGATGTGAAAATTTGATAATAAAGAATGTGAAAATTTGATAATAAAGAATGTAACTTAGCTAGTAATCTCTTATTTATACTATTTGAATAAGGTGTTATGCATTATTTCTTTTCTTATGATTGTGTGGATAGATTAGGCTTACCTAGTTGCCTATTATCTTTGGACATGTTAGTTTCTACACCAATTGCTACTCCTGTAGGTGATGAGTCACAATTTATACATCTTTTAGACACCTAAGAAGGATGTTTGCAAGACTATTTTGTGCTGAAGAATGGATTGTTAACTAAGATTCCTTTTATGGGCTTGAATATAGAGAAAATACAAATCTATGTTAATTCAGATTTCTTAGCTAATAAAAGTATTACTCCTTCTTTTGCAGGTCAAGTCGAGTTGACTAGGGTCAACAAAAGGAGTCTCAGCCGAGATGAAGTCATCCTGGCCAGTCCAATTCCATCTCGGCCAGACCAGAGTCGTCTCGGCAACCCAAGCCTTACAGCCCATCAGCCCAGTAGAGAGGCCCAATTGTATTGTCCACATCAGCCATCCAGCTCGGAGGCCACCTTAGCGTCAGCTCAGCTGCCATGTCACTCCTAGGAAATCTTCCATGTCACGTTAGAAGATCTGCACAGGGGTAGAATAGGACATTCACAGTGTAATTCTGTTAGGATTCGTTAAGGATATTTTGTTAGCATCTAGCTGCTCAGCTCGTGTATATATAGGGGGAGTTGTGCACTTTTTCTGTGTCTTTTTGAATTCACTCTTAATACACTTCATTTACTCCATTTCCTCGCTCTCATCCTTCCATTCTTGGTGGTGCACGGTACTGCATTGGTGTTTCTCTCGATTGAGGAAGTGCAGGTCTGAGACTGGGAAGCAGAAGTCTGCCAGAGGGGACCGATCAAACTACTGACGCACTCTGGTGGAGCTGATCCTCAGCGCTCAGGCTAACAGAGGTGAACCACCACCATCAACCATGGCGATCGTCGTGGAAGATGGATTCACCCGAATTCAGGACCACTATATTTGTATTCCATTTCTGTTAATCAATTTCATTCTACAACTCTTATCTCCATTCTCGTCCTCTACTTTAATTCATGATTTGATCCGCGATTGCAATTAAGATATGAACAATGTTAAGCTAAGCCGATTGGAACTGGTTTAACTAATTTAGTAGGTAATCAATTGGCGATTGTTAATTGAGAACCTAAAATCAGCTCTCAACTTAATCCTTACCAATTGATGAGGTAGCGATTGCATAAATCCTCGGTATGGTAATGGACGAACCTTTGGCGATTGCCATAAGACTTCCCAAGGCTAATATGGATTGAGAACTGGAGTGTGGAGCCTGGACTGAACTTGGATTAATGGGACTGAATATGAGCATAATTAGATATTAATAATAATAGATAACTAGTAACAATAGTGTACGTTTACTGCATTCGTAGTCGTAGTCTATTTTCTACATTACTTGCACTCCCAACCCCCCTGTTTACTGCTTTTTAGTCTGAAACAGAGATAGTCCATCTCTGTAGCGTCTGTCTGCACTCAGCCGAGACCAAGCCGGATTGTCTCTACCGGGATCATCTCGGCTCAGTCTCTACCGGGAGCTACTCGGACATTGCCGAAGGGAGTCAGCACTTTATATCTCAGATTCTACGTCACTTCACTTAACACCAATTCACAACAGAACACACTGTGTCCTTGAGAAGAATGACCTAGGGTTAGCTATGCTATAGTTAGCTTTAGTTATTTGATAAGCGCGTAAAACGACTGTAAAACCACGCATCATCAAATTGGCGCCGTTGCCTGGGACACAAGTTCTTTTGTGTGTTTGTGTGCCAAGTTATGTGAGGTCGAATCCCAAGTTTGTAAAGTATGTCTGTCAAGTCAGTCTTGAGTCTTTTGAACTTGTTTATGTCTGTCTGTTTTGTTTATGGATCCTAAATAAAAAAGCATGTTGACTATTATTTGTTTCTCTGCGTGAGAAATCAAACATTTATTTTTGTAGCTACGTAGAATTGGCATTCTGTTTTGTATTCACTACAACATCTTTCTTTCTGCATTGCATTCTTGCATTTAGCTAGTTTTTCTGTTTTGCATTCGTGCTGGTTTAATTGCATTCTTTCTGTATACCATTATGTAGTTCCATTGGTTAGTGAACTGATAGCTGTAGTTTCAAATTCTGCAATTACTATTTCAAGTACAATTTCTAATCCTGACTTTTCTGCATAATATGCACGATGCATGACTAGAAGTAGTACTGACCCATTGTATGCTTTTGACCTAGAGATAGAATTAACCTTACATAGATTACGCAAAATTAGGAACACTACAGTAAATACTAGTATCAATATAGATTCTGTAGCTGATTCTAACCAGTTTCATACTAACAATTTTGTTTGTAGTTCTAATGTTCTTGCAGAATCAGGACAAATGGAGAATAACGATAGGACGCTGAAGGAATTAGCCACTCCAGACGTGGTGTATCAACCTTGGTGCATCTAATACCCACAGCTGGATCCAGCTCAAACATATGAGTTGAAATCTGGTCTTATACACATGTTGCCTAAGTTTCATGGTCTTGCAGGAGAAGACCCCCACAAGCATTTAAAAGAATTCCATGTGGTCTGTTCTACAATGAGGCCGCAGGGGATATCGAAGGACTACATCAAAATGAAGGAATTTCCATTCTCCCTGGATGGAGCAGCGAAGGATTGGCTGTATCTTCAGCCAGTGCTTTTCAACACTTAGGGAGACATGAAACGCACCTTCCTGGAGAAGTTCTTTCCGGCATCCCACACTGCGTCCATCAGAAAGGAGATATGTGGGATAAGGCAGCATACAGGAGAAACACTGCACGAGTACTGGGAAAGGTTCAACAAACTCTGTGCCACCTGTCCATATCATCAAATCAGCGAACAGTTGCTGATCCAGTATTTTTATGAAGGATTATCGCTGATGGACAGAAGCATGATAGACGCAGCTAGTGGCGGAGCCCTGATGGACAAAACGCCAACAGTAGCAAGGCATCTGATCTCTAATATGGCAAGCAATACACAACAGTTTGGGATCAGAGGGCCAAATCAACCACGGATGGTGAATGAAATTAGTGCAACTTCCAATCGGAGGTTGGAGAATCAGCTGACTGAATTGACATCATTGGTGAGACAGCTTGCTGTTGGGCAACACCAACCAACCATGGCAGTGAAAGTATGTGGCATATGTACTTCCATGGAGAACCCCATTGATAAGTGCCCCACTCTCCAAGAAATCGAGTCGGACCAACGAGAGAATGTTGGAGCCATAGGTGGATTTCAGTACGGGAAGCAACCGTAGCAGAATCGGCCAATTGATGGCCAGCAGCATGGAAGACAGCCATTTTGGCCAAGACCGAATCAAGGACCATATGCAGCTCAACAATTCGGATACACACCGAATACCTATCAAAGGCAGGCTGGTTATCAACAGCCGACTCCGCACTACCAAACACCACCTTTCCAACAACAGCAGAGAGTGCCTACACAAGGCAACTCTCCATCTCTAGAGGACCTAATGAAGCAGCTTGCAACTAGCAACCTGGAGTTCCAACAATCAGTGAGCTCCAGCAATTTACAATTCCAGCAGAACATGACCGCCACCATCCAGGACCTCAAAACGCAGATTGGTCAGTTAGCCAATACTGTAAGTCAACTACAGTCGGAAGGATCCAGCAACCTACCCTCTCAAACCATTCCAAATCTGAGGGGGAATGCCAGTGCAGTTACTCTTCGAAGTGGGAAAGAATTATCTCAACCTACACTATAGCAATTGCCGAGACCAGCTGACGCCGACTCCGAGCCAAATGTCAACTTGCAATCTCGGCTAGAGACAATTGTCCCACTGCCATTTCCATCTCGGACCACTTCGGCAAGAAAGCCATAGTCGGATGAAGAACTGTTGAAGATGTTCCTCAAGGTGGAAATCAATATTCCACTCCTCGATGCTATTAAACAGGTCCCTAAGTACGCAAAATTCCTCAAGGAATTGTGTGTACACAAAAGGAGAAAGATAAAGGGGAGTAAGGAAACTGGAGGTATGGTGTCAGCTCTGACACAGAATGGAGCAATCACTACAAGTGCCTCAACTTTGCCAAAAAAATGCAGAGACCTTGGAGTCTTCTCGGTCCCATGTACCATCGGCGAGTGCACTTTTGCCAATGTCATGTTGGACCTAGGAGCCTTAATTAATGTCATGCCCACATCAATCTACATGTCCCTGAATTTTGGTGACTTGGAACCCATAGGGATGACCATCCAGCTGGCAAACAGGAGTATTGTCCAGCCCTTGGGAGTTCTCGAGGATGTTCTCGTCCAAGTCAATGAACTAATATTTCCAGCTGATTTTTACGTGCTAGACATGGAGGACGAAACATCCGGGAAGGAATCCACCTTAATTCTGGGAAGACCCTTCCTGATGACAGCGAGAACAAAGATTGATGTGTATGCAGGGACGCTTTCCATGGAATTCGGTGACGCTTTGGTGCAATTCAATATTTTTGAAGCTATGAAACACCCAACCGAAGACCACTCTCTCTTTGGCATTGATATACTTGATGAACTAGTTGAAGAATATCTTCGACTAAATGGCAGTAGTGAAAACATTGAGGAGTCTGCTAAGAATGATGATGAAAGTAGCAGCCCAGGAGTTATAGATGAAGAGGTCGACTATGAAGAAGTACAAGACCTCTCCAACTTTGAGGACAATCATAGTGATGTTGCTGACTTGACCTTTGAAGTGGAACTGTCCGAATTGTTAGACCAAGTCTGTAGTACAGAACACTCAGAGTATACAAATGATGCAGAAAACAAAGTCGCTGAAGCTGAAAAGTCTTCCATTACACACTTAGCGACAATTTTTACAGCCAAAAATGAGTCGGCCAGAGGAGGCCGAATCAAGGAAGAAACAAAAGTCAACTCAGCCGAAGAGTCAAATAGCAAGGCCGACACGTTTGCCGAGACCAACTTGGCAACTGCAGACCAGGCACAGGCTGAGTTAGAATTCATTGTTCCATCTGGATCCGACTCTCGGCCGAGTAAACCAAAGACCGAAATAATGTCGGCACACCTGATGCCGGATCCAGATCGAGTCGGCCAGTCGGATCCAACCTCAGAAACTGACAAATCTCCATCACCGCCACCACCCATAGAATTAAAAACATTGTCGAGTCACTTGAAATATGCCTACCTGAACAAGGAACAACAACTTCTGGTTATTATTGCTAGCAATCTCGACCAAAAGCAAGAAGACAAGTTGTTGGAGGTTCTCAGGCAACATAAGAAGGCAATAGGGTGGAAGCTAGCAGACCTTCTTGGCATAAACCCCTCCATTTGCATGCACAGAATATTAATGGAGGAGGAAATCAAGCCCATAAGGCAGCCACAAAGAAGATTGAATCCGACACTCCTGGACGTGGTAAAAAAAGAAGTCACAAAGCTCCTTGCTCCAGGGATCATCTACCCCATCTCGGATAGCCAATGGGTGAGCCCTGTGCAAGTGGTGCCAAAGAAGTCCGGGATGACTGTCATGAAAATCAGCAGGATGAGCTGGTACCAACAAGGATTCAGAACAGCTGGCGAGTGTGTATCGACTATAGAAGATTGAACCAAGCAACTCGCAAAGATCACTTTCCTCTGCCTTTCATCGACCAAATGCTTGAAAAATTAGCTGGGAGATCCCATTATTGCTTTCTTGATGGATTCTCAGGCTACATGCAGATACATATTGCGATTGAAGACCAGCATAAGACAACCTTCACCTGCCCATTTGGTACCTTTGTGTACACACGCATGCCATTTGGCCTCTGCAATGCTCCGAGTACATTTCAACGTTACATGATGAGCATCTTCTCGGACTTGCTGCATGACTGCATGGAGGTATTCATGGACGACTTCACGGTGTACGTTGACTCATTCGAAGCATGCCTGAATAATCTATCAAGGGTGTTGAAGAGATGCATTGACACAAACCTCGTGCTCAATTTTGAAAAATGTCACTTCATGGTGACTAAAGGCATAGTGTTGGGCCATCTGGTATCCAACAAAGGTATTGAAGTGGACAAGGCTAAGATAGATACTATAGCATCCCTTCCAAACCCCTCTTATGTGAGGGAGGTTCGCTCATTTCTAGGACACACAGACTTTTACAGAAGACTCATCAAGAATTTTAGCAAACTTGCCCTGCCTCTGTCCAAGCTGCTACATAAGGATGTGGAATTCAACTTTGACTAGCCCTGTATTGAAGCATTTCAGGAGCTGAAAAACAGACTCACATCCGCCCCCATTCTGCAAGCACCAAACTGGGACCTGCCATTTGAACTAATGTGAGATGCATCCAATTCGACATAAGGAGCTGTTCTCGGCCAGAGAGTTGGAACCGGCCTCCTAGTGCAGGTAATTGCCTATGCATCTCGAACTATGGATCCGACCCAGCAGAATTACACAACAACTGAGAAGGAACTATTAGCAATTGTATTTGCCCTGGACAAATTCCGCCCATACCTTCTCGGCTCAAGGATCATTGTGTTCTCTGATCACGCAACTTTGAGATACTTGTTGAAGAAGCCTGATGCCAAGCCAAGATTGATTCGGTGGATGCTTCTCCTTCAAGAATTCAACATAGAAATCAGAGATAAAAGAGGTGCTGAGAATTTTGTAGCTGATCACTTGAGCAGAATTGAAAAAGAAAGCGAACTGATGCCTATCCGAGACGAGTTTCCAGATGAGCACCTGTTGCACATTAATTCGTCTCCACCATGGTTTGCTGACATTTGTAATTTTGTGGCAGCATCTCGGTTTGCACCAGAGGCATCTCGAGCATACCAAGATAAACTCCGAAGCGATGCCAAATACTACATTTGGGATGATCCCTACCTTTGGAGACTATGCAGTGACAAGGTCATCCGCAGGTGCATTCCTGAAGCCAAGTTCAATTCGGTTCTCCAGTTCTGCCACTCGGCACCTAGAGGAGGCCATTATGGATCAACTCGGACTGCTAGGAAAGTACTAGACTGTGGCCTTTACTGGCCAACTATCTTCAGGGACGCGCATGAATTCGTCTCCACCTGCGAGAACTGCCAAAAAGCAGGAGTGGCCATGAACAGAAGGCATGAAATGCCCCAGCAACCCATCCAATTCTGTGAAATCTTTGATGTCTGGGGAATAGACTTCATGGGGCCATTCCCAATCTCCAATGGCTACTCATCCATTCTGCTGGCCGTGGATTATGTATCAAGATGGGTAGAAGCCATTGCCACTAGAACAAATGATGCAAGAGTGGTTGCGGACTTTCTGAAGTCTAATATTTTCTGCAGGTTCGGTGTGCCAAAAGCACTCATAAGTGATCAAGGCAGTCACTTCTATAACAGAGCTATGGCTTCCCTTCTTCAAAAATATGGAGTAGCACACAGAATTGCTACTGCCTACCACCCCCAAACAAATGGCCAAGCAGAAGTGTTCAACAGGGAAATCAAGAAAACATTGCAAAAGATGACCAATCCCAGCAGGAAGGACTGGAGCCGCCTCCTTGAGGATGCTCTATGGGCACATAGAACTGCATACCGGACACCTTTAGGGATGTCTCCGTATAGGATTGTTTTCAGTAAAGCCTATCACCTTCCTGTGGAGCTAGAACACAGAGCATACTGGGCTGTTAAGTAGTGCAATCTGGCCTATGACCAAGCTGGAGAGCAGAGAAAATTTCAGCTGCAAGAGCTAGATGAACTCCGCTTTGGAGCATATGAAAATTCTAGGATCTACAAGCAAAAGGTAAAAAAATTCCATGACCAAAAGATCCTGAGAAAAGATTTTCGTATTGGCCAAAAAGTGCTGCTCTTCAACTCCAGATTAAAGCTCATAGCAGGTAAGCTTCGCTCCAGATGGGATGGACCTTTTGTTATCACTAATGTGTTTCCCCATGGTGCAGTACAGCTAAAAGATGAACACAGCAACAACACCTTCCAGGTCAATGGGCATCAAATTAAGCTATTCCATGAAGGTCCAGCGCATATCACTTATGACATGGAGATAATATCATTGATGAAACCAGCATCACCAGATGACCCTGCCTCGCATTGAGGACAATGCAGATTTTAAGTGTGGGGAGGGGGGATAAAATATACAGTCATTTTATTTGCTGTGTCTTAACTCTATTCCCATCCTCCTAAACTCTGCTAATTTTAATTTTTGTTTTGATCACTCTGTTGTTTTCCTTCAATTGCGTTGTTTCATTTTTAAATCTGTCATGTTTTTCAATAAAAGCTGCCTAAGCCGAGTCCATGCCGGTTCTGTGCCATCTTGGCCTGATCCAGAACATCTTCAGCCTAGCAGAGTTTCAATTATGTCATTTACTTTCAAGCTTTCCTCCTAAACGGAATTTCAAACTGGACTGTCAAAAGCAAAATTGTTTTGAAAAGAATCTTGAATTGACTTCTGTAAGTTTGAAAAAGACAATAGGAGTAACTCTGCAACTTTGCCAAGAGATTTCCCTAGCTTGAGGGGAATGAAACTTTTGTGCTCTAGTCAGTGATTGACTGTAGAACTGAAAGGAAAACCTTTTGTGACAAGCAAAATAACCTGTGTGAGATTTTGAGCCCTTGTAAAATATTGATGGCTTACATCTTGCCATTTCTCTTCTTCTTCTAATGTGATTTTTGCATTCATGATTAACTGCATATTCTACATTTTGCCTTAACTCTCTGGATACAACTGTTCTCACATGCAGGAATGACATGATCTAGGCCATGTTTCTTATAAGCCCTGAGCCAAATAAAGCCTACCTGAACAAATGTGTCTGTTGTTTACCCCTTTTTGAGCCTAATGTAACCATTCTTCCTAACAGCTCACTACAAGCCAAGGCCAGAAAAACCATGAATCAACCTCACCCTCGGGGAGCAGAGGAGCTTTGGAATTGTTTTGGGAGTAAGTCATGATCAAGTGTGGGGGAACTCCAGGAAGCAAAAGGTTTTTCAGCACCCTCTAAGGCTTGAAAATGCAAGAAAAAGAATAAAAGCGAGTGAAAGAAAGAAAAGAGAAAAAGAGGAAGCAGTAGCTGAAAATCTGAGCTGAAACGGACAAAGAGAAAAATAGCTGCATAAAATTGTATAATAAGAAAAAGAAAAGAAAATGAGCTGGTGGCAGTAAGAAGGAAGAATTGACAGCATCCTGGGTTATCCCTCAGGCCGATAAAGCTTACTCCCAATTGCTCCTCTCTTCCTCGTGGGTCCTGAAGCTAGTTTTCCCATATTTTATCCTACCCGTGGCCCGGCCTCGCTACAAATCGAAAAAGAAGTCCCAGTGATCGTAACTGTGTGTGTTTTTGCAGGTGTAAGAAGAGAGATTTGCCAAAGTATGGTAATATCAGTTCCATGAATGTTGAGTGTAAATACAAGCCCAAACACGTGAGAAATGAGGGAGTTATTTGCCTAAAAGAGAGCTCTGTCACTCTTGGTTATCTTCTCTTGTTTGCAGGTCATGAATTTGCCTAGAGCGCGGAAGGAGTAATTTCCGGATTGTCAGAGCATCTCAATCTCAGGGTGAATGAGTGCCGACTCTGTCCCGGTTGAACTGAAGGAAGCCAAGTGAAAAATTCTTTTCTATCTTTAAAAATTTCCCCTTGTTGATTTTCATTTTATTTTGCCCAAGAGTGCAAAAGGGTAAGTGTGGGGGTGTGATGAGTCACAATTTATACATCTTTTAGACACCTAAGAAGGATGTTTGCAAGACTATTTTGTGCTGAAGAATGGATTGTTAACTAAGATTCATTTTATGGGCTTGAATATAGAGAAAATACAAATCTATGTTAATTCAGATTTCTTAGCTAATAAAAGTATTACTCCTTCTTCTGCAGGTCAAACCGAGTTGACCAGGGTCAACAAAAGGAGTCTCAGCCGAGATGAAGTCATCCTGGCCAGTCCGATTCCATCTCGACGGGACCAGAGTCATCTCGGCAACCCAAGCCTTGCAGCCCAGCAGCCTAGTAGAAAGGCCCAATTGTATTGCCCACATCAGCCATCCAGCTCGGAGGCCACCTTAGCATCAGCTCAGCTGCCATGTCACTCCTAGGAAATCTGCCATGTCACGTTAGAAGATCTGCACAAGGGTAGAATAGGACATTCAAAGTGTAATTATGTTAGGACTCGTTAAGGATACTTTGTTAGCATCTAACTGCTCAGCTCGTGTATATATAGGGGGAGCTGTGCACTTTTTCTACGTCTTTTTGAATTCACTCTTAATACACTTCATTTACTCCATTTCCTCACTCTCATCCTTCCATTCCTGGTGGTGCACGGTGCTGCATTGGTGTTTCTCTCGATTGAGGATGTGCAGGTCTGAGACTGGGAAGCCGAAGTCTGTCAGAAGGGACCGATCAGACTACTGACGCACTCTGGTGGAGCTGATCCTCAGCGCTCAGGCTAACAGAGGTGAACCACCACCATCAACCATGGCGATCGTCGTGGAAGATGGATTCACCCGAGTTCAGGACCACTGTATTTGTATTCCATTTCTATTAATCAATTTCATTCTACAACTCTTATCTCCATTCTCGTCCTCTACTTTAATTCATGATTTGATCCGCAATTGCAATTAAGTTGTGAACAATGTTAAGCTAAACCGATTGGAACTGGTTTAACTAATTTAGTAGGTAATCAATTGGCGATTGTTAATTGAGAACCTAAAATCAGCTCTAAACTTAACCCTTACCAACTGATGAGGTAGCGATTGCATAAATCATCGGTATGGTAATGGACGAACCTTTGGCGATGGCCATAAGACTTCCCAAGGCTAATATGGATTGAGAACTGGAGTGTGGAGCCTGGACTGAACTTGGATTAATGGGACTGAATATGAGCACAATTAGATAATAATAATAATAGATAACTAGTAACAGTAGTGTACGTTTACTGCATTCGTAGTCGTAGTCTATTTTCTACATTACTTGCACTCCCAACCCCCCTGTTTACTGCTTTTCAGTCTGAAACAGAGATAGTCCATCTCTATAGCGTCTGTCTACACTCAGTCGAGACCAAGCCGGATTGTCTCTACTGGGATCGTCTCGGCTCAGTTTCTGCCGAGAGCTACTCGGACAGTGCCGAGGGGAGTCAGCACTTTATATATCAGATTCTACGTCACTTCACTTAACACCAATTCACAACAGAACACACTGTGTCCTTGAGAAGAATGACCTAGGGTTAGCTATGCTATAGTTAGCTTTAGTTATTTGATAAGCGCGTAAAACGACTGTAAAACCACGCATCATCAGTGGGAACCTTTGTCATTTGCAAAAACTGTCTCATTGTTGTCAATGGATGCAATTATAAAGCAAATTTGATTTCTGTATCGTTCCAAAACCTAGAATTAGTAATAATTAGACTTTGAGAAATCAATATGGTAACTTTCAAGCTTAATATGCAATAAACTTAATTTTGTTTTCTTCTTAGCCTAGGAAAATGATTAATACAATATTATACTTTAATATAAATATAATATTATATATAAGGTTTAGTTAACATATTTTTATTTTATTATTATTTTTATAGTTATAGTATACATAAAGGATTTGTTATTGAAATAATTCTAATTTAGGTTATGTATATAAGACAAATATATGTATATGACCACATAATACATATGTTAAAGATATGAGACTTTTGTTGTACATGTATATATATAAATGTTATATTTAAATGAGTGAATAGTATAATAAAAATATTTTTAAAAGAAATTGTGGGATAACTTTCTTGAACATGTGAAGGTATATTGTGCTGTCAATTATAGAAAAAAGAAAATGAAGGTTATCCTCACAATTAGAAAACCTAGTTCATGTTTAGAAGAGAAAAGAAAAGAGAGCTAAAGAAATTCAAGAGATGTCGTCGAACTGAGAAGATTACCATTTAACATTTGTTCAAGGTGAATAAAATATCTTTCTAAATTTCCATGGTATTAATATTTTAGAAGTGAATTCTATGAGTTTTTTTATAAGAAGATTTGAGAATTTTTGTGTAATCTAATTGTTGTATTTGATTTAATAATTTTGTAGGGAAAGATAATTCTTTAGGGTTCTTGATAAAAAAATTGGGGATTTTAGGAAGATTTAATTGTCTATTCATATTCAATTGAATATTATTTGTCTTATGAGAATTTTAATATGATGGGGGGTTAAGGACCTAATTGTCAATCTTTGAGGTTGACAAAATTTATGATCATTGAAGTCAGTTATTACCTTTCAGGAAGGAATGATGGTAGACATTCTATTATGGGAGAAAGATGAGAAATACCACTGGCTAAGATGAAATATCTAATTTATTTAGAATTTTTACATCTGGGATGAGACACGAGATACCACCATTTGGAATGGAGAAGGTGATGAGACGCCATTGCATGGATATGAACTCATAGACCTTAGTGAATCTGGGATTCACAATGAGTCGAGAACTCACATTGGTCCTGAGAACTAAAAAAAATAAGTGAATCTAGGATTCACAATAGGGACTCACACTGGTTTGGGAACTAAAAAGATAAGTAAATATATAATTCACATCAATTATGGGAACCAATGAGTCAAGTAAGGTGATTCTGGAAATTGCCAAGTAGTGTATAAAGTTGATTCTTTGTGATATGCATATAGAATGTCTTACGCTTGATTTAGAAAATGTTTATTTTGAAAATTGAGATACCTTCATTCGAGATGGAGAAGACATGTATCATCATTTGAGATGAGATATCTTACTCTATCACATATCTAAATCTAAGATGAGTTATGTGATACCTCCATTCGGGATGGAAGTGGTGAATATGGATTCACATTAGAACCAAAGAGTTGAGTTAAGTGATTCTAAAAATTACTAATTCATGTTTATCATAAAATATTTTGGGTTAAGATTGTTTGGTTATAAAATCTTTTATTTTTATTGCATATGAAAGGTGATTGATTTATACTTGATTGAAAATTATCTTGTTTATAAGTTTGTTCTGTGTGCAACATGAATGAGTTTTCAATTAAAGCATCAACTATCAACAAACACTATTTACAAACTCTCTTCTAAATTTATTTTCACTCATTAGGATTATATCTCATTACAAGTGTTATTTTCAAAATATAGAGACAACTCTCATTGAGACTGAGGAGCCTTAAAGACTTAATATTTCTTCATTTA
This sequence comes from Mucuna pruriens, assembly GCA_025330945.1. NCBI lineage: Eukaryota > Viridiplantae > Streptophyta > Magnoliopsida > Fabales > Fabaceae > Mucuna > Mucuna pruriens. The sequence goes on from JAENHJ010000545.1 coordinate 1,137,167, forward strand.
ATTTTTCTTTAGATTTGTTAGTATTTATTTATTTAATGTTTGAGTTTATTAGTCAAGACTAGGGAATTTTTGGGCATATTGATATGATTATGCAAGGAACTGTTAAATTTGAGTATAATAATTTTTATTCATGTATGGATTTATTATTATGAGTTATTTTAATATGATTGAGGTATTGTTTCACACCTCTTTGCCTTTTGAAATTGAAATTTTATTAGTGAGTTTTACATGTTTTATTATACATTACTATTGTAACAAAGAGTGTTACAATTTGTCTTCCTTTATCCAACCTAGATGTATCATAGGCATGGATATATTATCTTCAAACCATATCCTCATATTTTGTGCTAGAAAAACTCTCATATTTCCTAATCCTAGGGATGCTAGATTTTTCATCGCTAACCAACCAAAAGCTTCTTTAGAAGGAGTCCAAGGACATGCAATCTTGTCTTTCATCAAAGTCAAAAGTGATTTGGACTAAACTCTGTGGCAATCATCAAGAATTTTCTTGAACAAATACCTAATTTACTGCCACAACAAGAAGTAGAGTTCGCAATAGACTTGATTGTAGGAGCAAGACCAATGTTGATAGCATCATATATAATGACACCTGCAGAGTTGGTTGAACTAAAGAAGCAAGTTGAAGAGTTGTTTGGAAAGTGAATGATCAAGCCAAGTGTTTCTCCTTGGGATCACTTGTGTTGTTAGTAAAGAAGAAAGATGGTGGATCAAGGTTATGTGTGGACTATTGTTAGTTGAACAAGTTGACGATCAAGAACAAGTATATGCTACCAAGGATTAATGACTTAATGGACTAGTTAAGAGGAGCTAGGTTTTTGATAAGCGGATTTTTAGTCGTCTTACACGCATCAAATAAAACTAAAGCTAACTATAGTATAGCTAACCTAGGTCGATTCTCTCAAGGACACAGTGTGCTCAAATTGTGCTAAGTGTAAAATCAGAGTTTTGCAGAAAACGCTAATTGTTGTGAAATGTCGACTTACCGCCGATCGGCTTAGACAGACGCAACGGAGTCAGACTGACTCAGTCTCAAACTCTAGAAAGCATTAAATAAGGGGGGTTTTGTGTTTAAGTGCGGAAAATAAACTAAGTGCTGTATGCTAAACTAATCTATGTTAACTATTGTACCAATTCGGAAATCAACACACAAGGTTGTCATTCTTACTTCGAATTATACTCCGAATCAACCTTAGATTCTTACGACGACCGCCGAATGTTTGTCCGTTGCCATATCGAGGATTTACACAACCGCTACCTCATCAGTTGGCAGGGAGTATGTACTTGGTTGATTTTAGGTTCTCTACCTAATCAGATTATTACACTAGTTCCGACCGGCCCTAGTCTAACGTGATCTACCCCTAACAATGTGTCACAGCAAAGCTAAAAGCAGATTAAAGTGCAGGAATTATAATCAAGAGATAAAATTGCAAACCAGTTATATTATTGAAAACCAAATCGAATACAAAGGTGAGAAATCAGAGTCTCCAGATAGTCCGTCTTCCACGACGACCGCCAATGGAAGAACGACAGTGATGCACCAATGGTGGCCAGACGTTGAGGTTTTCGTCCAACAGAGTGCGTCGGCTATACCGAGCGATCACCTTTGAAGGCTTCCAACTTCCCAAATCCTGGTCCAATACCTCCTCGACCGAGAGAGACACCGTATTGAAGCTTCGTGTACCACTGTACTAGCTTGAAGTGTCTGCGATTGCTGACGGCACTAGCTCTAGATTCTGTTGAAAATTCCACACTTGAAGACGTGGCCTGATGTGCTTATTTATACAAAAGCTGGATAAATCTAAATCTAATCCTAATAACAGAAATTCAAATCCTAAAGATTCTAATTCGAATTACAGATTACAATCTCCTAAATCTTAGGAGTTTCCCAATTTCCTAATTTCTAGCAGAATCATATCTGCATTCCTAGTTACCCGAATTACAGATTAGCAAATCATATATGTATTACAGATTTCTTTATCTTAGCAAATCATATCTGCATCTCAACAAATCATATTTGCATCTTAGCAAATCATATCTGTATTTTGGCAAATCATATCTGTATTTTAGCAAATCATATCTACATTATTGCTGGAGTGATTTTAGGCAAGATTTCCGCCATTGATGTCGGCTTGACCGGGAGCGCTAGACTGGGCCGAGATGACTTGGGCCAAGATGGCTTGTTGGGCCTGCAAAACAAGTCTTAACTTTTTTGTTAGTTAAAAACCTCATTTTAGCACGTATTTGTATTTCTCCTACTTTTAGGCTCATAATCCAAATCTCGATTAAGACAACACTTTTAATCATTAAACATTCTTAACAACATTCATCTTAAGCCCTTGTGAGGTGTATAAAATACGACTCATCAGTTTTTTCCAAGATAAATATAGAATCCAACTATCATCAAATACAAGTTAAGGACGACGATGTTCAGAATATCGCTTTCAGAACTCGATATGAGCATGATGAGTATGTGGTTATGACATTACCTTGTTTAATGAAGCTTGAGGCATAATAAAATAACAATATATATTTTTAAACAACATATACAAATGCGTACTATTCTAATGTCCTATATTGTATAAATAAAATTATTAATATAACTTATAAAATTTAAATTTTTATAAATACATAAATTTACAAAAACATATTTAGTAAAATTAATAATTTTTTTTTGGATAAAATAACAACAAGGTTTGAACTTCCACTAGAAATATTTTTGTTATTACTTCAACTCATATCTCCAAAAAGTAGATCTAACTCTAATAGCTTCGAATATATTAAATACATGCATTAAGATATAAAGACTTCTTATTTCACAACAACGAAAATAATTTTTCACTCTTTCATATACTAGGGGATTTCACATGAAAAAGAAAATGTTTCATACTAATGGATTTAGGTCCACAACGATGAGTTTTAATATATGAGATCTTATAGCACTTACCAATAAGGGCATATCTATTAGTATTATAAAAAAAATCCATTATAGACACTAATATAATTAGATCTATTCTTCATAGACAGACTTGGAATTTGCGATCTCAAGTAAGACATTGTGTAAACGACTCAAATCTCTAATTACTAGGCTACCCCTAATGTATTGATCAAATCAATATAAGTACACATATAATAAGAAATATGTTACATTAAAGAAATAAATATGATTAATAATTATTAAATTTATTATATACATATATTATATAAAAATGTTAAAACTAAAAAATTACCATCATAAAAAAATATATTTTTAATTTGTATACTTTCGATAAACGTGTTCAAGTTCTCAATACTTTCATATCAATAAATTTGATGCTTAAACTTAAAAAAAAATACTGTAGATATTTTGTCCTTCTTTTCCAATAGTCAACAATCTCTAGTCCCAAGTCAACAAGATGTTCTACTAGAACTGCACCTAAATATACATACAAAGGAAAGTTGACATTGGAAAGGAATTGGACTATATGATGGTGGGATAGGCTTTTCCTTACATCTCCTATCAAAATACTTCCAAGCTTTACCATGATATAGATGTGTAGCACACGTGTTAACACTTATTGCTTCGTAATGTCATCTCATATCTTTTATCATTCTAAAAGATGTAAACAACCTCTACAATCCAGGTACTAGTAACAAATAAAACATTAACTTCACTACAATTTCTTTATATTTGTCCAACCCAATATTATAAGTAAAGTACCTTGATTTTTGACAAAGCTTTCATTCATCTAATTCCATTCCATGTTATGGGCATAATAAATCATACAAACATCAACATGGTATTCAATCTTCTCAACCTTTAATCCCATCTTTGATGACAACTTCTTTGTCAATTAATCCTTTTCTACTAAGAAACCTTTTACGAGAGTAACATCCAAAAGTAATTTCAAAAAAATCTATACATTTTTCATGAACATCCTAGTGTAATCTGCATATGCATATTCACTTTTTTTTTATCAAATCAAGGTACTGACCTACATCTGCATATTTACTTTTTTGTCAAAGATATAAACTCGCACTTGCATGTTTATTTTATTGACTTGAATTATAGGTTTATTTTTTCTACGAAAGTTGAGGTATTAACCCACACTTGCGTATTTACTTTTTGTCAAAGTCGTGGTACTAACTTACTCCTACATATTTACTTTTATGTAAAAAAGATATCGAATTGCACCTACATATTTGCTTTTATGCCAAAACCAAGAAGAAGAAGGGACAAATTCTCTAGAAAGAAATCAAATTAAAGAAAAATGTCATAAGTAAAAGCAAAGTCATTGCAAACAAGATGACATTTTTGTGATAAAAAAAAAAATCTAGTGGTACTCAATCAAGACTTTTAAATAATAAATAATTCTTGTGGTATAATTATCAAGATTTTAAAAGAAAATGTCAAAATATGATGGTATTCAATTGAGACTTTTTACGATTTACAAAAGTCTATTAGTATTCAAAAACATATGAATTTCAATGGATTATTTTATAGGATGAATTTCGATAAATTGTATTACATTTTAGTAGTAAATTACTCATTCAACAATCTCACCAAACCCTTAAAGCTTTTCTAACTTTCTCATTCTTTCTTTTCTTGTTGTTGTCAAACTTTTCCTTTTTTTTCATCACACATAATTCTTTCTTCTTTTTGTTGAAAGTGGTACAAACGTTGGTATAGTACTTGGTCATCTCTTTCTATTTTGTTTTTCCCTTTAAACAACTTGTCTAGACGAATTAAAGACTTGTTTGTTGATCAAAATATGACAAGATAGGATAATATAACCATTTTATCATGTTGTAATTCGTTATTTATTGTGTCAATAAGATATGATAGTTTTATTCTATCTTTTATCTTATCATGCTAGCCTAATGTATTTCTTATTCTATTGGGAAAGTTGGGTTCTGAAGAAATTGTGTAATAGATTAAAGGTTTATTAGTTAAATCGTAATTAAATTGTGGTCGAATAGGTAGTAATTAAATTTAGAGAAAATAAGTTATCTATTAACAATGTAAAATAGTTTTACATTGTTATTTAATTACAAACTACTGTTTATGGCGAGTTTGTTAGTTTTTACAATAAGTATTGTAAAAGGCATTCCAACGATGATTTATGATTGGATGACTTTGTAAAAATGTATTACAATATCAATGCATGACCATTATTTTCTTAAATTTATTTTTTTTAATATTAATGTTTGAAGTAATAAAATGATATAAAATTACAAGAAACTAAAATATAAAAATTATAAACTAATATAAATAACTAAATTATGTGTTATATAAGATAAAAGTAATAATAATTGACAAAATAATGTATACTTATGAGAATCCTTAAATATGTATTTTATTTATCCTAAAAATATTTTAGATTAAATTAAGAAATAAAAATAAAAAGATTAAAAAGATTAAAAAGATAAATTAAAAATTAAAAATTAAAATTACCAATTCAAACAAGTTTTCTATACTGATTTTTATCGATTTTAAACCAATTTTCATCGATTATGAAATAAGCAATTCTTTTTATTAATCGTTTGGTCACCAAACTGATTCTTGGTTAGACTTATTGAATCAACAATTCAATCAGATTTTGAAAACTATGACAATAAGAGTTACATCACTTTAGTTCCTTCGTAAAACGTATATTTAATTCTTTCTATATTCAAAACTTTTTATATTCAATAATTATTTAAATTGAACACATTTAATTAAATAATTATCTAATTCAAATTAAATATAAAAAAACTTAAATTAAATTGCTTATTAATGATAGAATTAACAAATAAATATTCATTCAAATTTATTCTTATAAATTAGAATACTCAAACCAGAGGATGAGATTATCATTCTTTCGATTAGACATTCTTAATAATTTTTTCTTTTTTTTAATATTAAAATTTCAACTAACCAAAAAATTATTTTTTGATAGTATATTTGGTTTTCTTAACCATTTATCCCTTTTAATCTACTATTTTTTTTATCTTTATTTATAAATTGAATTTTGATAATCTTTTAAAAAAATTATTAATAATTAAAAATAATTTTATATCATAATTTAAATTATTCATTATAAATCCAAAACCTAATTTATATATTCAAATATCTTTATTCATTGTGAATTTTAATTATAATATAATTTATGTATAAAAAATTATTTATTATAAATTTTAGTTATATAAATAAAAATATTGATAATATGCCAGCCACATGCTAAATACTAGTTATATATATTTATAGAACCAATTTATTGAATATTATTTTACAATAAATATGTATTTTATTTTAGTTAAGGCTTAATTAGCATTTTAGTCCTTATAAAATATTTATTCTTTTATTTTTCGTCTCTATAAATTAATTTTGTTCTAAATCGTTTCGATAATATTATTTATTTATATATTTTGGTCTTTAGAGGTAACAAAAGATGTTACCAGACCTATTCAGATAGTCCTAATGCAAGTCATCGACAAATTTTAATTTATTCTCTTAATTTGATATCTAAGCTCAACTCAATGAGGTTACATGCTTTTCGGGTTAGTCTTGATATTTTTGTATTTTTCTTTTATGGTTATATTTTTCTTAATTTTCTTTGAAATTTAAGAGTGAAAATATTGTAATAATTATTTTTATTGATATCTTTATTTTAGTATAATAAATAATTATTTTTATCAACATATTTACTTCAATATAATAAATAATATATATATATATATATAATTATTTTATTTTATTATTAAATTTATAAAAAGATTGAAAAATGATACTATGACAATCATTGTAATTATTTTTATAAAAAAAATTATATATTATAAGGTAATCTCATTTATCATTTTAGAAAAGTTACAATGAGAGTGTTTATGTATTTAATGATTTATGACGTAAGTTTTTAAATGTTACAAAAGTCTTATACGATTGTAAATATATGTAGCTTAAATTATACAAAATATAATTAGAAAAAACATTGTAAGATTGTAAGTAGTCTGTGCCAAAATCATACCAAAAAATTAAAGTTGCAAAGGTATTCTAGCATCTTAAATGTATGAGCTAAAAAAAATAGTAAAATACAATTTGAAAACATATATTATAACTTTGTAAGTAATCTATAACAAGATGAAATATGCAATCCTATGTTAAATAAATAAAAATTTCATATAGTGAATTAGTAGTGACTTAGTCTCATAAACTTTTCTTAATCTCATACTTTCTCAACAAAGTTAACAAAGAAGTAGGTAACCTGAACTTAACCAAGTTAGCCTGATTTAAACCCGATTATGAGATAAGATTAATTGGATAAGATAATTTCAACTAAAATTTTTTAGTCCAAGTCCTAAATTTTATTAGGATGGTTCAGACCAGTTGACTGGCCTGACCCATTTTGTAACTTTGACCTACAATTTGTTAGCTTTTGTTAGGTGCTAATGTGACTTATGGAAAGCCACGTCAACATTCCATGTAATCTGTATCATGTTGACATGTTCGTATCATCTACTGAAGGATATCGAATTGCACCTACATATTTACTGGTCTCATTATGGAACTTTGACCTACCCATGTTCTACATCGTGTTGACAAGAGCTGGTTTCAAGTCAAAGGTACTAGTCTCTACCGAAGGGTAATAAATGTTGTTAGTTACCTCAATAGCTAGGATGAAGTAGTCTTGCAATGTCCTTTTCGATGGATCTTCACCATAGTTGCGGCGATCCTCATGGTTTTCTACCATGTCCTTTTTTGCTTTCCTATTCATGCGAGCAACTTTCTTGATCTGGAGGTCAAATTGTAATTATGACCTCTAAGATTAGGTTAGCATAAACAATGATAATAAATATAAAGTAATAGATAGTTAAAACACATAAGTAGAGAATAATGAGAAAATGGGGGAGGAAATGGGAGGTTAATCCTACCAGGATTTCTCTTCTACTTATATCCCAACTAGATCCTAACAACGACGCCAAAAATTGCTTTCTGCCTTATCTTCAAGTGCCTTCCAAGGAGCTTTAAGGGTGAAGGACCATTGTATAGATAAAGATGGTGAAGTATAGAATGATGAAGTGGAATATATGTTGGGAGTGTGATAATGATCGTTTTTACAGTCGTTTTACGCGCTCTTATCAAATAAATATAGCAACCCTAGGTCATTCTTCTCAAGGACACAGTATGCTCAGTTGTGATTCAATGTGAAGTAAAATGTTATCGAATCTAAGATGTAAAGTTTTGACCCTCCTCGGTACTGGCCGAGTCGCTCTCAGTAAAGATAGAGCCGAGATGATCTTGACAGAGATAATCCGGCTTGGTCTAGACTGAGTGCAGACAGACGCTACAGAGATGGACGATCTCTGTCTCCGACTCGAAAACAGTAAATGAGGGGGGTTGGAATACAATCGAAATCAAAACAGAAATCAACTACGATGCAAAACAGAAATTAACTACGATGCAAATGCAACACTACTCCTAATGCTACTACTATTACTGTGTTCATGTTTAGTTCCAATAATCAAGGTTTTTCTGGTTTAATCACTCCCGTTACAGTCCTTATCAGCCTTTAGTGTTCTTATGGCAATCGCCAAAGGTCCGTCCCTTGCCATACCGAGGATTTACACAATCGTGACCTCATCGGTTGGCAGAGATTAAGTTCAAGCTGATTTTAGATTCTCCATTAACGATCGTTAAGTGATTACCTACTGAGTCAACTAAACCAGTTCCAATCGGCTTAGTTTAACATTGTTTCGTTTTACGGTGCAATCGCAATGCCGTAATTGAACTTAGATTTTAGGAATGCAATGGAGTTCAGAATTCAGAAAACACTTATAATATTGAAAGTGAAATACAAACACAGGGCTTGGATTCGATGATTCCATCTTCCACGACGATCGCCATGGACGACGGCGAGGATTCACCTTAGCTAGCTAAGACGCTGAGGTTCAAGTCCACCAGAGTGCGTTGGTGCTCCAATCGGTCTCCTCTAATAACCTTCGGCTTCTCAATTCCTAACCTGCATTTCCTCAATCGAGAGAAACACCATTAACAACACCGTGTACCACCGTGAACGGAGGAGAAGAAAACGAGAGAGGACTTGGAAATTATGGATGCGGGAAAGTTTGAATGCCAAAAGCCCCTATTCGTTCAGAGTTCTATCTATTTATACAGGAGTTGACACAGCTATCGATGCTAACAGAATTACATGTACAATTCCTATTCTGCCCTTGCTGTGACTTGCGTTGCAAGCTACTCCAGGTAGTGATGTGGAGCTGAGCTGGACCCAAGGTGGCTCTGATTGCTGACGTGGAGCTCCACCTGGATCTACCTGATTGGGCTCCCTGCATGGGCCGAGTCTAGACCTGGCCGAGAGGCTCTCGGCCTAGGCTTCTAGTGGCGGGCTGAGCCTGGCTGAACCTGCAATGAAGAGATAGTTAGCTAAAAACCTTGATTAAGCATAGATTGTGTTTTACTCAAGTTTAGGCCATTAATCTGGATCTTAGCTAACAGTCATCTTTTAAGCTCGTGAGTTGCTCAATAGTATCCTTCTTAGGTCCACTTAAAATGTACATTTTATGACTCATCAGAGTGCCAAAAGTCAGTTCTACAACCTCTAGGGTGCCTCTTTTTATACTATGCAAAGTGAGCCTTTTGGGGACTTACACGGGCGATGAGATAAAATAAAATAACAATAAAGATAAACTGAACTAAAATAAGAGATAATGATAAAATAAAATAAGAAATAAAGATAAAATACAATAAAAATAAAGTTGTACGATTGTGATAGCAAAAAGTCCTTATTTTTGTTATATTTTTCCATTTTTTTGGTTTGTGAACTTGTATTGCATTAATCTCAAGAAAAAAAATGTGAATTATACATAATATTTATAAAGAATATTTAAGATTTTACCAAAAAAGATACAATATTATTATACAAAATATTTGTTTATCAATATGAATTTTAAAATATTTATTATAAAATTCAACAAATTTAGCATAAATAATGATTATGGTTGAATGACAATATAAAATTATTTTACACTTTTTGTGTATTACCTATTTTCTCTTTAATTTTTGTGTGTTGTTTTATGATTATAATTGCTATATTTTGTTCAAAAACTATGAATAAGATTTTGATTTAATTATTATTAAAATTTTAATTAATATTTTATTTATCAATTTTCATATTTAATTAAAGTGAGAGTAACATGTACATGTATGATCATTTAAGTATCTAACATTTAAATCCATGAAAATTAAAGTTACTATTCACAATGTTTATGTTCTTTTCAAATTTTTTTTATTAAAATATAAGGAAGAATACTACATTATTTTACTCAAACTTTACTAATTGTAATCCCTATTTAAAAAATATATATCTAAAAATTATGTACAAAAGATATCTCATATATATATGTATTCATATATATATATATTATATTTATTTTCTTCGGGAGGAATATAAATTGTGAATATTTAAATATTTGTAAAGATACTTTTATTGAGTTTAATAACTTGTTAATGTTAATTTTAATTTAGTGTATTATAAATTAATTTTAATTTACATTTTAAATCTTAATTTTTTTCTCTCTAACCATTAATTTCATATAAAAAACTATAAAAAAATCTCAGACAAAACATTTGTAATTTACTTCTCAAGCATGGATATATTTTTTCTTAGTAATTTAGTTTGTGCAATGATACACAAGATTGCATGGATAAATATTTATTTTATATAATTAAAATTTATAATAAATAAATATTTTAAACATATAAATTATATATTAGATTTATGATAAATATTTTTTTATTGTAATACAAGATTATTATTAATTGTTAATATTTTTTTAAAAATTAAAGTAAAAATAATAGATCAAAAGAGGTAAAAGATTAATACAAATATTTAAAAATCCTTCGGTTAGAAATTTTTTCTAAATCATTCTTGTTAATAAAAAATACTTTTATTTAAACTAACTATTCTATTTTACATAGATGTTCTGTGATTGGAATTTTGTATTTTAAAGAAGTTGACCTAATTTTAAGATAAAAAAAAAATCCCAACTTATCTTGAACCACAATTTATATTTTTCAAATATTTCAATTATTAATCAACTGATATATCAAATTCAAACATTAAATCTACTTCCATTCAGAAGACTAGTTCAAAATTTTTAATAAACTAATTTATTTTGTAACACATCATTAAAAATATTTCCTCCACCCATTTCCTTATTAAAATCACAGCTTTACTAAAAAAATTTAATGCAAAGACCAAAATATACCACGATGCGTCAGCTTAGCTATCCAAAAACATAAATTAATTTTAATATATCTACACCTACCATCCTAGATTCGCTTCCGTTGACAACAAAGTCAACGTCCCATAAATTTTTAATTTTAATGATTGTTTCCGAAACCAATAGAATTGCCGTATTAAATTCACCCATATAAACAAATAAAAAATAAATAAAATAGAAGAAAGAAAGAAAGAAAAAAAAAAACACCCTCTTTCTTCATATTTATATTCTGTCGTTGACAAAGGCATATCCAAGCACAACACAAACCGCATCTCCATCTATCTATCTATCTACAACAACATCTTGGCACGCACGAATCATGTGTCGGAGCCGCTAAGCCGAGCTGAGATACGCGCGAAGCTGCATAAGGATTCGATGCGGAAAATAACGGTTTCGAGGGGAAACCACAGTCGTCTGATCCTCTTTCTCTCTCTGCCAATTGTGGTGTGTGTCTCTTTTCCCTCGATGCTCTCTCTTAATAATACGAAACCTTCTCACTCTCTCTTTCTCTCTCTATCTACCTCTTCGTCTCTCTCTTTTTCTTTGCCCTCGCTCTTAGGTTATCGCCAATTCCTATCCCTCTCTCAATATTTATTATAATTATTTTCTTAATTAACTTCGATTCACTGCGCAGCTTCAAGTTCTTCTTCTTCTTTCGTTGAAGCAGGCGTGGAGAATTTATTTACTGGTAATTTTATTTACGAGTTTTTTTTTTTTTAATTTTTAGGGTTTCGCTGCTTCGGATACGGATGGAGGTAACTTGAATGCGATTTCGATGCGGTTTTTGAAATTCGATGTGGAATTTGGTGTTTTGCTTGATTTTTATTGGAATTTTTTTTAGTGTGTTTCTTTTTCCTCGGTTCAGTTGTCGTGGTTTTGGCGTTTTCTTCTTCTTCTTGGTGTTGTGAGTGTGAAGCACTGGGGGTTTACTTATTTTGCTGATTTGAATGTTTGGATAGCACTGTTTTGAGTTTTGAGTTGCATTGTGGATTGTAATTCTGTTGAAATTAATCGGTTAGTTCTTTTCTTAAGATTCTTGTACTTGCGCTCTACAAGTGTGGGTCTTGTGGAAACCTGTGAAATGTGAAATCTTTTGTAAAAGGAATCTTTATTTAGTTTTTGCTTGATTTTCTGTTGAGCAATATATATGCAGTTTTTTTTTTTTCTTTTTTTTTTTCATGAGTATGCATTTTTTATTATATATATATATGTGTTTTTTTTTTTTTTTCTGTTTGTGGTTTTGGTTTTTATTGTGAGTTGTTAAAAATAATTGAAAACAGTGCTGTAGTTTTTACCATTTAGTCTTGTGGGAACCTGTGAAATTGTAAAAGGAATTTCATTTAATTTTCTCTTGATTTTCCATTGAGTTATAGACATGCAACTTTTTTTTTTTCACGCCTATGCATGATTCTCTTCTGTTGCTAATTTTTGGGTTTTGTCATTTAGACTTGTTAGTTGTTGAAAATAATTGAAAACCGTATTGTAATTTTTATCATTTAGTCTTGTTGAAACCTGCAAAAACTAAAATCTTTTGTGAAAGGAATATTTATTTAAATTTTGCTTGATTCTCCATTGAGCAATAGATATGCATTTTTTTTTCTGTTGGTAGTTTTGGATTTTATCATTTAGACTTGTGAGTTGTTGAAAGTAATTGAAAATGGTATTGTAGTTATTGCTTCTGTTGTAACTTGTGATACATGCACATGTTATGTGTGGTTAAACTTGGAAAAGTTTGCTTTTGTCACCACTTTGATTGAACTAGTCAGAGATGAGCTACATGTTTTGCTGATTTGCTGTGGTTTATGGTTATCTGATATCATCTTTGCTCTTTCTTGATTTGGAGAGGACTTTATATATTGGAATTTGGGATTATTATGATGCATGTGATAGTGGCATTATCAATTTTCTAGATTCTAACTGGCAATATGCATTCATTACTGTGTGGAGACTAGAAATCCTATGTATAGCCCTTGCAAATATTTGTTCATGTGAAAATCACCCTAATGAGTGTTTGAAAACACTTTTTTACTGGGAAATATTTGCTTTTCTTCAAAATCTCTTTTAGGAAGCTGCCAAAATAAAAGTGATTATTTTTCTAAAGTAAGCTCATCTAGACATGCACAAATTATGATACATAGCCTCTATACAACTATGAACAAGTGTATAAACTTGTATATTAGTAGACTCAATCAGTATGCTTCTCAGAGACACTCATTATGAATAACCTATTTTTCTGTATGTTATCTGAATTTTTAAGTTGCTTGGCTGTTTTGTTGATGTGATACTGCTAAGGTCATGCTTAATGCATGGAATTGGTTTTTGTATAATTAGAATGGGAGTGGAATAACCATTCTTGTTTATATATTTATTTTTCATTCTGCTTTTATGTTTGGAACAGAAAGTCAATATAAAATTGAATCATAATTACGACTAAATGAAAATTAATAAGGGATGATGAAATAAACATTAATGAGGAATTAAGGTGCTCTTTGTTTTGAAGTTAGAAAATTAATTTTTGCACTTTCCACTGAAAAACACACGTTCTAATGTAAATATGTGATTCAAATTAATTTAGATACACTTCTCAATCATATCTAATGATTCAAAATTAATTTAACCAAACTTTAAACTAAACAGGCACTAAAACAAACATTAATTTGTTCTAGCCAACAAAATATGGCCATTTACCTCGATTGGAATGGAAATTTCTACCTCTATAAAGTTGAAGCACGGAATCAAATATTTCTTTCCATCCAAACTTAGCAATACTTGTTCTTATTGAATAGTGGTAAGAATGGAATGATTGTGTTAGATACTAAAAATGCTAAAAAAATATATGTTAATGGTGGTGATTGACATGATTGAACCTTAAAGTGAAGCAGTTTTACATTTTGCTTAGAGAAAATAATGTTTAACTTGTCTGGATATTGAACATGGACTTGGAAAGTTATGATATAATTGACATTGTTTTCCAATGGTGCTTGGCAGGTCACTTATGGATGAAAGATGTTCATTAGAAGTTGACAAGGTGGCATTTTGCTATATATTAGTATAGTGTTTTTTTGAAGAATTATTCTCTCGTGTCCATGGCTGCTGATCAGAGGAGAAAACGAGTAAATGGTGCTAACATTGTTGGCTATGGCTCTAGAGAGCAACACAGGAACAAAAGAAAGAATTTGGGATTAGTTCAAAATGATTTAAACATGAGATCTCACATCTCTGTTGAGTGGGATGGTAATCAGAAAAGGGTTGTTGCTAAGCGGGAACAGATTGGCACCAGTTGGAGACAAATGAAACCATTTACCAATTCTGTTTCTAATGATCACAAAGTCTTGGCAGATGTGTTTACAGTGCCTCAAGAAATTTTTGACTTGAATAATTTAAGTGAAGTGCTTTCGAATGAGGTAAGTATCTTGTTGTGGAATGTTTCTATTATTTGCAGTTGAGAATAGATTTTATTTTGTCTAGGAATTATGTCTAAATCAACTTAATAAAACTTTTGGCAATTGGCAGGTTTGGAAGTCCCATCTTTCAGAAAATGAGAGAAACCTTCTCATGAATTTTCTCCCTAGTGGCTTTGAGCCACATCAACTTGTGGAAGAATTACTTGCTGGGACTAACTTTCACTTTGGAAACCCCTTCTTGAAATGGCAAGATCTCTTTCTTTGTATTTTTCTCTTTAGATACATTGTCTGCTTGCTCTGCTGTATCTAGCAGTTTATCTGTTAATGGTCATAAGTACATGCTACATTACATGTGACAATTTCTTATTGTCAAATTTCAATGAATGAGTGGATTAGTTGTTGATGTCATGTTGTGTTAATTGGTTTTACTATTGGCCTTTGGGTTTGTGTTTACCAGCATTACCAAATGCATATTTTGGCTATAAATTCCTTTTGGTGCCTACTTTGAAATTCAAAATAGGTTTTATAATATCTTACAGCATATTAACCAGTTTTCTAGGGTCTTCCTCTTGCTGCATATAATAATTTCTCAATTTTGTAACTTAAGGGATTTTGTTTGGTTGAAATTCTGTTTTCTTCTTCATAGTTTCTATGCTCATCTTGGTTGTGGTCATTATCAATACTGTTTGTTATTGCCATATCATATTGCCATCTCAGCAAGATCCTTTTGTTTTGCTTGTTGTAAGCAAAATATCATTAAGACATGGAATGGTATTTGTCTAATTTGCTGATCATTCATGAAAATCTTCTCTTTTTCAGAGTCACAAATGTCTTAAAATATATATTTGCAGGGGTGCTTCGCTTTGTTTAGGTGATCTTCATCCAGATATGATTGTTAACCGGGAGCAGCATCTGAAGTCTGAGAAGAGAGAATACTACTCCCACATACATAATTATCACAATGAGTAAGCATTGTACATCCTCAAAATGTATCTTTTTGGCATGATACTTAATGTGGTATTGTAATTCTTCTATTTTGTTCGTAATTCTTCTATTTTGCAGTATGATAGGACTTCTATCTAAGTTGAAGAAGAGGTGGCAAAGCTGTAAAAATCCAGAAAGGGAGATTGTGCAAAAGATATGGAGGTTGTCACTTACTATCCATGTATTGCAATCTACATACACTACACACCTGACCACATTCAAAATTAGGACAGGGCATATTCTGTAGTTCCTTTTATTAAAAAGGATAGCTTCTTTGCTCTGTGTTTTCAATACTTTCATTGGTTGATAAGATCAATTTTTGAATAGTTTGAGATTTCATATTGTTTCAAATATGAGATGGTTAAATCCTGATAAATGATGTATCTTATCAAATTGTACTTTCCCTTCATGTTTTCTGCTTGACTACTGTCTTCATCAGTAGATGATGAGTCTGTTAATGTGCATTTATCTGTTTTATATGTCTACTGATAGAAAGTTTTAGAATTATTTAAGCATTACTGTTTTATTTTGTTTCAATTTTGATATTAAACTATAATTTGATACTAAAAATGAAATTCTTTGATAACTGTTAGTGAAACAAATTGGACAGATTTTTATTTTTGGATGCCAAATGGAGGATAATTGACTTATTAAAATACCATCTTGCATTTATAATTGATTCACTTCTCGTTGATATATCCTTTTTAGATAGTAATTTATGGTTCAGTGCTTCTGTTATCAAATAGTTGTAGTTTTTATTGATATGTAAGTACTTCTGTCATAGTAATGCAAGCTATGTGTGATCTTTTGTTGGGGACTTAAAGTTGATTATTGAACCTGGGTTTTATGAGGTTCTGCTCCTTTTCTTTTGAAATTTCTAGTGATAATCATTAATAACATATTGTTGGATTATGCAGGTCAAAGCATGTAGAGAAAATAATGCCCTCTAAAGGGAATGAATCTAGAGTTTATGATCATGATGGGAATGTTACAGGGACATCTGAGTCATGCTCCTGGGATGCAGAGGAGAAAGCATGTAGTAGTGACAACCAAATTTCGTCATTGAGAAAAGATGATAAACTTCAAAGGAGGTAATTAATGAATTTGTAATCAGCAATGTTTAGTACTGACAAGGTCTCTTAACTCAGCAATATCTGTCAAAATTGAACTACTAACTTGGTGACTTCTAAATGCTTTATGATGGTAGTGATTTTGGTTTATCAATGCTTTCTTCTGCCATCTCTTAAACAATGTAGAAGATCTTTCTGGTAAAGTTGTGATATAGAAATTTAAGATATCTGTTAATTGGTCAATATTGTTTAATAGGATTACTAGAATTTCTGCTTGAATTAGTGAACTTCCTAGGGAACAAATTTCGTGCATTTTAAATTTGATTATAATGACATCCATACAGATGAGAACTCTTGCATTTTAGAGTTCAATGCTATCTGTATAACTAGCTTATTATCATCATTGTTAACCAGTTATTGCTCATGATTCTTATTACTATTGTTTTGTCATTGACATTTTGACATATTCTTTTTCTCCTGAGCTTCTTTTTGTTCTGCCCTCCATCATTGCTATTATTATCATTATCACTGATTTGTACCTAATGATAAGGAATTATTTTCCTTTCATTTTCTCAGTCATATGTTGGTCTTTACCATCTCTGCAGTCGTAACAAAAACATCCAACCCTTATTGGGTTAAACAAAAAACATGAACAATTCCTGGAAAACTTATTCTGTAATCAATGTTAATCTTTATATCCAAGCCTTTGAGGGAATTTGATGCAAAAAGTACATTTTGGATAACAAAATTTGTTTGCATGCCTGTCCTGAAAGTTGGGGAGAGGTTATTATTGTTATTTTGGATCATCAGCCAACAAGGCTAGAGTTCTTAATCCAGTTTTGCTTCTTTTATGATGTTTATTGAACTGATGAATGGTGATTGAATAAAGCCTCTCACTTTGTACTTAAGGTCACCTACTTTAGATCAGCCCAGAGTTTTTAGAAAATTACAAAAAGGGTTTATTAGTAAATAGTTGCAGTGTACACTGTACAATGATCTACAAAGTAATCATAAGCTGTCCATGCAACTTCTTGGACTGAGGTTTCAGTCCCTGTTTTGTTGTGATCACATAAATGAGTGTGCATGACAGTCAACTCTGCAACTGTAATATAAAACCAGGTCATTTAGGGGCAAATTTCTTTCTCTGGTTTTATATTTATTTTCCTTTTAATTGTATGTTTTATTTGGCATTATTTTGATTTATATCTCCTGCTGTATGTGTAAACATGTTTCAAGCTTTCTTTATTTCTCGCGTTTAATCTACCTTAATTTTTTAAATGCTTAATATGACTGTTTATGAAATAATGTTTGGCAGGGTGCTTGAAAAAGCTATTGTTAAAGGTAAATCCAGAAATATGATGGATTCTTTGGACTATATGTCTAATGTGGGAGAAAAACCTAAAACAGGAGACAAACTGCCAAAGCGTAACAATCATTCTAGTGATGGTGACAAATACATGTCATGTATCAAGGTTAGGCTCTCCAATTTTTTTATTTTTTATTTCTGAGCAATACTGAATTGGCAGAGAAACAGCATGGTAGCTTGGTCAATTATCTCTTCAGTGTCTGTCTATGATTAGGGACCATAACAGTTGTGCAATTATGTGAAGTTAATTATTGTTATTGATACTTATAAATATTTAGACTTCAGCACTTTTTTGTGCCTTTGAAGTCACACTGCTATGTTCTTGAGTTCCTTTATTTTTGTTGTGGTTAGAGATTTTAGTGTGATTTCACTAATTATATTTAATATAGTTATATGGATTTAATAATAACAACATAAGAGTAGTATGTTAAAGATTCTTTTTCCTTAAAAGGTGAGGAAGCCAAGCAAAAGTTTTCATCATTACAATGAATGTGTCAATACTTTGTTAGGGAATTTCTAATTGTTTCCTTTATGGATTTCAGATTAGTAGGCAGCAGCATGAACTTGTTAAGAATATGAAGCAGTCTGGTAAAAGCATCCAATCTAGGTCCCTTAACCGTGTTTTGGGTAACCTTGAAAAAATTCATGTGCAACCATACAATATATTTGTCAAAGAAGAACAGAAGAAGTTGCAGGAGCATTGGTTAGTGAGATTTTCAGTGCTACCTTTTTATGCCAATATGTAATCATTGAACAGATTGCATTTTAAAAATTTTTCATCATTGAACAGATTACATTTTAAAGATTTTTCATCATTTTCTCTCACTAGAATATATTTTATTTGCATAGGTTGCAATTGGTGAAGAAAGACCTCCCTGAGGCATATGCAAATTGGACAGAGAGACAAATACAGAGACATGCTGTGAGAAATTCTTTGGTAGCAGAGATGAATGATAAACCAAATCCACTCATAGAGGTTTGTAGGAGTATTTCCTTATTAAGGTCATCTATAATTTCCTAGATTTGAGTTGCATATCGTGTATCAGTTTCCCAAATTCCTAGAAAATCCTTGGTCCCATATCACGAGCATTTTTTCATAATAAGCTCTGTTAAAATATCTCTAATTATAATTTGTCCTTCAGGAAGAGGATAATGTGAACTCAGGGAGTGAACTTCAGGATCAGGATGAGGATAGTGTGAACTCAGGGAGTGAACTTCAGGATCAGGATGAGGACAACATAAGCTCAGGGGGTGAGCTGAAGGATCAGAATGAGGATAACATGAGCTCAGGAGGTGAACTTCAGGATCAGAATGAAGATAATGTGAGCTCAGAGAGCGAACTTCAGGATCAGGGCGAGGATAATGTGAATTCAGATGATGAGCTTCAGGATCAGGCAAAGGATGGAGCTCTGAATGATGACTCTGACTTGAAAGATGATGAGGATTCTATCTCTAGGTCTCCCGAGAACCAGTCCCTGCACAATTCTTATGCTAGTGGTGATGATGAGTTCAACCGAATGAGTGTGGATTCAGAAAAGAATCTTCTTTTATCAAAATCAAATGATACTTCACCAAATAAAGATGAGTATTCAAGGAATATAAACACTCGTGATGTTTCTATTGATGAAGGAGCACCATTCACATCCGGTGCTGATGTCTGGCAAACAGTTGAAATGCCACATTCATACTATGATTCTGCTGTGACCCATGAGTACACAGGCAGTGGGTTATCACTGGCTAATCCTCAAGTCAGTGAACAGCAGCCAACCCGAATGATCGATCTTGAAGCTGATTTGCATCGAGAAGAGACAGGCAAACAGTTGTTAGGTAGGCAATTAGATGATGGGACCTTCAGTTCTTACCAAAGCCAGGATAGAAGCGTCTTGCTTCAATCTCTCTTCAAAGGAGAGGGGCTATTACCTTATCATCACGAACAGAAAGGAGCTGAGTTAGATTTCCAGGCTTCAAACAATGTTATGATGGGGGATGGTCAATTTTCCAGTCATTTCAAGGAGCCTTTGCAAACGTCGCTGACATTGGACCAGGGGCAAAGGAGAGCTAGTGAGGTCTACATGCCAGGAAACATGTCAGAGAATATTTATTCAGATGGAGGAAGGTACTTAATCCCCAGACAAGATCCATTAATCCCAAGGCAAGATCCATTAATCCCCAGACAAGATCCATTAGTCCCCAGACAAGATCCATTAGTCGCCAGGCAAGATCCATTGGCTGCAGTAAATATGACCGATTGGGCTGCAAATAATGCTCGCATAGCAGGGCCTTCCCAATCTCACTTAAATACGGGAGATTTTATTGGTCATCATTGGTTCCCTGCTGATCATCAGGTTCGCGGTGGCTGGAATGGATCTGACAGTGGTAGTCTTTCAAGTCAAAGTCTTGGCACTGGAGCAAACTCTGATCAGAGTTTATTTAGTATTCTGTCAGAGTGTAACCAATTACATTCAGGTAGCCCTTATGATTCAGTTAGAAATACTGACCAGTTTCTTGCACCCAGAACTTACAGATCAGTAGATGCAGGTACACCAAGGGTGAATGCCGTTGCGCCACTGGCTTCTCATCCATTAGATTACTTCACCGGACGTGAAGCACCTAGTGGTCTGGTGCCTGATGACATGGCATGGATGAGCTTACCACATCAGAATTCTTCATTACATGATCAAATGGGAAAGTCATACTTAAGGTCATGGAACCGGTAATGAATGTTTTACATTACCCCAATAATAGCGAGGTAAGCTTGGCTGCAAGAGAGTGACAAGAAATGCACATTTGTCCATGTGATAGAATTTTGACTTAAGCAAGATCCACAGAGGCTGGGGTATACGTACCCTGAGATGAGATAGGTTTCTGTACATACCTATACCGAGGCCAACTCAACACCATGTACATATCTAGATATTAGATGCGCAGGAAAGAAACCAAGTGGTTAAGATAAGTTTCAAGAATTTCAGGTTATTAGGCAAGTTACATATTTTATTCTTATTTTTTATTTTTTTCCTTTGCTTCTTAGAGAGACATTCTTTAATAATTTTGGAAGGTAAGAAATGCTGGAGGCTGGTACATCTTTTTGAGTTACCTTTATTTTTGGCTTCAAATGCTATAATGGTTTTCTCGTTAGTAGATGGCTTTCCTGAGTCAGTAGGACTCCGAAGGCCTAATCAGAATGACTGACCATTAGGCGAGGACTTCGTTGTCATTAGTGATTATTATCTATTAGATTCTACGTCCAAATATAATTGAACCGTAACTCGTTAATTTAAGAAATAGTTACAATAAATTCTCCAGGTACTGCTAAATATATCTAAGCCCTGATTTAAAACTTATACCTTTATTATATATATTATTTTTTCATTTTGACACCTATTTATTTTGTTTTATATATATATAATACTATTTAAAAAATAACTAAGGGAAGTGCAAGGCAATAATAATCCGGTGTGATTTTCAAAATCTGGTAGGGTTTAACTTTAGTTATGGTTAATTTTAGGGAAGGTAAGTGTAATTACCTTGCGAGTAAACTGTCTGATTAGTCCTTGAGATTATTATAAGGTCATGCATTTTAGTCTTTGTGAATGTTGCATTGTAAAGTCAAGGATAAATGGAAGGTTCTAAAATCTGAGGAACTCAAATGTTCAACCTATTCCTTGAGAGAATTTGTAAAATGTTGGGCGCTTAGAAAAAAAAGGTTTTAGAAGTGTAAATGATATATATTGATTCCCAAATTTTTATGAAAACGTGTATTTGGTGCGAGAAATACCTTGAGCAAAATAGTTAACCTCGTTTATCGGCTGCAAAGAAATGATCCATAGATTCTAATAAAACGCATAGCGTTTATGTTAAACAAAATAATGAAACAAAACATTAAAGGGAGACCTATTGTATGCTCTAAATTCTAATGAAACGGATAATGTTTATGTGAATGACATTTTTACAACTTTTGTAACAAAAGAAAGGTTTTACTTTCGTAACTTTTAAGAAAGGGTATCTTTTTTCACAGTTGTGTTAAATTTAATAGAAATTGTGTTATTTTTGTCCTTTTATGTCTTTTTTTTTTTAAATAATTTTGACTTTTTGTCTTTTTTTTTTAAATATTTTTGTCGTAAGAAATTACGAGTCTATAACATATAATAACAACCTTATAATTTTTCATAATGAATAAGTAATTCTTAAGTTAATGTTCTAACATGAATATAAATATATAATTTTAGCGTAAATTTATTATTTTTTTATGAGCATAACTTCACTCTCTAAGTATTTTTCTCTCTTTTTTGGTACTTTTATTTTCTCCTCTCACATAATATCATAACGAATATGATATATTTTAAAGAATAAAGCATAATTATAACTGCCAATTTTCTAATCAATAGATTTTAATAAAATTCTAATTTGTTATAGTTGTGCACATATTTAATAATAGTTTCCATATTTGTTTTTTAATAATTATATTACATTTATCTTTTAAAAGTACATTTATTTACTTCAAAGAATTAATCTGTTGTACACTACCCATATAAAATAGTTTATTTTATAATGTTATCTAATAATAAATTATTATTGATTTAAAATAGTTATAATAAATTTATCATAAATGATGATTTTAGAATTGAATGATAATGTAAAACTATGTACACAAGAGAAAAGATTATGTCAAAAGTAATTAATTAAATTTTTTTTTACAAAGATTAACCATCAATAAAGTTAAGATATTTTTAGGTTAAAAAAAATAATTTCTTAATTATGACCCAAAATGTACAAACTCATTTTACATATAAAAAATTATAAGATTTATGTTAAAAGTTACTTAATCATAAAAAAATCACAAAGTTATTAAATTTAAAAGTTGCATACTTAAGAAGAAAATATATATATATAATTTCTATAAGAAGTTAAGAAAAGTTATTTACTAGAGTTATTAAGACATATTCAAATTTGTGTTTTTTTTACTCAACAAATTACCGATTTAGTGAGAATGAGAAACAAACACGTGTACTTTTTCTTTCCACCTTTCACTTGAGATGATGCTCTGTCTCTATTGTGTTTTTCACTCAACGAACATTTAAATTTACATAAAAAAAAAACTTGGACAAAAATAAAATAAAAAAAAAATACTATGAAACATCAATGAATCTATTTTGAGAATATAGAAGAAAGTTTGAATAAATCAATTTCACACTTTGTGAACGATGAACAATCGCTTGGCCATGTACGTGAATTCCCCTTCCGAAGAAACCGAACATCTGCATTTTGTAGATAACGTTGGTGGTGTGACCGACCAACACGCTAGCGGTAGTTTCATCAGTTATACAAGAACAACCATTTTTATTTTTATTTTTATTTTATCTTTATACTACATTGCATCTTTTTGTTTTTATTTTTTTTGTCTAATATGTGGTTGTTGCAGCACCGTAAAGCATCTTATGCCTAGTTTGCGAAGCATGAATCTAATTCCATAATGTGTTGCCAAGAAACACTTTGTTTCACCTTTCACCGATCCTGTTGAAAGCGTCGCATATAAATTACAATTCCTTTGATTCATATCTCATTATTTGGGAGTGACTAATTTGGCGAAGAAAAATGGAACAATCGGGTTCTGAAGGAATTGGTAACGACAAGAAGAGGGAAGTGATTCGAATAGAGCGTGAATCGGTCATTCCAATTTTGAAGCCTCGACTCATCATGACATTGGCCAACCTTATTAGTATGTTTTTCTCAACCTTTTTGTTTCTCTCGTCTACACCTGCTATACTATTTTGTACATGGCAATTCGTCTCTATCTACTTTTTCTTTCTTGCAATTTGTTTATTTAAAGAAGGTTTAATTACTCCCCTTGTAATTACATCATTTATATGTTTTGTTCTCTATAATTAAAAATAATTCATTTTAATCCTTATTCGTATAAGTAAAATGTATGTTAATTCCATTAAGTAAAATATTGACTAAATAAAAACCAACTATATAAAACTACAATAAATTTTCTGATGGTTATTAAATAGTTACAAATTGATTTTAAAAAAATTATGAAATTTGTGACAATTTTATACTAAAAATTTGTATAATTTTATATTATTAATTTTTATTTTATAACGGTTTTACTTAATGAAATTAAGTCACACTCAACTGTAGATATAGTATAAAAGTACATGTACAAGGATTAAAACATATTGTTTTTAAGTATAGAGACAAATGTAAATATGGTACAAGTATAGAAACTAGACGAGTAACTAAATCTTTAAATTTTTAAAAAATAAAACTTGTATGTAGTTCTTTTAAGTATTTTAATACCAATCTTAATTGAAATTTTAGTGAACTTGTTGACACTTTATGTAAATATTTATTTTTTGGATCATCAAGTAAAATTACAGTTCTAGTTGTACAACAATATTTAAAGCATCGCACCTAACTTCTATTATTTAAACATTTATGGGTACCACTACTTGTTAGTGTGTTGTTTCCACGAAAAAAAGACTTGTTAGTACTCCTCATAAATAATACTACTATATTACTTGCATATTGTTAGTGTTGATCTCTAATATATTTTTTATTATTTGACAAGTCTAGTTCATAATTTCTAATAAATTTTAATTAAAAATGTGGTAAAAAAAACTACAATGGAAAGGGTAACCATAGCAACTTTTCTTAGTTTATCACATAACTGGCATTGTTATTGCTTCCAAATTAATTTTTTTCTCTCTTTTTTATCGGTTACTTTGTATAATTATTTATGTTGATTTTGAAGAGTTACCAACATTTACATTGTCTAATTAACATTGTTCTTTTTTAGAAGGCTTAAATGCTAATAATTATGGTATTAAGAATTATATTTGGGTCTGTTTTGCACATTATAGTGCGAGGTTATACTTTTAGTTGTACTTCAAACAGGTTTATGAGTCTTGCCTTCTCTGTTTCCTTAACAAACTTGGCCATAAATTCTATCGTTCTATGATATTGCTTGTTTTGTACTGGTGATTTTAAATTGCAATTGTGTTACTGTTACCGAAATTATTGAAAAATTATAAGTAGATATGATTAATATGACCACAATATTAGATTGCAAGTTTTAATTGTGGTTGTGATAGAAATTAAGAGAAAATGCAGTTGATGAGGCTGCTGTTGTAGTTGTAATATGGTTGCAAAGACCTCCAAAATCATAATATTGAAGCAGTAACTGTAGTTTCAAACTATGACTGCAGCTGCATTACAATTGTTAACTGCAATTGAAAACCATGCTTTGTTTATAATTTGATAACTGATAACTAATTGAGTTTAATTTTGAATCTCGATATACTATTAATGTAAAATTTTTAGAGTCACCTAATTGGAAATCACCTTATATACGACTATAAGTTTAATCTCTATGCACTATTTTCCGTGTAAAAGATTTTTACAGTATTAAGTATTAAGAAATGATCATAAGTATAATTTTTAAATAGTTATTATGGAATAATAGTTGATATATTTCTAGTATAAAATAATTTTACATTATCATCTAATCACACTCTACTATATATTGTAATTATTATAAAACTCATCAATTTCATCAAACATGACAATCCATGATTAGATAGGATAACAATATAAATATTGAAAAAATAAATATTGAAAAAATATGCGATATATAAATAATATAAAATAATCTATACTATCATCCGATCACAAATAACTACAGGATAAATTTGTTGACATTTTACACTAATTATATTAAAAGTCATACCAATCATAATTTGTGATTTAATGACAATATAAAACTGTTTTGTTTTTCACACTCATTGCATGAACATTAAACTCATAAATTTTTATACTATTAGTGCAATCTAATTAAATTCTTATAATTATTTGGTGCAGTTATGGTGATAAAATTTTGCAGTTTTGATTTAGATGAAATAATATAGAAACAGGTTTTTCCCCACACCCTCCTTCCAAAGCAGCTATTCTCTTTGTTGACTCGAGTCGTTTGGGTACTTTGTGCAGAACATAGTGCTGACCGAGTTGAGTTTGTGAAGCTCTGCAAGAGAATAGAGTACACAATTCGAGCTTGGTACCTTCTACAGTTTGAGGACATGATGGTATTCTTTCCTTGACACATTTTGTCATACACCTAACCTAGTGATATGGTTGGAGACTGATTTTTCTTTTGTCCTTTTTTGTGCCTAAAGCAACTCTATTCTCTCTTTGATCCTATATCCGGGGCTCAGAAGTTGGAACAGCAGAAGTTACCTCGTCAAGAAATTGATGAGCTAGAACAGAATTTCTTGGTTTACCTTTTTGAGGTATTTTGATACTCCATGAATTTCTATTGTCTATGGTTATCTTGGGACATTTCATTTCATTTATTATAGACTTTAACCCATCATAACAATGATGGTTTTAATAGAGAAATTATCTCAACTTATATAATTTATCTTCATAATGAATGTTGTATATAAAATGTGTTACCAATATATTTACATCTTTATTCTGTACATCATGTTGTGACAGTCAATTGGAAGCCATCAAACTTCTCTTTTAATTTAATCATTTTAAAAATCCTTCATTTCTCCCCTCTGACTCAAAGAATGAAACTTCCTTTAAATAAAAGACTAATGTAGTAATAATTTAGCCTTGTCCAAGAATTGAAGGGTGAGGAATTATAGGCTTAGAATGAAAATGAAAATGGTTTATAGGCTACTATTTTATGTAATATAAGTAAAGTGCTTAAAAGCTTTAGTTTGTGGAGTAAACTCTAAACACTGAGTGTGAAGGCATGAAAAGGGTAAAACTTGATATAGATATGATACGAGATATAGAATGACACAACACGAGAATACGTTAAATTTTAAAAATGATAAGACATAACATGCCTATAATGTAATATATAAAGTTAAAGTTAACCGCAAATAAAAATTTTGAATTATTAGAAAGAATTCATGTTTTAAAAATGAGCATACTTCATTATAAACATAACAAATACAACATTATCTAATTGTTATGATATTCTAATCATTATTGGTATAAAAGTGTAAAAAATAAAAGTATAAAAATTATAAAAATACAATTAAAAGTATTTAAAGTGATTTCGCTGTATGAATATGTATTTGACACGGTTACAACATGATACAATCACTATTTAGAAGTGTCTATGTTTCTTAGCCCAGAGGTAATGGTGAATAAGACTTTGAATAACAAAATATTCAGGGACTAATTGAAAGAAGTAACACTGACATTTTAAATATCTGTTTGCTGTTTCTAATGGTATATATGAAGATTCTTTGATTCTTTATGCAGGTCATGAAGAAAAGCAACTTCAAGATTGCAACTCAAGACGAGATTGATATTGCACTTTCTGGACAGTATCTTCTAAATCTTCCCATTACAGTTAATGAATCTAAGGTTGGAAACTATGTTTTTGTCTTGTAACTCTAATATACAGGCATAATATAAGGGTACAGGTCACTTTGGATGCATGATTGTGCTGTTAACAGTTGCTGAATGTGTTTTGCTGAATGTAGCTTGACAAGGTTCTTTTGAAAAAATATTTTGAAGCACATCCGCACGATAACCTTCCAGATTTCTATGATAAGGTATGACTTTAAATTTTAGTACTAGGGTACTTATCCAATCCACCAAGGAACTTTAGGTGCCGTGGAGTTCATTATTTTGTTGTGTTTGGCAGTTGGAGGTTGAATGAGATGAGGGTTAAACCACGCTGTATGTGACTCTTGAATTTATGCATCATCATCATCCATCTATTTGAAAATTTGGTTTCTTTAGATTTGTGGAATGGTGTTTTCACTTGTCCTAGGTTTGTTCACTGTTTTGTATTCCCATTCTTATCAATCTAGTATAGCTGCAGTTTGACCTAAAGTGGATGTCAAATCTTGTTAATTTTTCTCCACACGTACATACAATCTTTTGATGTCCTAATATTATTCTCCACTTCATGAAAGGATGACACAGGAATTGAAAGGTTTATTATAGATGAAATGACCTATAGTTTGAGACACCTCAATGACTATGCCCTCTTATTATTGGATCAATATACAACAAGAAATTGAGGATGTTACATATTTGACCTTCATTTTACCTTGAGATATTGCAGAATCCCTCTAGATTCACAATTACAAATTAAAATTGTTGATTTAATTTATGAAATTTTCATTTTGGAAGAAATGCCTTGTTGAGACAGAAGAATTGGGGTTCAAGATGCCTAAAACTTGTTCTCAGGTGGTTTTTTTCTAGACAGTAGTTAAATTATATTCTAAGAAATTTGCTAAACTTATAATGTTTCATATGTGGAGAATCGGATGTTCTTGGTGGAGAAACAAAATTAATCAAATCTTCTACTAGATACTGGTTCAGAGAATAGGACTTGATAGAAGGAAAAAAAATTAATGTAGTCATTTTGATACCTGACTCCTAACCCAAAGTGTTGAGAAGTAAGGAAACATACAATAGAAGACTTCAGAGATTAGAGAGCTTGGTCCCTCCCCACAAGACCATAATTCAATAAACAACTAACTAACTCCTTTTACATTCCCTGCCTCTATTTATAGCAATATAACCAACTGGTTAATTCTAACAGCTTTACTAACAGGTCTGTTATCAACTAGCAGGGCCTAACAGGGGCTGGTCCACTTGGTTCCTCGAACCAGCAGTTTCAAACTGTCATAACCTAACTTCAAGAACCCAATTATAAAAATTATAGAAGATCAATAATATAATTATAATTTTTTTTAATTTAGAGACTTAATTAAAAATTCACAAAAATTTTAGGGACATTTAAACCAATATAAAGCCTAAAGATAAGCTACGATAGCAAAATTCAAATAACATAATCATAAAACTAAATATGCTGAATTGAAGACAGAGGGTTAATAGAATAAGAAATTCAGTGTTTGTAAAGACAACTTGATATTATGTTGTGCATAGATGTAATAAGTGTAAATAAAAAGTCTTACATTCGATATAAATACAACATATAAGAGAGAAGGACCATCAAACCTAATGTTTTAAGGTTTAAAGTTAGATATGTGTCAAATTTACTTATGGGGTTAGGTCCATTTATGAAATTCTCTATTATGTTTCTCCCCCTCATATTTCTCAACATATTATGCGGCCCTTATTACATGTTTACTTGTTTGATGCTAGACTGTGCTTGTGCATTTTATTTTGTGGGATCAGAAAATCTTTTAATTAACGAAAACAAGCAAGATGAAGGTGCATAGATATAAACAACAATCAAAATTATTGTTTTTTTAACTAATGCATCTTGTTATTTTAGTATATTATCTTCCGGCGTGGCATTGGACTTGATAAAACGACCGATTTCTTTATCATGGAGAAAGTGGACATGCTCATAGCACGATTTTGGTCATATCTATTAAGAATATCCGGGTAAGGAGCTCTCACACTGGGAATTGAATTTTTATTAATTGATGTTTATGAAGAATCCATTATGACAAGTCATGATTTCTGTACCATAGCATGTTTCTTAGGCCTTTCTGCAGAAAACTTTAACACATGGTGCTTGCAGGCTGGAAAAGATTTTGTCTAAATGGTCAAAAAAGCGTCACGTGAAGGATCCCAAGAAGGACGATGAAATGAACTTGGAGATGGAAGATTATCAGGATGATGTATATGAACGGATACGTCTTGAAAAATTGCCATTGAGGTCTTGCTGAATCAGTGTCTGTGTGTGTGCTGGTGTTGTTTTCTTTTCTTTCTCAAAGTGAGACTTTTCATGCTCTCTAGACTCACTCATAAGAAAAATTAACTAATTTATGTGTTAATTAAGAAATGTAGTTAACATCATATAATTTAATCATTTTATTTATTGAAACTTGATATTAACAATAAAATAGAATTATTAGAAAAAGAATCTTAATTAATTAAAGGGTATTTTAGACAAAATATTATAAAATAAAATAAAATTAATTAAGATTGGTAAATATTTAAGTCCCCATTCATAAAAAAAAAAATTGGGACTTAATTTGATACATTTTTTCTAATTTAGACTTGTGTAATGTAAATCCTGAATGTTAGCAGTTTCCATTTAATCAAAGATTTAAATTATCACCATTTGATTAATCTGAAATGAAAGTTAATTACTCTGGAATCATCACAAATACAGCTGTATGGCCTTGGAAAATTTTAACAATGAACATTTGCAAAGTAGTAGTGAACATAGATTTTTGCAAAGATTCATAAAATGATTATTTTTTTATTAAAGCTCAATGTTCCATCTAGAAATCCAACGACTCGTTTGTCAGAGAAATGGATGCTGTTTTATCTCCCCAAAATTGCTGAGCTCATGCCTGTAAACTGTATAAATCTTGAATGTTTGATTACCTTGTCACTCATGAAATTGTTTGCTAATTTCTAGAGTCGGTAGTTTGCTGAACAAGAACACAATCCAAGAACCTACATTTGATAGGATAATTGTTGTCTACAGGTAAGGCTCCATTGTATCTCTCATCTCTACCATGCTAGTTTGTTAGAATAAAATTCTTTCATTAAAGAATAGATTGATAATTATAAACCTGTTTGTTTATCTTCTAAAGAAATACTAAAAAGGTTTTCCTGAAAAATCTATTTGAATATAATTATCAGTCTTTTTTCTTGTATCTCTAATCTCTACATGCATGCTACTTTTTAGAATAAAAGTCTTTCATTTAAGAAAAGACTGATAACTATAAACTTTTTTGTTTATCTTCTAAAGAAATACTAAAAAGGTTGTCCTGAAAAATCTCCTACAAGTTTGGGTGAAAAATAAGGAATTTGAGTTATCTTTAGAGGGTTAGGGTTCATGTAAGTAATACTTGGATTGGGATTAACTAAGTACTGTGTAGAAAATCCATGAGTAGTTGTATTCTATTGAAGTTTAAGTTGGATTTTATTCAGGCTAGCTAGTTCCAACTCAAAACAAGAAAGAGGAATTTTTGTGAAGCATTTCAAAAACATTCCGATGGCTGATATGGAAATAGTTCTTGTGAGTTGCCTTATTTATGAAGCATCTCAACAACATTCCAATAGTTGTATTATTACCTAATCACCCTTTTCCCCCCAATGACCATAATTGATGACCTGGTCACAACTTTTTACTTGACAGCCAGAAAAGAAAAGTCCTGGATTGACTCCAATGGATTGGGTCAAGTTTATTGGATCTGCTGTAGTTGGGCTGGTTAGTTTTTTCAATTACAAGTTGAGTTTTTCTTACAGAGTGTTATTTTTCTTTGTCATCTTGCACTAATGCATTTAATATGTTTTTCTTCACAGGTTGCTGTAGCTAGTTCTCTTGATGTGGATACAGCTGATTTGCGGGTCATTGGTGCAGTTCTCTCCACAGTACTTGGATATTTTGTTAAGACATACTTCACGTATGCATGTTAATTGCTTCCTTTCCTTGATATATATGCTTTGCATTCATCAGTTTGAGATTTTCACCTGCATTGCATTAACTCTACAATTTAATGACATTCAAAGATTCTTGATTAATATTGAAATTTAGCTAAATAATCTGTTTTTGGAATTTGGAAGATTCTTGGTCAGATCAAGTGTCAAATTGGATAAGATGACACCTTCAATAACTGTTACAAAAGCTAAATTTTACCGATCCAACCATTAAATCATGTTATATTATCCCAATGATTATGTATACCTAATTTTATATATCTCCAAGCTTGAACCCTGGTATCAATGAAACTAGTCCCTGTATATGTATGGTCAAACATTCCATTTACAAGTCTGTGTCTGATGAATCTATGTATCCAATGTGGCTACTAATTTTTGAACTTGTCATAGGTTCCAACAAAACTTGGTCCAATACCAAAATTTGATTACACAGGCAATGTATGACAAACAACTGGACAGTGGAAGGGGTACACTTCTCCATTTGTGTGATGATGTCATTCAACAGGAAGTAAGTGCTGGCTTGCAATTTTGCTATATGTAGCTATGCACCAGCCAAACATTTAAAAGTCACACTAATCTTAAATGCTTAATGTGCAGGTTAAAGAGGTAATAATATCATTCTTCATTCTGATGGAGCAAGGAAAAGCTAATAGACAAGTATGGACATCAATATCAATCAAGCAATCTTACTTTTATAGCTTAAATATATTTTGGTACTTTTAATTTGGTTTAATTTTATTTTTCATCTTTCAAATTTAAAATTTTCTTTTTACTTTATACATTTTTAAAAATAATTGGTTTTAATCTATCGCCTTAGGTGAAAAACATAGTAAAAATTATCATTTATCAGTATAAACGAAAATTGAAAAACATTATAGAAGAAATTGTAAGGTAATTATGCACACAACAACAACAAGTAATGACTTGTACTCCATTTCTCATGGTGAAAGACTAAAATAAACTATCTTTGAAATTTAAAAACTAAAAAAGAATTTTAAATTTGAAAAATAAAAATAGAATTAATCTAAATTTGAGAAATTAAAAATATATTTAAGTATCTTTATACATCTGCAATTCTAACTAATTGTTAGGGAAAATAGAGTTTTGTCACATCTACTTATATATATATATATGGTAATGTGAATCAGGAACTCGACCGATGGTGCGAGGAGCTAATCAGAGAAGAGTTTGGGGAGAACTGCAATTTTGACGTGGATGATGCTGTTCAGAAATTAGAAAAATTAGGAATTGTTACTAAGGTCAGATTCCCTTCTATCGTGATTGAGAAATGTTTTTTCTTTCCAATTATCTTATAATTACGTATTGACAGAATAATGTGCAATAAATTTAATAGTGTACATGACCACTTTTACCGGATCCAAAAACTATGTCCTTGCTGAAATATTTCAACACTTCTTTGACTTGTTATATATATATATATTAATTATTCGGTAACTATGGTTCTAAAGTAGTTTGAAGAAATATTGTTGATTTTGAAGCCCTGTTTTTTTTTTTTTTTTGCCAAGGATGATTCATTCTATTTACTTTATAATGCATAAGTTATGTCCATTATATATAGATTTTAGTATAAAATTTAATTTGAATACATTAATCTTTATAATAACTTTTAAAAATTATACACAAGACATGTTGGTTTGAATTAATAATTGAGTGGAGGTTTGCTTGGAATTCAGGATATAATTGGGAGGTACCAATGCGTTGGGCTGAAACGGGCTAACGAAATAATAGGCACCACTACTGAAGAGCTTATCCTTTTGGCAAAACAGGGAAACATCGCTCCTTGATGCTGTTTCGAATATTTGTCAATATTTATGTCTCATAATTTTATCCTCTTCATTTCCAACGTCCCACTCTCTCATTTTTATTCTTTTTTTTTTTTAAATATTTGTAGTGCTCGTGAAACCTTTAGTGTACACACTTATTTGGAATTCTTGGCCAATTTCATTCCATGTTTTCACGAGTATAATTTATTGACATTTTCAGTAGGACAATAGGATTTACCTTAAATACATATCATAAACTTTTCTATAAACACTATAGAAGAAAAAAAATATTTTTTAAAAATTAAAATTAACTTATATATAAATTATTTTTTTTTATGTTACCACACTTTTTGCATGTTAATATTAAGGTTTTGGATGTCTCTACAATTGCATGTAACTACAATTTTTTGCAATATTATGGAATGACCTTGGAATTTACGTATGCTCAAAGGACAGAGCAAACTTTGAAATGTCTTTGTAATAATAAAAGACAATTACATAATATTATGACTCTAATCACCAACAAGAACTCATAAAAGCACCCAAACTACACATAAATTCACAATCATACACTGTAACATGACTATATTAACACAATCATAGGATGCTGCGTTGTTATATTATTTTTTGCATTATCAGTGTAATTGCTTGTGTGTTAATTTTTCTACTTATTTCAGCTCTCATTCCCACTTTTGATCTCAATTAACTTGAGGAATTCTTCACCTATCTATAGTCCAATTCTGATCATACTATAATGCTCAATGAAAGGTGTTATTCTTTCTTTTTTCACTCATCTTAATGTCAATCTTTGTTTTTACTCTTTTATCACGCAAAGAGTTTGACTTATAGAGTGAGAAGTCTACAAAGGCTTTATAATCGTGGACAAAGATGTCGCTTTGATTTTCAGTCTTCTTAATTTTGTCCTTTCTTCCTTCTTATTTCACTCTTAATTTTATTTTCCTCACTTACTGCCAGTTTTTGACAAGTTCCCAATTTTTTTTTCCAAATTTGCAAATCTAGCTATGATTCTGAATGATGTTATTTTTGGAGGGCAAAGTACATTACTCTTCCATTATAAAAATCGAGTTTTTGGCATTTTGTTTAGTTTCATTTTTTCCATAGTCGGACAATTTTTGTTGACTATTCAACTTTTTCCAGATTTGCATGATAAGGAGAATCGCATACCACATTATGAATTGTTTATTAATACAACTCATAATGACTTTGGGATAGACAATCTAATCCTCTTTTTACAAGTTGCACTATTGTTAAAGTATTTCACTTTGTTTAAATATGGTGAGAATTCATGATCGTAATTGTAATTATTTTTTTAGAGTAAACTAGCTATTTGGTCCTTGAGATTATTTCTTACCTTCCATTCAATTTTTTAATTTTCCTTCACATATTATTTGATTTTCTAAAATTAAGAATTTACACGCATACTAAAGCAGCAGAAACATTTAAATTCATCATGAATTTTGGGATAGGGATTCCAATTCTACTTTGAATAAAGTGGGAAGAAATGCTGATAATCTTTATTTTTAGTATTTTTTTTAAGAGTAACTAGCTATTTTTTTCTTGACAATATTTCTTATCTTCTATTTAATTTTTAATGATTAAATTATATTTTTTTATTCCTTATTTTTTAAGTAAAATTTGCTGTGGTCCTTTACCTTTTAAAAGACTTGTTTTGGTCTTTTAATTTTAAATTAGAGTTAATATTATTCTTTCGTTAGTCTGAAATTAATGTTATTAGTGTTTTAAATAATAATTAATTTCTATATAGTGACGATTTTAAATCACCATTATAATTTTATTTATAAAATTTTATCTACCTTCTCTTTTCTACCTCATTGAGGATCCCTCTTCTTCTTCCTTTTCTTTTTTTCCCCACCTTCAAACTTTTGTAGTCCTATCTCAAAGCTTCCACCTTTCCAACATCAATCTCTCATTTTTCTCATTTTCATTATACCCAACCCCCTTCCTTGTAATTTTCTTCTACCCATCAACAAACCATCAACCTTAACCATTCTTATCATTAAAGTCACCTTGAAGCTTCATCTACTAAACATTCATCTTCTTCCATTCTATTCCACACTCAATATTATTTTTCAATCTTTCGTATTCAAAGGAGAAAAATAGTAAACGAAACATTAATCTATCGAAAAAATAAACATAAATGAAAACATAAATAAAAAAACAAAGCATTAATATTAAACACCACTATAATAATTTTATTTTATCAAAAGAGATCATCTTCCTTGTGCAGTTAAAGAAAACAAGTTTTTCTAACTTGGAAACTCGACCAAGTTCATTCTTTTTCGTTCTTAATTTTTTTAATATGTTTCTCAAATGGGAAGGTGACAAAAACCCTAGTCAATTGCAAAAAAAAAATAAAAAATGGACTCAGAGCATGAAATAGAAGATCGACATAAACTAAATTTCATAAATCCTATGACATGAAAATGTTCAATTCTCACTCATGCTTCAATGAAATCACATGATTTTCTACTATATTGATTGAAACACATAAGATAACAAAATCTCTTTTGATTTGATAGATCAATGAATCAAATCAAGAAAGAGTTCCTTCGAAACACTTTCATGCACACACTTTCTTTTTTTCTTTTAATTTTGTAATCAAAGAAGGGAGGGTGGGCAAGGGGAATCAAGATTTTTGGGGTTTCAAACCACCATTAATTGTTTTTAAAATTTAATAAAATAGAATTATTAAACTATGTTAAAAAATTACTAATATTTTATTTTTAATGTTAACATTGTTACTTTTAAATTAACAAGGACAATGTTGACTCAAATTTAAAAGTTAAATACCAAAATGAATCTTTTAATAAATAAAAGACCAAAACAAATATTACTTAAAAGATAAGGGACCAAAAATATAATTTAGTTTTTTTTAATTTTTCTTTGCATATTATTTTATTTCTAAAATTTTGAATCTACATGCATGCTAAAAGTCACAAAAGCATTCAAATTCATCGTAACTTTTAAGGATAGGAAGTTCAATATTATATTTACTAGTTGCAATATTGCTAAAGCAAATTTCACTTTGTTTCTCATGATCTTTTTTGTTATTATTTTTTTAAAAATAAACTAGTATTTTTGTCCCCGACATTATTTTTACCTTCCATTTAATTTTTTTTAATTTTCCTTCACATATTATTTGATTTCTAAAATTATGAATCACATTCTAAGATAACCCTTAGGTTAACTTTCATTAAGCAATTTTTATTTTGACTCCAAGGTGACACTTCACATTTTCATTTTAAATTATGTTCACTTAACTTAAAGATGAATCTTAGCAAAATGGAAAATGAATATTGTCAAAGTCTTACAAAAACACAATAACTTATTATTGCATAATTAATTTCCACATTTAAACCCATAAAATGACCCCTACATCTTCCATTTATTTTAAGTTACAAATTGTCAATATACCATAAGAAATTATAAAAGCTACATGCAAAGAAACAATGGCAAGTTTTCATTTGAGTTGTCATTCACTCATATCAAGAATCATAAAGTTGAAGTTAAATCTGAATAAACTTACTAGCATAAAATAACTTTTTTGGTTGTCATAGCATCCTTTTGTTGATAGGCATAAGATTCTTTCTTCTTTTGGTTGTAATGTTTACAAGAATCATCTTTACGTAGCTTATAAAAAATTTTCGTAATTAATTTCTTCCTAACCCATAATAATTGGTATATCTTTATACTAGCGGCCTAAACTATGGGGTGTAAGCACGAGCGTGTTCGTACGCTAATATTTATTATCCTACATGGGACCATCTGACATGGACGAAAAGTAACTGAAGTACCAGGGACGGAGTCTGGTTGTTTTGTCCCTAGTCCATTTCTGTCTTTTTATCTAATACGTTAGGAAGTTAGGAGATAGGAAAAGAGAGTCTGATATGAGAGAGACTTGTATATATATGTCTAGAGGGATACATAGAAACACACGTTGTTGAATCTGTAACCCCATTGTAGACAAGAACAATCTTATTCCTTATATGCTTTCTCTAAATATTTTTAAGTGTCAATAATTCTGAAACACTACTATTTTAAAACATAATAATTTTTTTAATTTTTTAATGTGCCTTACAACTCTCATCAAACATCTTTGTAAGTTTGATAAGTAAAATAAACCTTGAAAAGGAGGAAAAGGTCCTACTTTAGAATAATTTTCATTTTCAACAACATCCTACATATCAATGTGACAAGCATAAATAAATGTAATCATTATTTGCTTTTAGTAGTCAAAGTTCTATCCTTTGAAGAATGGTAGCCTATTGATTTCTTATCCTTCATTTTCCATTTTGTAAGGATCTTTTTACCTTTACACTATTAGATGTTCAACCCTAAGAGGTCGAGCTTTGGTACCAACTGAAATAACAAGGGTACACAGAAGAAAGGAGTTAAATTGTGTGTAAGTGTTAACACAAACTTTTTATGTAGTTCAAAACAAGCATTGAATGCAAAGTGTCCAAAGAAAGAAAGCTTAAATAACAAGATAATGATAGAAAGAGTCATATGAGGTGTTTATCTCGGTTCACTCTACAACATAAAGTTACGTCTAGTCCCTTCAACTGAAGAATTTTTTACTAAGTCAACCTAACTTACAACAAATATTCTTAACAACCTTCTAAGGCCTTATAACATTTGTAATCTACAACCCATATTACAAGCAACTCAAGTATTTTATAGCACTAAACCTCTTCAGGTTTTCACTAAGGTAAAAGGTTTCTACAATATGAATAAACTCACAAAATAAGGATAAAACATTTAAAACCAAAGACACAACTTTATATATAAAAAGAATATGGAATGTAGAAAGGGCATCCAAAGAATGTTCAAGATAGCTTATATGATAGCGTTTTGTTCTTTTTGTTCAACAACTCTGTCTTATTCTCTTGTAGATGATAATTTATATATCTTTGAGAGGTAAGTAGCCATTTACATAGAGAAGACTTTGATAATCTTTGTATTGAATGCTCAAGACATCTTCTTTGTTTTTCTTCTAAAAGAGCCTTGTCCTTTTTTGTTGGAGAGAAAAAAAGGTGCAATTGAGATAAACTTTAAACATTTCTTAAAGATGTACTTATTAGCTTTATGTAGAGAGAAAATTCTTTTGGCTTTGTTCTTCTTTTCTTCTTGGGAGAGGCAATGAATGTATTTGATATGTTAACCTGCTTTTGTAAATAAAAGAGCTGGGAAAAATATATATTTTCTTTACTTTTACAAACATACTATATCAGAATGTCTTTACGAAAATAAATGTTAAAACAAATTGGATGATCTAAATAAGATATATGATCTTGTCAAATTGAAATAATTAACAATTGTTTAAGATAAGATAAAAAAAATAATCAATTTTTATACAAGAATATTTGGATGCTTATATATAAGATATTTCGTTCTTATAAGATATTGATAATAACATTAATACAAATCAAGATTTGACACTTATATCAATATTCAAGATAATATTTATTCTTTATATATATGCACAGTATATGTGTTTTATAATAATTTTTATTATCATCAAAACAAACTATAGGAGATAGACATTTTCATGTCTTTGATTCCAACAAAATCCACCAACACTAAGAAATTATTGAAATTAGAGAACTCTACTTTAATTTATAAATTATAAAAAAAATATTTTAACTTTCATTAGTTGTCCTACTTATTATTTTTGCATTAACTATTCCTATTATAATTTATGCATAATTATTTAAATTTACACTGAAATAGTTGTTATATGTCTCCTACAATTAAAATATAATAATGATATCGACCGTCATTTGAAATTTTATAGTATTCACTTACATTTAATAACTCATGTTTAAAAAAATTTAGAAGAAAGCTAAATTGAATCTAGAAACACCAAGAAAATACCATAATTAGAGAATTTTACTTTAATTTAAAATATGTAAAGGAATATAAAGGTGTAACTCCTGTAAAAAAAATATTTATAAGCTTGTTTTTCCATGTATTCTTTATTATCATAATGCATATTTACAACATGTAAAATAATTTTTATATATTTATTTGCAATAATAAGGTAATTTTTTTTTCAATAATATATAAAGTTTCAATGATTTTATTTATATAACCACATAATGCGTGACCTCACAATTTAGTCTTATGTAAGAGCAAAGTAAATGTCAAATGATAACAGTATATGTATACTTTAATACTAGGAAGTGTATCATGATTCCATAATAATATAAAATTAGAAACACAAACATTAGTCACATAATAAATCCCTAATTTCTTTCTCAAACATCAATACTTGAAAAAAAAAAATAACAAAACTTCATTGCAAGTAAATGACTAGTAGGTGTCAAGGTGCTTTCTAATATAAATGAATTGAATTGTTAACACAAGGTGGCAATGTCCAAAAATTGGTCAAGAGCCTATATTATTGACAATGAGTTGATTAACTAATATAAACAGCTAGTACATCATGAACTAGCTATCTTTTTATAATAACAAATAAGATTATTAGTGACAATGATTAAAACGTAGACTAAGTGTACTATAATCATATCACATAATGATTACAAATTGCCAAGATTTTAAATTGTAATTACATTCATAGTTGCAAAACCCATAAAAAAATCTTTATATTACAAAATATGTGGACAAAACAAGTGTAGCCATAATTGCAGCATGGATTACAATTCAAAACCATGCATACCAAAGTTTTAAAAGGCAATCCCCAACAATGTTAAAGGCTTTTGGATTTTGGAATCTTCATAATTGTAATCACAATTTCTAATGTTTTAGAAAATAAATAGTGATTTCAATTTTAGTTACAGCATCTAGTCTTTTGGGACACAACATTAAAGATTGTAACAAAATCATGACTATGGTCATAATTTAAAACTTTGACAATTGCATCAACCGCCTTTGTATATAATTCTCCAAAACATCAAATACTACAACAAAATTGTAACTACGACTGCAATTTAAAATTATGATTTAAATTTCATTGGTCATAACAACTACAATGTAATTGCAATCACATTTGCAATTCAAAACCTTGATTAAGTGGTTAGGACTTAGGAATGAAAACTTCAAAGTTGAATTATTATATGCCTCTTGAAGTACCAAAAAAGTCTTGCCTTTTTCATATAATAAAAGTAAAGGAATATATGCTCCATAAATCCTCAACCTGGTAAATAAACCCTTGATGACTTTTACACAATTACTTAATCATTTCTTGCACATGATACCTCTTACTCCTCTTCTCCAACCTAAGCCTCACCCAAATATTATCTCCGTTCACAATAGCATGCAACCATGACACCGACACATTGATCATGCCAAGGTGATTACTTAACCTGTAAACACATTTCACAGCAACATCAAGTTGTCTCAACCTAGTGAGTTCCTTATTCTTAGAAGCACAAACTAGCATAGCAACACCACAATCTGCATGATGGTCATGGCGGTCATGATCACCATGACAATTATGACAACGACAAGGCAAAGCACAATATAACAACTTGCCACCACTACATGATACAAAAATACTTGTATATCAGAAGGATTAAATTGTAGTATTTAATAAAACACTTTAATTATTTTGTTACAAAAATAAGTGTGAATTTTTGCAATTCCAAAAGACTTATCATTTCAAAAATTATTTTTCCTTATTACTAAGGATACCTCAATATCAAAGCAACCACACAAATAGTCATCATGCCTTATGACACCATGACTTATCAACAGCAAAATTAGAGTATTTTAATATTTTCATATGAATGAACATCAGGATCCTAATATAAATATAAATGTATATATACACTATAACTAGTCGACACTTATGTAAAACAAAGATGAGAAATAACACGTCTTCATGCCCTTTAATGTTGCCCATCATGCTTATGATGAAAGGATCTTCCTCACCTAGCCATCTACTTCTGTGAATGCCAACATCATAATCATCACATTCATACACACACAAACATGCATGCAAGGCTAAGTTTTCAAAAAGCAACATAAGTACAACTTGAAGTGAACAAATACAAATCAATAGTATTTTGCAAATGTTAATTACCTAGTCATATAGTAAAATGTCCAACTATTCAATTTAAAGTCATATAGTAACAAATATTCAATAATTCTCAAGGATTCAATGTAGCAATTATTTTAGTTAAACTCATACAAAAAGAATGATAACCATCACAATTCAACAATCATTTGCAATCTTGTAATAATGATGATAGTCATGCAATGAATTACAAACTCAATTCCATGGAGACTTTCACTTATTCGAGCAACTATTGTAAACACACTCACTTAACATAGTATAATATGATTATCAAGTTATAATAGCATGATACATGCCTAAAACAATTAGGAGAAAGTCATGACTTTTATCTACAAGCAATCATAGTGGTTTGTCGGGATAGAAACATATGAATAATGAGTCACAACTCTAGGTTTGCAATGATTTTAGCCACTTGTAGAATCACTAATCCACCTATCCCTTAAGCCCAACATCAATTGTCTCACGTCTTATTTAACATTAGGTTGTACATCTTGATTCTAAATATCAACTCCAGTCAACCTTCCAACTTACATGCTTACTCGCAACACAATTACAATTGTGGACTCGTGCATAAATGTATGTATACCATATCATAATCAACATTGATCCACAAATCTAATTCATGCAAGTAGCATCAATACTTAGATCCCCTTATGGTTTAAGATACAACAACTTTGTACCTACCATCTCTATGGGAAATCCCAAGACACTAAGCATCAACGAGCACAACAATGTAGAGATTTACTAACCAATTCTACCAAATAGAAACCACTTAAGACACACCCTACGTTAATCATCTCTTTTCATCATTAGTTAATTCACTAAAAATAAAAATAATTTATGTTTTATGAATATGCCTTTAAGGTTTCACTTTCAATCTTATTAAGTCTTTCTCAAAACTGTATTAATTTCTAACTCGTCTTATTAGGTTCTTTAGGAAACTAAACATCCTCTAAGTCATTTATCCATTAATGGTTCGTAGGAAAGATAATAAAATAGTTCAGTTAAAAATTATTTTTAAGATTTCTCTCTATTTCACTTAGCAAGTTCCAATGCCTTTAACGCATCACTTATAACGAATAAAACTAACATTTTATCTTCATCTTGGCGCTCAAAAAGAATATGTCCTCACTTAGCATACATAGAAAGGGTTGTTATTCCATTTTTAGTACTTGGAGATCCACCAAAACCTTTAATGCATCAAAGTAGAGAGAACTCATTAGATTACACATTTACATTTAGTGAGACTATTATCATGCTTAGCGAGAAACATACATTATATTACTAGGTCTAAGTTTTGGCACTTAACAAATGTCCTTACTTACTGTGTCCACTATAGAGAGGGGTGTTCCTAATTCCCCTTTTGGGTACTTAGTGAAGAATCAATATGCTTAGTAATCTTTGGCAGGAGTCCTATTACTTTGAAAATCCATAGTGGCATTTAACAAGTGATTTCTCGTTTAACGTACTTTTGTAAGATTCTTAGGACTCAAGATTCTCACTTAAGTTAAAAATTATCTTAACTTTTTTTTTCATATTTTGTTTTTTTTAAGGCACTTAGCGATAACCATTCTCACTTAACGAACCTTCATCAGTTCTTATGAACTTATAATCCATCCTTAGCACAAATGCATGGTGCTTAGCACGCTTCATCACTTTTCCAAATTTTATGAGCTTTACTTACTGTGGATCCTCTCACTTAGCAAGCAAACTCAAACAACAAGTACTAGAAATCAATTTTCACACAAACTAGCTTAAATCTTAGTAAACATCAAATAGTCCATATCATCAATATATGTGTATATAAACTCATTTTAATCATAAAGAATATCATAAACAATAGAGAA
Source organism: Mucuna pruriens (assembly GCA_025330945.1). NCBI lineage: Eukaryota > Viridiplantae > Streptophyta > Magnoliopsida > Fabales > Fabaceae > Mucuna > Mucuna pruriens. Next base: position 1,180,380 of record JAENHJ010000545.1, read on the forward strand.
TTAACATTTCATGTATTTTCATGCATTTTCCACAAAACTCTAAAGTACAACCATAGATTGAATCCAAACATGTTATGGGTTATCCTAACATATCCAACAACATTCCTAAGTGACATACAATAGTTTCTAACCACAAAGGCACAAAGGGGTAAGCTTCCCTTACCTAGAGTGTTGTTCTTACAATAAAATTTCAAGAAGATGATGAGCAAGCTCTAACAATGGCAGGATCCTTTATGCTCCATGAAAATTAATAACACCAGAGGAAAAGGAGTTTGATTTCTCAACTGAAGGCTCCTTTTTATAGAAGGTTTCAAGAAGCCAACACCATAGTTTGGGATGAGTAGTTTTGTGGGAGTATCAAATATGGTAAGAATGGTTTTACCATAAAAGAAAGAATCAAGTGGAGTTTTGGGTTGATACTTTTTTGCTATTAATGGGTTGTTTTGCTTTTGAATTTTCTTTTATAAATGGTAAGATAATTAATTATAAATGGTATGATAAACATTAGCCAAAAGTATAAGGTCAACTAGTGATTAACCTTGGTTGATATACTAACTGTATTGGAAAATTGTGTCAATGACACTACTATACTAGCTCACAATATACTTCTACCTGGTTACTTATTCCCTCAACATACACTTGCACCAATATATGTGCATCAAACCATTCCAATAGGATTTCTAACTCGATATTCTTATTGAAAAATGTGCAAGCATCACTTATTTAATTTTTTCATGAAATTAAATTTAATTTCCTCTTGAAATAATATTTATCCATTTAATTAATTATGCATAATAAAAATCACAATGTTACAATACTCCCCAACAAGAAAAAAAAATTCCTAAAAAATTCTCGTATCAAAAATAAATGTAAACACCATTTGCACATACAACTTATTCACTTGAAGTTGTTTTACACTCATTGTCCAACATGGTTAAGTCATCTTTCTTCCAAGTAGTTCACTTATCCTTTTGACTTCAATCCTTTTAGACAAGACATTACCAACAAATCTCTTGTTGTCTTGTATTGCACAAGGTTTTAAAGATCTTCAAGATAAACTTTTTTCTTTTTGAAAGCACAACCTAAAACCATTAACGGAAAATATGAAAATGCACTTCTAAACTCAAAACATCCAACTTCATTTTAAGAAAAAGTTTCTAAGTACATGCAAAGACAACTCAATTTTCAATACATTTTAAATTTATTCAAAAACACATTTAGCATTTTGCAAAAAAGAAGGGAGTAAAAGCATCTCAAATGTAGATATGTTCAATATGTTCAAATGTCCTAAATTAGATATCTCATTCCAAATAGTGATATCCTTTAGCCTATTTTTAGAATAAGTTGTATACTATCATTCCTTTCCAAAATATAATAACTAACTCTCATAACAAAATGTATGTCATTTTCAATGATTGTTAATTGGATTCTCAAACCTCGTCACGATAAAATTCTCAATAAAAAAAAAATTTTAATTAGATTTTAACAAATAATTAGGTCATCCTAAAATTCCTATTTTTCTTATCAAAATCCCAAAAGGAACCTCACTCTTTATAAAATTATTAAATTAAACACAATTGTTAGGTTATATAAAAATTCTCAAAATTTTCTTAGTAAAGAACTCCAAAGAATTTACATCTCAAAAATTCATACCATGGAAGTTTAGAAGAAAGATTACTCTACTCACTTTGAACAAATGTTGAAAGGTAGTCTCCTTATTGTGGTGGCATTTCTCAAACTTCTTTGGTGACCTCTCTCTCCTTTTTTCTCTTCTTTGAGCACAACCTAGTTTTCTAACTATGAAGGTGACTCTGTCCTTTATTTTATTTTTTTTATAACCAACAACGTAATATATTATCACTCAATTGCTTTAAATTAAAGTCAAGCTATTCGAGAAAGTTGTCTCAACTTCTTTCTATGACGACTCTCTCCTTACTCACTTCTCTCTTTTTGTTCTCATAATTTCTAAGAGACAAATCTAAGCTAAAAATATCAAATCACTTATATTTTACTTTAGTTTAAAAGTAACTTAACGTGAAATAAATTTAGATGATAAAAATTTAGATAATATTTATTGAATTTTATTTACATGCATTTTCAATATAAAATATTTTTATATAAATGTCTAATAAAAATTTACCCTATCATCACATTATCATATTCATTGATACGATGTGGCTGTAAAATAATTCTTATTGATACTTAAAAAAATTATATTGACATTGAATTCATACCTATTGATACATGATACACACTTCTTATATCTTCTTACACGAGTTTCTTTACTTTGGAAGACCGGTTATATCTTGATATCATATTTAGATAAATGGTGTGTTTAGACAACCAGTTATGTGTTGATATCATTTAGATAAATGGTGTGTTTAGACACGTTTTCAACATAGATTTTTCAGCATCATCATGTCAATTGGAAGAAAAACATAAATATTTCTATTTTTAGCTTTTGACTTCACGTGGATCTAATGATTCCTCAACATAAAATCAAGCATGCATTAATTTGACAAGTTAAATGAAACTAAGTGGCAAAAAAAAAAATTCCGAATTTTTTTATACTTGCATAATCGAACTAAAAACCCTTAAATAAGTTAAGACTTGGCAAATTATTGAAAAGCAAGTTCTTGAAAAACATTTTACTGCCACAAACTTTTTTATATAAGACGATATTACACTCAGACCTTAATATATGCGCGTATCTTATTTAATTTAAGTATAATATAAAGAGGCAAATTATCCCATTCCAAGATATGTTGCCTACTAATTTCGATGCTTACTGCCGCAAACCATATCGGGAGAGCTTGTTTGATGTTTCGCCTCATTATATCCAAAAGTAATCAATTCGACAATGATTCTTTCCATCATATCACTGTTTAGGTGAATTTACTCAAATGCCAATTCAAGATTAGAATCCATGTTTGGATTTCTACTTTTGTTTAAAAATAAAGATAGGAGGCTGAATTAAAATATTTATAAATTCTATTTTTGATTATTGCTATTGTCTCTTTATAGCAAGACTTATGGGTTGAGTAGGAAAAAAAAAGAAAGAGAGAGAGAGAGAATGATGGTTTTTCCTCTATTTGATTTGAGAGAAAAAAGAGAGAAAATTAATTTCTAGAAATAAAAATTCAAAATTTCCTTATACGTAGACTTTGCATATAAATATTACTTATGATCTTACTTCTTGAATAAACTTAATAAATATTTGCAGAAAGAAAGAAAGAAAAAAGCTAAGCTTTTCCAAATTAAAGTAAGCTTTTAAAGAAATTAAATGAGACAGGTTCTTTAAATTAACTTAATCATAAACTAATTTTAATGAAAAAAGTTTAATACAATTTATCTTTCTTTTTTTCCTCTCCTATAAAAGCATATTGAGAAGTTTATCTAAAAGCTGATTGAGAAGTTTATCCAAACAAAACTTTAATAAAAAAATAACAATAGCTAAGGCCCATATGACATACTGAAACACATAGGCCCTAAAAAAAGGTTGTCATTCTGAAGATTATGACTCTGTTTCTTCCTTTCCACTTAACAATTCTAGCAAAAATACGCCAAAGCTATATATACATCACTCTTTACGGAAAATTGCTGGAACTCTTTCACCCTTTACCAAAAATACGCCAGAGAATGGTACATAAAAAAAGATGCTTGTATAACTAGAAATCATATATAAGGCTTGAAGTAATTACTCAGGAGCAAGGAATGTCTCATCTAATACCACTTGAGAAGATGGGCCAGCAATCTCATCTCTCCCAAAAAATGTTACATAGTCCTGCATCTGCGACCTTAGCAATGAAGTTTTCATCCACAAGAACATTGGCTGTTTTGAAATTTTTATGTACCAACTGGGGGCCCAAAGAGTGAAGATGAGCCAACCCTTCATAAAATTGGATGAATTAACTTTTGTAACTCAGAGACAAGTTCATCAGGCATTTCATGCAAAACAGAAGGGTAATACAAGTTTTAGGATGGCCAACAAAAAGAGAGTTTTGGATTTATTTAGATTCTTAGGCATTTTATAAATAAGAGAAGAAAACTGTTATCAGGAAAGCCACAAATGCTCACTGATTTTGCAGAGGATCACCTTTAGCAGCACCTATAGCTGTGAAAGCCTATGCTTGAATTCTAGCTTCTCATGCGGCTGTTGGCCAGAACCTGAAATGAAAAATCAGATTCATTGGCATGATTTTTGAAATGAAAAAAGGTGCACTCCACTAAACTAGACAAAAGACTTATTGAATGCAGCATAATGCAATGCATAGTTTTGCATGCATGTTTCAAAGCATGAAGCTCAGGATAATTGAGAAAAAATCCACAATTTTATGTTTTCAGATATATAATACAACACATTCTCAAAGTGGCAGATATGACCTGTATAGAAATTTACCATATAAGTGACTGGTGACACTCCCGTTAGGCACATATTCATATATATGTAATTGTAGATTGTTTTCTTGACAGTAGCCTAAAAGTGTCACAAGATTCTGATGGTGAATAGATGACAGATAACATACCAGAAGCAAAATTTAGTCCTATTAGATGAAAGCAAGAGAATGAACAATAAAGTGATACCCATATTTTACGACTGGAACTAATAATAATATATGCAAATTCCTTCAGAACATTGAAGCAAATGCAGCCAACAAAGTAAAAGAAAACTCGAACAATTATAACACTGCTTAAAAGTTTCATCATGATTAATCGGTTCTTAAAAACGTGAGTGGCAGACAGAAACACTGATTAAGCTCACATAGTTACGTATATTTCAGAACAAAGAACATCAATTATTTTGTTAAGAGCCAAATGATCATGCAAAGAAATTTTAATCCTTCTGAATCAACTAATATCTGAGGCTAACTGGCAACTTCAATAGATTAGTGCTGAAACAGAAATGGACAAAGAATAGAGAAGTAAAAACAGAAGAAAAAGAGCATTCTTGTTAAAATTGTTTCATGACTCATTTATATATAGAGATAAGAGAGAAAAAAAAAAAAAAAACTGTTCTTATTATGAGAAATGAGAACTACAAATATAAACCATTAAAGAACATATCTATATAATCAAGATTAAAAGAAAAATACACATGACTTTATATATAGAGAGAGAAAGGGCGTATCATGTGAGAGTAGTATTTATAAAAGGGCAAGAAAAAGAAATTTGGATTATATAACCTTACATGAAAGATTATGATTAAAAGTTATTAAATACTTAATCATTTAAAAAAATCACATGATTTTGTGATTTAATTCAAACCATTTATGAATAATTATATGGTTCAGATTTACTTCACTCACCCTTTTATTATAACACTCTTCTTACTTGATATGCTCCCTATATATATATATATATAAAACATATCAAGTGAAAAGAGTGTATAAAATGAGAGAAGTAAATCTGAATCATACAATCATACATAGATATTGAAAATTATTTAATGATCATATAACTACTTAAAAAAGTCACGTGTTTTAATCATATATGGTCTATATTTGTTCCTCTCGTATAAACACTTCTATCACTTGATACACCACCTCTTTTATATATATAGAGAGAGAGAGAGAGATGAGAGATAAAGTTACTCAAAGTGTAACTCTAAGAGAGTTACTCCCCATTCTCACCTTTTATTTTCTTGTAATCTGATTCTAAAGAGTGACACGTCTTATTTGTTAGATTGCAAGAAAATGAAAGGTAGTGATAGAAAATAACTTCTCTATAATTACTCTTGGAGTAACTTGATCCTTCTTTATATATATATATATATATATATATATATGTGGATCAAGTCGTGGAAATTTTTTTTGTGACTAACCATCACTAAAAAGATTCATCAAGGAGATTTCTAACTAAGAAACATCCAGCTTACATCACTGTTCCCCCTAAGGCAATTGACTTCACTTCAATTATCTCATGAAGTCAAGTTTTAGAACAGAAAATTGAATATCACTTCATCAACAAATTCCTGAGTCGGAAGGGCGTGCCTTTTGATGGCTACAAGGACCCCATCACAAAGTAATACCCTGTAAACCTCCCACAATTTCCATTCTCCAATCAAAATTTTCTCACTGAATTCTTTTGTGGCCAGAGAGGTCTTCCATCTCAAAGCGTCTACTGTCTTGTAATGGTAATTCAATTTTTTTCTCCCTGCTTGTAATGGAATTTAATTGCATTAGTCCAAATTCAGGAACATTAAATTGTTGTCTGAGACTAAAATACACATGTAAGATGTTACCTTGTGAAGGATCAGAGGATCCTGTCTCCGAAGTCCTTGAAACACTCCTATTGTGAGACAGACAGAACCATATAAGTACTACAATCATCCCTACCAATGCCACAAGTCCTGCAGTGCCTCCAACTATTGCTGCAAGAGTCTTTGAGATCTAGTATGGAAATCACTTTACTTGGGATGAACAATATAATATGAAATATTATCCATAGAACCTGGAATGCAAAGGATAGCAGAGGATCATGTTCTGTGAGGCCCCCTGAATATTTTAGGGAAAAACAGAAGAGACACTGGCATGCATTAAAATAAGTAACAACAATAACTGTACAAAAATGGTGAATATAACCTATAGATTGAAACTGTACAACTATAACTTACTTCAGAACCATAAGTAATATAGCCATAAAACTGGGATTTGACAGATTGCAAAGGACATGATGTAGTGCAGAAGGCAAGCAGTGCAGAATGATAACATAAAAGTTAAATAAGATTGACTATATAGACAATGCCAGACAAAAGGGTAGAGGAGATCCAATAAGGTTTCTAATGATAATAAAATAAATTAACAGTTTTGAGCTGTGGCACCAGCAAATTGCATGTATGTTCATTCTTGCAGACTGTTAATTAGATCTTACTAATATAACATTACATCTACTCTCCAGATAAATAGTTAAAATTATAGATTAAAAATAAAATGCAGCAAATAAAATGCAATTACAAATAGAATAGTGACATACTTTTGGTCAAATCTCCAGACCTGTCTAACAAAGCAGGATCTAAGAAAACCTGAGCTTCATTTACCAATGACACATACTTTTGGTTTTGCATGCATGTTTTCAAAGCATGGAGATCAGGGTAATGGAGATAAAGTCCATAATTCTAAGTTTTCAGATATACAGTACTACACATTCTCAAAGTGGCATATAGAAATTTACCATACAATTGACCGACCACACTCCCATTAGGCACATATTTATATATAAGTTGTAAGAGTAATATTATATCCTCCACATTAAACTATCGAAAAATCCTTCGACCTAGTAAAAAATTGACACATTGCTTACATTAGATTTTGGTTCGCCACTGTACGATACAATCTATTGCTCAGATTCTCTCAACATCCATTAATGCACAAGTGTCAACCATTGAGTTCAATGGAAGATAATTCGGTCTCTACATTTCAATGGAAAAAACATTTCTCAAGTTGTAGATTGTTTTCTTGACAGTAGCCTAGAAGTGTCACAAGATTCCAATGGTGAATGGATGATAGACACCAAACCTAAAGCAAAACTTAGTCCTCTTAGAGGGAAGCAAGAGAATGAACAATAAAGTGATACCCATATTTTAAGAGTGGAACAAATAATATTTAAAAAATTCCATCAGAACATTGAAGCAAATGTAGCTAGCTAAGTAATAGAAAACTCAAAAAGTATCACACTGTTTAAAAGTTTCATCATGGTTAATTGGTTCTTTAAAATGTTTGGGTGAGAGACAGAAACACTGATAAGTTCACTTAGTCACATATATTTCAAAGAATATTAAATTTTTGTTGAGTGAAATGATATGCAAAGAATTTTTCATTCTTCTGAATCAACTAATATCTGAGGCTAACTGACAACTCCAATAGATTAGTGCTGAAACAGAAATGGACAAGGAATAGAGAAGTAAAAAACAGAAGAAAAAAGAGAATTCTGTTTAAAATTATTTTCATGACTCATCGTGGATGGTGTAAGAGCAAAAATTTGACACTTAGTGTCAAACTTTTATATTTACACCACTTAATAACTTCAAGTAAAATACTAAACTAACACTTGTTGGTATGTTATCTAGCAATAGACATTACTTACATTTTATATGGAACAAGTCATGGAAATTTAGCCAGCTTATATCACTACTCCCCCTAGGCAAATGAATTAACTATAAATATTATCCTTAGAACCTAGAATCCAAAGGATTGCACAAGATCATGTTCTGTCAGGAAAATCATGTACCTCAAAAAGACAGATTTTAATAAGAACCTTGAAAGAACTACATCACAAAAGCTAATTATTGTAGTGGAAAAACCCAAAACCTTATAAACTCCATGTTAGAATCTTTTTCTTCTAATGTGAGACTTAAATCTCATACCTTACAATTCAATCCTAACAGATTCCCTCGTAGGGAAAAACAGAAGAAAGGGACATTGACATGCATTAATATAAGTAACTACAACTGTACAAAAATGGTGAATATAACTTACTTCAGAACCATAAGTAAATTACACATAGAACTTGGATTTGACAGATTGCAAACGGCATGGCATAGTGCAGAAGGCATGCAGTGAGTACGAAAACATTGTAGTTAATTAAAATTGACTATAACAATAATGCTAGACAAAAGGATAGAGCACATTCAATAAGGTTGCCAATGATAATAAAATAAATCAACAGTTATGAGCAGTGGCATCAGCAAAATGCAAGTATGTTCCTTCATAATTAGATCTTGCCACTATAACATTGCATCTTTTCTCCAAATAAATAGTTAAAATTATAAATTAAATATAAAATACAGCAGAATGAAATGCAACTACAAATAGAATAAAGTGATATACTTATTGTCAAATCTCAAGACCAGTCTAACAAAGCAGGATCTGAGAAAACCTGAGCTTCATTTACCAATGACACATTCAAGGAGCTTCCAATGTCACTCATACCAAAATCCAAGATTCACTTACATTCCCTCCCACATGAATCAATTTTCTATCCTTCACATAAACCAAACCAGGAAACTCAGTAATTGGACACAAAAGGCAAATACAGAAAAATGGGGTTGTGTGCATGAAAGCCAAAACCCTTCAGAATCCCTTAAAGCTTCATTATTGGTACCAAAAGGACAAGGCCTGAGTCTGGATTGCATGTGTGTCCAAATGAACATGATTCTTTCTTTCTCAAAGTTGGCAATTGTGACACGATGTAAGCAATGAAAACCAAGAAAGGATCAAACTCTATCTGCTTTATACTTCTATTAATTTTTTTAATTAGAAAACACTCTAATGATCATAGTTGGATGCAGTGAGTCAGTGATAGACAATCAACAACACATTAACCATTCCATGTTCATTACACTTTCTTCTACCAAACAACCCAACTCCCAATATTTATAGAGGTGTTTTATATTTCCCCCCCTAAAGGTGTAACGAGTCTATTTGCCACAGATTGTAAGGGTGCTTCTATCACCCGCTTAGTTAGAACATAGTTTTGGCCTTTAGCCTACAGCATAGATAAAAAAATATATATATATGCTCATTGTTGCAATTGTAGCTGCATCAGCCACATTTGTCCACAATTTTCTACAATATCAAAGACTACAACAAAATTCAAACTGTGACCACAATTTAAAACCCTAATGCACACCACATTGATCACAATAACTACAATGCAGCTGCAACCTCTATCACAATTCAAAACCTTGATTAATTGATTAGGACTAAGGATGAGAACTACAAAGTTGGATTACTGGATATCTCTTGAAGGACCAAAAGTCTTGCCTTGTTAATATTATAAAAGCAGAGGATTATATGCTCCTCAAGATCCTCAACCTGGTGCATAAACCCCTGATGACTCTTCCAGAGCTGCTTGATCACTTCCTGCACAAGGTACCTCTCGCCCCCCCTCTCCAACCCAAGCCTCACCAAAACCTTATCTCCCTCCACGGCGGCACGCAGCCGCGACACCAGCGCGTCGATCGTGCCGAGGTCATTGCTCAACACGTAAGCACATTTCGCAGCAGCATCGAGCTGCCTCAGCTTGGCCAGTTCCCTCTTCTCGGAGGCGCAAGCCGGCACGGCAGCAGCGCCGGCAGCCATCGCAGCAACGGCGTGCACGGTGGCCGCGACGGTGGCAGCCACCACGGCAATCGCGACGGCGACGAGGCAGAGCGTGGAGCCGCGGAGCGCGCGCCGGAAGACGCGGAGTCTGGACAGCGACTTCGCGACGCGGCGGTCGAGCTGCGTTTTGAGGGAGGAGAGGGAGGCGCGGACGGCGGAGAAGGTGTGGAAGTCGGGGATGGGGTTTTGGACGGTGTCGAAGGGGTGGAAGAGGCGAAGGGCGCGGTCGCAGTCCGTTTGGGTGGGGTGGGCGGGGTCGAAGGTTTGGAAGAGGTCGAGGAGTGGCGCGTGGAGTTCACGCGCGCGGAGGAGGCATTGATGGAGGGTGAGGCAGAGGTCGGAGGCGGTTTCGGTGTGGTCGAAGAAGGTGGAAATGAGGGGCGAGGGGGTTTTGATGGTGGTTAGGGCCTCTTGGACGTGTTCGCGGGTTGGGTTAAGGTGGTGGGCTTGGGCTTCCACGTTGGAGCGAATCTCCGTGTAGGAGGTGGTGTGAACGGCGAGGTTGTACTCGCGAGAGATGCTGGGAGTGTCCTCTGTGAAACGGAGCGTTTCGTTAGTGATAGGAAGAGTGGTTAAAAATAAAGAAAGAAAGAATGGTAGTGTGTGTTGAGTTAGAGTTACCTTGCGAGGGGTTTGGGACCGTTGAGGATGAGGTGGATGATTTGAAGGAGAGGCATTCTAGCATTATACTTCCCTTTACCCACAAATTTGCACTGCAACTTAAGAGAGTGATTGAGTGAGTGAGGACTCTTCTTCTTCCCCACGAAATCCCAGAGAGACTATTAGTGCAAGATAACCAGAGGTTTGGACTTTATAAGCTAACAGGGACACATCAACAGTACAATTATGGGTGAAACTTCCTGCCAAGTAACCCCATATATATAATCTATCTATAATATTAAAGGCACAAGTAATACAAGACAAAAATTTCTATTCATAAAAATTACTAATATTTTATTATCATCATTTCACTTCTCTAAAAGTGTATTATTGTTTTGTATAAGAAATAAGTTATATAATACATTAATATTAATTAATTATTTGTGTTATTTATCTAAGTGGTTTTTTATGAACTACAATGATGGCTCGAAATTCGAGTACTTCATGGTTTTATAGTGTTATTGTTAACATAAAATTTATAATATAAGTCATAATTGTTATTTCAAGTTGAATAGTATAAAAGGTAATCTTTATTCTAAATCATGTACCTCAAGCTCTTGTCTTGTATGGCTAATATTCTTAAGGATATTTTTTAATTTTTAAAGCACTCAAAATATTTTGATGTATTAATATTATGTCAAAAACAAATTGATTCTATGCATGGTATATTAGTTTGAAATAAAATAGGTTAGAAAAGCATGTTTATCCGTCAACTTGTTATTACAAATACATATGAGAGCAATAGTTGAGTAAAAATTAGTTAACTATTATTTTTTATGAGTGGAATTTAACCAATCAAAAGGATTAAAGAGTAAATTTCTCACAAATGTTAATTGATATATATAGAAATCTTCTAAAATATATATATATATTATTTTGTAAATAAACTTGATTTTTATTTATATATTAGTGTTTATTTCATTATTATAGTTATTATTTTTTATAATACTTATTAGTGATAAAAATTGCACTTAAAACACATTAAAATTCTATATATTTTGTAATTAATATCAGCAAATTTCATGAAGTGGAAATAAATATTTTACTCTTAACTTTAATTTTATTTTGTATCATATTAATTTGTGTATAAAAGAATATAATAATGTATACAAAAATATATTAAAATTAATTTTTAATTTAATGTAAATATAATTTTATATATTTGTAATAAACTGATAAATATAATTTTATTAGAGAATATTTAGACACTAATATTATGGGTCATATTTTAGAAATGTTTATAAAAAAAATTAAATGTGAAACACTTCTATATATAAAACACATAAAGAAATTATGTATTAATAATATAAAACAATTTTACATTATCACTCGATCATAATGATTATGCATGGTAAGTATGTTAAGTTTTAAAATTATTATCTTAAATTTATACTAACAACAACTTGTGATTTAATAATAATATAAAATTATATTATATCATTAATGGATGACTATGAAACTCATTAATATATTTAAAAAGTTTTTTAAAATATGAAAAATAGATTATGTTTTGAAAATGTAAAATAGTTTACATTGTCATCTAATCACAACCTACCATGTATGGTAAATTTATTGACTTTTATAATATATATCTTAAAAATCATAACAACGATGAATTATGATTAAATAATAGTGTAAAATTGTTTTACACTACACTATCAAGACATAGCCATTAAACCCTTAAATATATTCAAGAAATTGTTATTACATGTGTTTTTTTTCTAGAAAAATTATATATTTTTTCTTGTTTTAATTATTTATATGCGAAGATGAATGGGGTAATAATATTATTTTAATTATTTTTACATCAATAATTTATGCTAGATAAAATTATGTAAAATACAATTATTTTGTATAAATATGGTTTTGTAATATTTAAAAATGTTAAAGGACAAAATTTTCACAAACTTGAAATGGTAAATAAGGTTTAAAATTTATTATATGTGATAAACACAACCAAATGAGTTTAACTAATAAAAAATTATATACTAAAAGTGTTTCAAAATATATAAAAAATATATTTGTTTGTTTAATTTTAATTTCGTTTTTTTTTGTGTTAATTTTATATTTAAAAGTAAAGACAAAAATTACCAAAATTATAATGCATTATAAATCGATCAACATTTCTATTTTGACTTCCCACTAATATTTTTTATTTTAACTTATAAAACTAAATAATTATTATTCGATATAAGGTAATTTTTTTCCAAATATATTAAAAATCCCACGAGTGAGCAACTAGTATATGTATAAATAATACAGAGAGGATTACAGCTCTATGTATTGCTCTCTATTAACATTATTTTTATTATTCCTTAAAATTTATTAAAAATAAAAATCTGAAATTTTAGTTTATTTTTTATTTTATTTTACAAGTCTCTTTTAAATCAATATAGTAATAAAATGTTAAAGGGTTCTCATCATTTTTCATAAATGTTTTTTCTTTTTTTTTTTTTTCTTTTTATCTCTATCTTTCATTCACTCCTACACTAAAATTTTAGAGTGCATGCATATCTCTTCTCTATTGCTAATTTTGTGGGCGATTTTTTTGGTGTGTGAGTGAAAGTATATAATATTATTATATTAATCTTGTTAAATTAAATAAATTAAAATAAGTCGATGAAAGTACGCTCTGTCAATTATATTATTTCAAAATTTTAAAAATGTAATTTCAGTAACAATATGGACATATATTTAGGGATTAAAATTCTAAAAGAATATATTTAAAGATCAAAATAATAATAAATAATATAATTTATAGACTTATATGAAATAATGAAAAATTTTATAGACTTATTTAAAATTTCTCTAATTTTTAAAATTAATGTAACAACATTATATATTTTCAGATATTAAAATAGTAATTTAGTTAAGTTAATTTGCATTTATAGTTTGTTTTTTTTTTTTTGCTATGTCGCTCTCTCTTTCTCATGTCATCACTTTAGAGAAACAAATTTCAATTGAAAGCGTCAAGTTATATTTTATTTTATTTTAAATTTTAATTTAAACTAACTTTAAAAAATTAAAAAAATTTATATAATATTTTTATTGTTTTATTTATGTGTATTTTGAATATATATATATATATATAAAATAAAATTTCACTTTCTTATCGCATCATCTCGTAAGATGTGATTGTAAAGTGAATTGTTATTGAATATTTGTCTTAAAACAATATAAATTAAGTTCATACTTATTTATATTACAAATTACATGTTTAGATTCTCATCACATCTACTGGTACATTGATCGGATGTGATTGTAAAGTGGATTGTTATTGAATATTTATCTAAAAAAATTTATATTCACATTGAATATAAATTAAATTCATGCTTATTTATTCATATTACATGGTTAGATTCTCAGCAAATAATTTTTACTTCATGAGATTTTAGTCATTAAAATTATTTAATTTATTTTATAAAAAATACTATAAACTTATGTTTAAAAATTATGAAAGAAATGAGATAAACAAGTTCTTTTCATTCGAAGAAAACTTATATCTTGATATCATTTTTCAACATACATATTCCATGTCTAATGGAAGGAAATCACAAAAACCACTATTTGTAGTTTTTTTTTACTTGACGCGGATCTAATCCGTAGAACTAAAAATATGCATTCATTTGACACGAGTTATAAAACTATAAGTGGCAAAGTTTTTGTGTTGAATTTTTTTCAAATTTTCATAATCAAATATTTTAACTAAAATCTTTTAATTATATAACTTGATAGATAAATTACATATTTAGGATTTTTTTTAATTTCATAACTTTTTGTGATTAAATTACAAACGTTAAATATATTTAAGAATTAAGTTGAGTGTTTACTCATACAAAACGATAATATACTCGAACCTTAATTTATGTGAGTATCTTATTTAATTTAAATTTAATATAAAAGGAAAATTATTCGATTCCAAGAAATGTGGCCTACTATTTTCTATGCCCCTTGTATAATTGGAAAAAAAAAATTACATAATTTGAAGTTATCATATGACTATGATATTGATAAATTTTTTTACGTAATACATAAGAAATTTTTTCAGTTTATAAAATATATATCAAGCAGAGATTAATTAAATTCATAATATTCGAGTAGTAGAAAATAATTTCTCTCCAATTGGAAGACCTTGTTTAATGTTCACCTCATTGTAATGGCAGTTAAGTGGACCCAAAAGTAGTCAATTGGACAATGATTCTTCCCATACTCATTATGACTGTTTAGGTGAATTTACTCAAATATCAATTCAAGATTATAATCTTTGTTTGGATTTTCACTTTGGTTTAAAAATAAAAATAGGTGGTTGATTTAAGATATTCATAAAGTCTATTTTGATTCTTGAATCGGTTCTTTATAGAAGACTTAAAGTTGAAGTTGCACTGTCCACAACTGATCACCAACATTTTCAAGAAAAATATTCCCTCCCCTCCTCTTATGCCAAAGAAAAAGTACTGATCAAATTGATGATTGCTTTATGCAGAAAGAAAAAAAATGTAAGAAACTTTAAAGAAGAGGGTATATAGTCAATTTGATCATCAGTAAAATACTACTAAATATAGGGCATTAATGAAATGGAATCATGTGGATCAGAGGAACATTAAAAACTCATAATTCTAACCACACCAACCCAATGTCAACCCTCATTAACAACAAATAATGTTTTACAAGCTTCTCATACATTTTTATGAAGATAAAAATCAAAGAAAAGAAAAAGAATATAACTATTTGACCTAGGGAAAGGGAGTGAAATTACATATGCTTTTTATAAAATTATCAGTAGGCCCTAACATTCTGGTGTATCCATGAATAAAAAATGAGATAAACAAGATATAATTAACAAATATTACATGCAACAGTTTATGACTTCAATACCTTCTATCTTGTTGCTTTGAATAACTGACTTCCTAGAGTCACAGTTGGTGTTCCTTCTCCCATGATTGTGGTCAACTTCATTTCCTTTCCAAGTATCCGATCAAGTTTTACCACATAGCTCTTGAAAGATCTTTATATTAAACTATCAGCTGGATGAATTCTTCCATTCCCTCATTTTTAAAACCACTCCCCAATCTCAGATCAATTATGTGAGACATTGCCATAATGTTGATTACTTTGTGCCTTGATCAGACGGGGTGAAAAATAAAAAAATAATCATCAAATCGTTCTCGGTTCCTAATACTTTTGCAATGGAAGTTCCTATGATGTATTGCCTATTTCTCATGCAAAGCAACAAAGTAATAAAATTAGATAGGCTAGTATGCTTCCATGTAAATGTGTTGGGTTATTTTTGGACTTCCAACTATGTGGACAAAAGTCCATTACTCTCAAGCCCGCTAAGTCTCTCTTTATCTCTTTATAAGAGGAGAAAAGGTCAGATTGGGAGATTGAGAAAGAGTGGATTTTCACAAGGCAAAAGAGAGAAGAGAGAGAAGGAGAGAAAGAGAAAAAGAAGGTGTTCTATTTTCATCTTAACACAGAACAATCACATTAAAATTGTGATATCTACTTTGTTAACCATTAGATCGGGCTAGAAATTTGATAACAGGTTCAATACACGTAATTCTACATCTTGACCGTTCGGATCTTGATTTGGAGGTCTGTGGTGTGAGAAATTGTGTTCGCACACTAGCTCAAATTTGTGGGTTCTTTACTAACTTGTTCCTTCATCTTGCTCTTCATCTGCAAGTTTTGCTTGCTTGCTTGTGCTAGTTGGTTGTATGAACAAACATTGTTCTTGATTTGAACACTCTTGTATCCTTATTTGATTATAGTGGATTGATTTCTTTGGTCTAGACAACCCGTGATTTTTACTTCTCACGTTGAGGGGTTTTCCACGTTAAAAATATTGGTATCTCTTGCGTGATTCTTCTCATTATTACTATCATTCTTATTTGTGGTTACTCCTTAGAGATTCTTACAAGTTAGGGAAATTTATATCCGTTGCGTTGTGGCATCATTGCATGTGCCTTATTGTTTTTTCCCCATCAGAGTGGTATCAGAACTCTCTGGTTTGAAGGATGTTCTACTTGCCAGAATAATGGAGGATAATACAAATAGAATGATGAGTCTGAATGGTAGTAATTATCACTTGTGGAAAGGGAAGATGAAAGATTTATTATTTGTGAAGAAAATGCATCTTCCTGTTTTGCTGCTCAAAAGCCAGAATCTATGTCTGATGAAGAATGAGACTTTGAGCATCAACAAGTATGTGGTTTTATTTGACTTTTTGTGGATGATAATGTTTATAATCACATTACAAGTGAGATACATGCCAGGACTTTGTGGGAGAAGATTGAATCACTGTATGCCTCAAAGTATGGGAACAACAAATTATTTTTGTTGAATTCTATTGAGAGTTTGAAGTTCAAGGAAGGCACTTCATTGTTAGATCACTTGAATGAATTTCAAGGGATTGTTGATCAGATCTCAAGAATGGGCATCAATTTTGAATATGAGATTTTGGGATTATTACTCTTGAATTCTCTACCTGAGTCTTCGAAGACTTTTAAGGTCTCTATCACAAATTCAACCCCTAATGATGTTGTCTCTTTACAAATGGTAAATGGTAGTGTACTTAACGAGGAGATGAGAAGGAAGGCATAAGGTTCTTCATCTCAATTTGAGGTACTTGTCATTAAAAATAGGGGGAGAAGTCAAAAAAAAGAAAAGAGAAAAGAGTAGAAGTAAATCCAAGTCCAGATCAACGCACTGAAGGGTCAGATGGGTAAAATACTAGAGATCCTTCAAGGCCTAGAGGTAAGGATGAGCAAGATAAGCGCCACCTAGGCGACCCCGGACCATCCACCAGGGTACAGCCCTAGACCAAAACCTGGGCCATATCCTTATGGAATGTCGTACATGGGAGAAGAAGAGGTCCCTTATAATCCACAAAGGGACGCCCATATGGAAGGAGTACGCCATCCTAAGAACAACTTTGGTTTGCCTCAAGAGCAAGAACCAGTAGTAGAAGAAATCCTGGTTAGGAATATGGCAAGCACTGATACTCCAATTAATGGTCAAACCCTAGTAAATGTCACACGCGCTGAGTAGCCAGAGTCTCAAGAAAAATGGCAATATCTAGAAGAGCGGTTGCGAGCTATTGAAGGAGCCAGTAAATACCGTTTTGAGGTTGTTGATCTTTGCCTCATACCAGATGTTGTGATTCCTCACAAATTCAAAGTACCAGACTTTGATAAATACAAAGGAAGTTCTTGCCCCAAGAACCAGCTGATCTCGTACTGCCACAAAATGGCAGCCCACACCTAAGATGATAAGTTGTTGGTCCATTTCTTTCAAGAAAGCCTCACGGGGGCCGCCTATAGTTGGTATTTGAACCTTGAGAAAGGACAAATCTGAACATGGGGAGACTTGGCCGAAGCTTTTTTGAAGCAGTATCGATATAATGAAGAGTTAGCCCCAGACCGAACTCAACTCCAGAGAATAATAAAAAGGGACACTAAAACTTTCAAAGAGTACGGTCAACGGTGGCGAGAAGTTGCAGCTCATGTACAGCCCCCGCTGTCTGAAAAAGAGATGGTTACCATGTACATCGACACTTTATAGCCACATTTCTACGAGAAAATGGTCGACAATGTATCCTCCAATTTTTCTGATTTGCTAATCATAGAAGAAAGAATAGAAGCCGGGCTAAGGAGTGGAAAAATTGTCGCAGGCGTGAACGGAAATTCTTTGGCAAAAAAGGTGACCTTTGACAAAAAGAAAGGAGACACCAATGCCATTATGACAACCAAGACCGAGCAATCCACATACTGCCCGATTTTTCGGACAAATCAATTTTCGCCTTGTTTCCAACCAACAGCCACTGTTAGACCCAGTTTTACACCCCCACCGACCTCAACAACCACAACAACCAAAGTACAAAATACCCAACCCGGTAATTCCCAGCGTAGAAGCAATCCCAGGGTTTTTACACCAATACTGATGTCATATGCAGAACTCCTTCCTCACTTAATACAACAATCCTTCATTGTTGTTGTACCAGTCAAACCCTTAGTTCCTCCTTATCCAAAAAATTATGATCCTACTGCCAAATGTGAGTATCATGTTGGAGCCACATGACACCCCACATAAAATGTTGGGGATTGAAACATAAAGTCCAAGACCTTATTGACATAGAATGGCTCAACTTCAAGGAAAATACTCCCAATATCAACAATAATCCCCTTCCTGAATACGGCAAGTTGGCTATACACGACAAGTCGTCTATCAATGCGATAATTAAAGAAGAGGATGGGATAGAAAGGATAGAAGAGGTTCGAACTCCCATGAGGTTCATCTTTAAAAAACTGATACAATATGAAGTGATTATGGAAGGAACAGAGATAGGCATATACCCGGGGATGACCAGGGTTCGCACAATGGTGCAACGACTGATAGACCTAGGTATTGTCCAAGTGAGTAGGAGGGATACAGAAGCCCTAATAGCTATGATCAGGGCTAAAAAGGAGGCTGGTAATGGACCAAAGCTCGTTATAATTAAATAGACAAAATATATTGAACTGAGTGGTGTTTGTAATACAATTTATAATCTACCTTTTATAGGGTAAACATCTAAGCCTAAAAAAAAGAAATAAGGAAACTATATCAAGAAAATACAGAGCAAATAAAAGACATTAAAAAAGATACAGGAAATCAGTAATATATTTAACTCCCCTCAGTCGAAAGATATAAATTATATGCCCAAGCTTGGAACATATAACTTGTATCCGTGGTCCCCTTAAAGACTTTGTGAAAATGTCAAGCAAGTTGATTACTTGAGTTGACAAATTTCAGATTTATTTCTTTGGGCCAATAACTTCTCCCGTATAAAGTGACAGTCAATCTCAATGTGTTTGGTTCTCTCATGAAATACAGGATTAGAAGCAATGTGAAGAGCCGCTTGATTATCACAATACAGTTTCATTGGTTGGACATTAGTAAATTTCAATTCTTGAATAAGTTGTTTTACTCATATCAATTCACAAGTGACTGAAGCCATAGCCCGATATTTTGTTTCAGCACTAGAATGAGCAACATTATTTTGCTTCTTACTTTTCCAAGAGACCACATTTCCCCCAAGAGATATGCAAAAACTTGTAGTAGATCGTCTATCAATGGGAGATCCTGCCTAATCGACATCACAATAACATGATATATAGGTGTCTCCCTTATCCTCATATAGCAAACCCTGTCCAGGTGCCTTTTTGATATATTTAAGAATACGGAGGACTGTTGTCCAATGATCAACGCAAGATGCATGCATAAACTGACTTACAACTCTCACTACAAAGGAGATATCAAGTCTAGTGATAGTGAAGTAAATGAGTTTACCCACTAGTCTTCTATACCTCTCTGGATCAGAATAAGGTTCACCCTATTTTACCATTAGCTTCATATTTGGATCCATGGGACTGTCAATTGGCCTGCAATTACTCATACTAGTCTCTTGTAAGATATTAAGAGCATATTTTCTCTAAGAAATAACAATGCCTTCCTTGGATTGAGCGACTTCTATGCCAAGAAAGTACTTCAGGTGGCCAAGATCTTTGGTCTGGAAGTGGCTGAATAAGTACTGCTTTAATTGGAAAATTTTGATATCATCATTTCCTATTATGACAATTAGCAGAAGAGGAATGACAATAAAATATAGAGTGATCTGCTTCACTTTTTGTCATCCCGGAGTTTTGAACAACTTGGCTAAACTTCCCAAACCAAGCTCTCGGGGACTGTTTAAGTCCATACAAGGATCTACAGAGCTTGCATACTAACCCAAACACCCCCTGAGCAACAAAACCAAGAGGTTGCTCCATGTATATTTCTTCATCCAAGTCACCATGTAGAAAAGCATTTTTGATGTCTAATTGATGAAGAGGCCGTGACGAATAGTAGCCATTGCAAGTAAGAAGCTAATAGTAGTGATTTTAGCCACAGGAGAGAAAGTATCTCCATAATCAAGACTATATACTTGAGTATACCTTTTTACCACCAATCGAGCTTTGAGGCGATCAACTGTGTTGTTAGGTGCAACTTTAATAGCAAATACCCACCTACAACCAACTGCCTTCTTGCTTGAGGGAAGAGGAACTAACTCCCAAGTACCACTTTGTTCCAGCACCTGCATTTTGACTATCATGGCTTGTCGCCATCCAGGATGATTAAGTGCTTCACAGACAGATTTAGGAATAGTAATGGACGAGACAGAGGAAACAAAAGAAAAATACGAAGGAGATAAACAATGATAACTAAGGTAAATATGATGAGGATTACGAGTGGAGTGAATACCTTTCCGAAGAGCAAAGGACCAACCAATGTCAGAATCATGGGAAGGTCAGGATGGAAGAGGATCTTGTGTGGGATCAGCTGAGGGTAGAGGACATGAATCAAGTGAATCTTCACATACTGGGGTACCCATCTCTTGTGTCCTACTTTGACATGTAGACATTGAATGTGGAGATAATTCAACTTGAGAATGAATAGAAGAGGAAGGTTGGAGTATGTCTTGATTATGTGTTTCAAGGGATAACGACTCTAGTGGACTAAGATATGGAATTGGTAGTGCCTGTTTGATAGAGTCACAATCATCTTTGGTGAAGAACATAGTTTCCTCAAAGAATGTAACATCAGTTGACATATAGTGTCTTTTTGTAGATGGAGAGTAACATCTATACCCTTTATGAAGATGAGAATATCCAAGGAACACACACTTTATTGCTCTTGTAGAGAGTTTATCACGACTTGGAGAGACATTATGAACAAAACATACACAATCAAAAACTTTAGGAGACACATGATACATTTTATCTTTAGGGAATAAAATTGAGCGAGGGATTTGATTCTCAAGTGAAGCAGATGACATTCGATTTATTAAAAAAACAAGCCGTAAGAATGGCTTCACCCCAATGATTAGTAGGACATTTGCACTTAAAGTAAGGTCAAAGCAGTTTCAACCAAATGCCTATTTTTCCTTTCAGCCTATACCATTTTGTTGAGGAGTAGAGGACATGTGGATTGATGTAAGATTCCTTTTCGGGACAGATATGAGTTTAGTTCGGTAAGAAAAATATTTTTTTGCATTATCACTTCTCAATATTTTAATGGTTTTTCCAAATTGATTTTCCATTTCTTTAGAGAAGGACATTAGGATGGACAAAAGTTCAGATCTTTCTTTCATCAAATGACCCAAGTACATCGTGAGTATTCATCAATGAATGTGACGAAGTAGTTAAAACCAAAAGATGTTACTCGACTTGGTCCCCAAATATCCGAATGGACAATAGAGAAAGGTGAATTACATCTTTTGTTGACATGGTTTGGGAAGGTGGATCTGACATGTTTGCCTAATTGACAGGTCTCACATTCTAAGGTAGACAGTTTATTGAGACTAGGAACCATTAACTTTAGCTTTGCAAGACTAGGGTGCCCTAAATGATTATGCAAAAGCTTTGGAGATAGAGACGCAAAACACAACGTAGAGGGATTGTTGGATAAGTAATAAAGTCCTATTGATTCATGTCCTTTGCCAATTAGGCTGGCCTGTATTCCGGTCCTGTATAATAAGGAATCAACATAAAAGGTTCCGAACAATTCAAAGAACGAGTCAATTGACTCAAAGAAATCAAATTGTAGGGACATTTGGGAATGAACAACACAGAGTTTAAACTAATTGATGAGGATAGAGAAACTTGACCAACTCCCTAAGATACCATTTTGGAACCATAGGCTAATGAAATGAAGTAGGGAAACTTAGGTGAGGAGTGATGATGTCTCGTTTATAGTCGTTTCAACGCACTTATCAAATACTAAAGCTAACTATAGTATAGTCAACCCTAGGTCATTTTTCTCAAGGACACAAGTTGTGCTCAATCAGGATTTAAAGGTCAAGCTAAACAATGCAGAATCGAAGACGTGGAGCATGCATCGAAAGGGGTAGATGGTCTCTACCGAAAGACGCACAGACGCCACAGAGGCGACTACCTCCTGCCTCAACCGTGAAAAAACAAAGAACTGGGAGTTGGAATGCGAGTGATGCGTAAAAATAAACTAAGACTATGAATGCAAAGTAAATGTATACCATCGTTACTAATTATCTATTAGTATTATATAAATCGTATTTATTCGGCCCATTAATCAAGTCCATCCCAGTTCCAATCTCCGTTCATAGTCCATATCGCCTTTGGTAGTCATATGGCAATCGCCAAAGGTTCGGGTCCATTGTCATACCGAGGATTTATGCAATCGCTACCTCATCGCTGATTGTGGATCGAAAGCGCTAGAGTCGATTTTTAGGTCCTCATTCAACAATCGTTATGATTACTCATCAATTAGTTAAACCAGCCCAATCGGCTTAGTTTCGACATTGTTCACAGCTCAATTGCAATCGCGATTCAACGTGAATTAAAGTAGAGGAAGAGAATGTAGATATGAAATGCGCAATGTAATCAATTAACAAAAAACAGAGTACAAATACAAAGGGTCCGAATTCTGGATGGTTCCATCTTCCTCAACGACGCCAAGGTCGATGGTGGTGGTTCACCTCCGCTCGCCTAAGTGCCGAGGATCGGGCAGTTCCACCCAGTAAGGCCAAGAGTCCGACGGCCCTCCGGTGAACATCCAACTTCCCGGGGCTTAGACTGCACTTCCTCAATCGAGAGAAGTACCACCTAGCATCTGCGCCACCAAAGAATGGAAGAACGAGAACGAAGAAGATGAAGTAAATGATGTGCTTAAAAGAGTGAATTCAAAGACGTTTAAACAAAGGCACGCCTCCTCCTATATATACACGAGCCGTGTGATTAGCTAATCCTAACGAATCCTAATGTAATTACAATGTGAATGCCCTATTCTACCCCTATGCATCTTCTCACGTGACATGGCGATTTCTCGGAGTGACATGGCAGATGAAGTTGGCATCGAGGTGGCCTCCAAGTCGGATAGCCGATGTGATCAACACATTGGGCCACTCTCTACCGGGCTTCGGGTTGCGGTCAATCCGGCCCGAGACGACTTCATCTCTGGCCGGGTCTCTTGTTGACTTTGGTCAACTCTACCGACCGCAAAAGAAGGGGTGATACTATTTGTTTAGCCAAGAAATCCGAATTAGCACCGGATTTGTATTTTTCCCCGTAATTAAGCTCTTAAAATGAATCTTAGCTAACAGTCCATCCTTAAGCATAGAATGGTCTTGCAAACCTCCTTCTTAGGTGTCTAAAAGATGCATAAATTGTGACTCATCAAGGAGATACCATTTTGGAAATGTGATCAGAAGCACCTGAGTCAATTATCCATGACTCCCCATGGAATGAGAAATGCAGGCAGTTGAAACACTTGGTGATGCAGATGATTGGGCGTGGTTGTTGGACTTGAGCCTTAGTAACTCTTGATACTCTTCATCTGAGATTAATTGAGAACCAGTCCTTTCATTTGAAGGGATATCACTCGAAGATATATTTGCAGTTTTGTCTGGCCAACCAATCAAATCATAACATCTATTTTGTAGGTGTCCTTTTCCACAATGTGAGCAGATATGCTTACCACGAGCACTTTTACCATTTTGTGACATTCCTCTAGTACCACGACCACTTCTTCCTCTATGAGAGGCTATTCATTGAGGGAATCTGTTCGCTTGACAAGATTTGATCCCGAACATGCTCATAGTCAGGATGCAGGCTTCGTAGAATTAGAACCATTAGAAATTTGTCAATTCGCTGGGTCAAGCTTTTTTCTTCAATTACACACCAAGAAACCTTTCAATTCTTCACAGACCACGGCTTTGGCTATGTGTGACACCATATCATGGTTCGTGCTGTTGAAGAGAAACAATCTTCCGAAGTTGAGTCAAATAGGCGTTGAACATCATTAGCAAAAAACATCTCTTTATGTTCGTCCAGAAAGAATAGCAGGTCTTGAACGACCTTAAGATTTCTAATAATTCAGGGATAATGGACTACGACAAAATAGCACATAGTTGACAGTCAAGCTTCAGCCATGAAGCTCTGTTTTCTTCTGGTATTTCAGCCTTTTTTTCTCCAAATGGTCATGAAACCCTTATCCTAAAAACCACAACTCAACTGAATCTGACCAAGCTCTATAATTTTTCCAGTTGAGTTTCTCCGCTGTGATAGTTGGGGTTCTCGAAAAAGAGATAATGGATCCTTGAGAAAGTGAGTGGCCAAGGGCCATTTTCAACCTCAAACAATTCTAACACTGATTTTTTTTGTGAACAGTAGCACGTTAACTCAGATCTATCAGCTATAATACTTCCAACCAAGGTTCTAAACGTTGGAATAGGTAGGAAAGAGACCGACGAACAAAACGGTGGCGACAAACAGTGGTAGACAGCGGCGATCGGCGGCGGCGGTGGCAGGCGACGGCATACGACGGTGGCGGGTGGCAGCAGAAGGTGGCGGGCGGCAACACCCCAGATGACGACCCTCAGTTGTGGGCACAAGTAGAGCTTTGCTCTGCTCTGATACCAAGTTAAATACACTAAGTGCTTGTAATACAATTTCTAATATTCCTTTTTATAGGTAAACATCTAAGCTTAAAAAAAGGAAATAAGGAAACTATATCAAGAAAATACAGAGCAAATAAAAGTCATATCAGAAAAGATACAAGAAATCGGTAATATATTTAACAGTTATCATCCATTACACATCAACAGGAAATGTTCCCCGACCACTTGAAATACAAATTCCAACTCCTTTCCCTTACACGAATTCCCAAGTCGTGCCTTGGAGATACGCATCTGGGATCGAACAGACTTCTTCAGGTGAAATCAACATTGTTGGAGTTGGAGGAATAACTCGAAGTGGTCAGATATACACCCTTGAAGACATAAGGAGAGAAGACACATTGGTACAAGGATCCCCCTCAATCGCCAAGAAAGCTAGAGTTACTGAAAAAGAAAGTGAAATCGACAAGAAGGAAGAACATGCCAAGTTTCTTAAGTTCATTAGTCAAAGTGAGTATGAATTAATGGATTAGTTGACATAGACCCCTACCAACATTTCCCTCTTATCCTTGTTAATGAATTCCGAGAGCCATAGGAAGGTACTGATCAAGGTGTTGAACGAAGCCCATTGGACAAGAACATATTTGTGGATAAGTTAGAAGGAATAGTTGGCACATCATGGCCAACAACTATATCACATTCTCGGATGAGGAGATATCGGCAGAAGGTAGAGGCCATAATCGAGCACTGAACATCTTAGGTGTCTTGATCGTTTGTTGACCAAAGTCTTGATTGATAATGGTTCTTCATAGAATGTGTTACCCAAGGCAATGTTGGAAAGGTTGCCGTATGACAAGAATAAGTTGAGAAACATTTCTACGATAGTGAGAGCCTTTGATGGATCGCAAAGAGAAGTAGTCGGGGAAATTGAAATCCCCGTCTAAATTGGACCTTTTGAGTTCCAAATCCACTTCCAAGTCATGGTTATCAGACCGGCCTATAGTTGTATGCTCGGCAGACCTTGGATTCATGCGGCTAGTTTAGTCCCATCTTCCCTACACCAAAAGCTCAAATTTATTGTGGGTGATAAGCTGGTTATCATCTCAGGGGAAGAAGACTTGGTAGTAGCGTGCCCAAAACCAGCAGAGCACATTAAAGCTAATGAAGAGGCGTTGGAGACCGCTTTTCAATCGTTAGAAATTGCCAGCACCACCCTTGCATGAAGACCAAGAAGGGAAATTATTTGAGCCCTTTAAAAGTAGTTGCCAAGATGATGATAAGGAAAGGATACAAGGTAGGAAGAGGGCTAGGAAAGAACCTCGATGGAATTATAAGGCCAGTACAAGTGATGGGCAATTCGGGGAAGCTCGGACTTGGGTATCAACCCCATGGGAAAACATTGCAGAAGATGCCAATCAAGGGGCAGAGGCGAATTGGCCACCTCTGGGAACACTTTGTCAGCAAAGGGTTTGCCAATCAAGTGGAAGAAGAAACTGGCCAACAGGAAATGGGGCCAGGAGACTACGTACATCTTGACCCAGACCAGACCGGCACTGTTAATTGGACTATCCTAGACATACCTGTAGTACACATGTAATGTCATAATTCCTGTAGGAACCACCAATGTTACAATATTCTAACTAATGAATGCAATGTTTTTATCTTTTCGTCCACTTCACTCCTCTCTTACGTAGCATGATTATCATTTTCCTTGCATTACCATTTCACCCTAATTGATATCCACCCTTAATTGCAAAAATCAAAAACAACAAACTAATAATGTTGATTCCCGCTACCCTTACGATAAGAATAACTTAATTCAGGAAACCGAGATCGGCCAAGATATCAGGGAAGAATTAGAAGGGATAGATAAGACCCTAGGCCCTCTGCCAAGGGAAGTTGAAACTATTAACTCGAGAACCACTGAAAGAAGAGAAATCAAAGTGGGAACTACAATGCATCCAGAAATCAGGAAAGATCTTATCCAATTGCTAAAAGAATATGTAGATATATTTGCATAGTCATATTGAGATATGCCAGGTTTGGATAGAGAAATTGTGGAACACAAGATACCCTTAGAACCCCATTACCCCCTAATAAAGCAAAAATTGAGGATAATGAGTCCAGACATTTCGCTAAAAATAAAAGAGGAAGTGTGAAAGCAACTAGAGGTTGGATTCTTAACAATGGCCAAATATCCGCAATAGGTAGCTAATATAGTGCCAGTCCCGAAAAAAGATGGGAAAGTGAGGATGTGTGTAGACTATAGAGATCTGAATAGGGCCAGTCGTAAGGATGATTTCCCCTTACCGCACATTGACATGCTGGTAGATAATACTGCCCGGCACACGTATTTTTCATTCATGGATAGCTTTTCAGGCTACAACCAAATCAAAATGGCACCTGAAGACATAAAGAAACCACTTTCATCACCTAATGGGGGACTTTCTACTACAAAGTCATGCCTTTTTGGCCTAAAGAATGCAGGCAACATACCAACGGACGATGGTAGCCTTGTTCCATGACATGATGCATAAAGAATTAGAGGTCTATGTTGATGACGTGATCGCCAAATCTAGGACAGACCAAGATCATGTACGAGATTTAGGGAAATTGTTCAAAAGATTAAGGAAATACCGCCTCCGCCTCAATCCAGCAAAATGTACCTACGGGGTCAAGTCTAGAAAATTGTTGGGGTTGTTGTCAGTGAAAAAGGAATAGAGGTTGATCCCGACAAAGTGAAAGCAATCCTAGAAATGCAACCTCCCTAAATAGAAAAAGAAATTAGAGGATTCTTAGGAAGAATAAATTACATAGCAAGGTTTATCTCTCAGCTAACAACTACTTGTAGTCTTATATTCAAACTTTTGAGGAAAAATCAGAAGACAGAATGGGACGAAGACTTCCAGAAAGCATTTGAGAAAATCAAAAGCTATTTAAACCCCCCTGTCTTAGTGCCACTAGTGGAGGGAAGACCTCTCATCATGTATGTAACAGTGTTGGAAGAATCCATGGGCTGTGTGCTAGGACAGCATGATGAGTCTGGAAAGAAGGAACAGACGATATACTATCTCAGCAAAAAAATTACAGAATGCGAAGTGAGATACTCGGCGGTAGAACGCATGTGTTGCACCCTAGCTTGGGCAATTCAAAGGCTTAGAGCTTACATGTTGTCCCACACTGTGGTTAATCTCCAAAGTGGACCTCATCAAATACATTTTTGAGAAGCCTGCCTTAATTGGAAAAGTAGCAAGGTGGCATGTGGCCTTATCCGAATATGACATTGTCCATCTCACGCAAAAGGTCGTTAAAGGGAGTATCCTAGCAGACTACTTAGCCCATAGCCCCGTAATAGAGTATCAACCCATGAAGCATGACTTCCCGGATGAAGATATCCTTTCACTTACCAATAAGGTAGGATTAGGAGAAGGATGGACTCTATTGTTTGATGGAGCATCCAATGCTTTGGGGTATGGCATTAGAGCGGTTTTGATATCTCCTCAAGGTCAATGTTTTCCCTTTACGGCAAGGCTGGGATTCGGTTGCACCAATAACATCGCAGAGTATGAGGCTTGTGCGATGGGTATAGCCATGGCTTTGGAATATCAAGTTAAGAACTTGAAAGTCTATGGAGATTCTACGCTGGTGGTACATCAGCTGCAAGGTGAATGGGAAACTCGAGATGCAAAGTTAGCTCCTTATCATTCATACATCAAAGAGTTGACTGAACATTTTGAAAGCATTACTTTTCACGTCACAAGAAGACAACTAAATGGTAGACGCATTGGCCACATTAGCCTCCATGTTTAAAATAGACAAGGAAAGTGATACAATAATTCTCCGTATCAAGCATCAGTCGACTCCTGCCTATTGCCAAGTGTTGGAAGAAGAAACTGATAGAAAGCCATGGTATCATGACATTAAGCAATATTTGAAAAATAAGGAATATCCCAATGGCACCACTGAAAATAACAAACAAACCTTGAGGAGAATGGCAAGGGGATATCTGTTGAACGGGGAAACATTGTATAAAAGAAGCTCAGATTTGACATTGCTTCGATATGTTGACAATAAAGAAGCAAAAGAAATATTGGAGGAGATCCTTGAGGGAGTCTTTGGCACTCATGCGAGTGGGCCAAACATGGCTAGGAAAATATTGAGGGCAAGGTATTATTGGTTAAGAATGGAAGCTGATTGCTGTGAACATGTGAGGCGATGCCATAAATGCCAAATATATGTTGACAACATCAAGACCCCGCTTGTACCCTTAAATGTGTTGTCGACACCTTGGTCTTTCTCTATATGGGGAATTGACATGATTGGACCAATAGAACCCAAAGCATCGAATGGCCATCGATTCATCCTAATAGCCATAGATTACTTCACAAAATGGGTGGAAGTAGCTTCATATCCTAGTGTAACCAAGAATGTCTTACTCAAATTTGTGAAAAGAGATCTCATTTGCCAGTACGGAGTACCGAGTCGAATAATTATTGACAATGGGACCAATCTAAATAATAAAATGATGACTGCACTGTGCGAGCAGTTTAAAATTCGGCACCATCGCTCCATACCCTATCGGCCAAAGGCAAATGGGGCAGTGGAAGCTGCCAACAAAAATATAAAGAAAATTGTTCAGAAGATGGTGGTGACATACAAAGATTGGCATGAGATGCTCCCCTTTGCTCTTCATGGGTATAGAACAACAGTTCGCACTTCTACGAGGGCGACGCCATTTTCGTTGGTGTATGGAGTCGGTTGTTTTGTGCCCGTTGAGGTAGAGATCCCATCACTCAAAGTGGTAATGGAAGCTGAGCTGGAAGAGGTTGAGTGGATGAAAATTTGACACGACCAACTGAATGTGATAGAAGGCAAAAGATTGGTTGCGCTATGTCAAGGACAATTATATCATAAAAGGCTAAAAAATGCCTACGAGAAGAAAGTTCGACCCCGGGAGTTCCAAGGAGACTTAGTGTTGAGAAGGATACTCCCTAACCAGAAAGACAATAGGGGAAAATGGGCACCAAATTATGAGGGACCATATGTAGTCAAGAGGACATTCTTAGGAGGAGCCTTAAGATTAGCCGCCATGGATGGGGAAGATCTGCCTTACCCAATAAACTCGGATGCGGTCAAACGTTTCTATCCTTAGACTTGGCTTGATAGAGAAAGAGGAGAACCTTTCATCTTGAGGAAAGTTAAACTTATTGTAAGGAAGATTGGGAATAGGACATTGATAGTTGTTGTTCTTAATTCAGCAGTGCATCCAGAAAGAAGATAATATGTAGCCCAGGAAATATCAAAAACCAAAATTAAACATCTATCTTGTTTAAACCTTAATCCCTTTTTGAGTTTCGCCTACCCTTAAGCATTGCATCATGGTTTGAAGAAAAGGTAACTTATACTAAAGAAGAATAATGACATAAAAGTAATACATGAGTCTAAGACAAGTCCATGGGAAAGAATGATACACCAAAAAAAAAGGGTCGTGCACTCATAATACTCGCAAAAAGGATGACTTAGATGGTGTGCTTTGAATAAGCAAAGTGTTTTTAGAAGATTGACTTAACCAATCTAAAAGTTATTTCATGCATGCATAGAGGGAACCATGGGGTAAAATGATAGGTTGAGAGATCTTTAGCCCTTCTTCTCATCCCAACTTTAGATTGGGAATAGTGTCTAAATCTTGACTACACAAGTACGGGATTCGTAACAAGGTTTATACAAATCGCGAATCAAATTCTATCTTTGAAATTTGGTACGATCACATTGTAGTCCAGCCTTTCAGCAAAAACCGAAATAAAAATCAACAATGAAAATGTAAAAATAAACAATGAAAATGATAATAAGAAAGAGAAGAACATTGACAATAATGCAATGACAAGGGGTAGATACCAAGATTACTTGTTTAATCCAATAAAGGATAAGAGGATGTACTCCTAATCCATACATAATGTTCAAAAAATAATAATGATAAATCAGAAACTAGGGGCAAGCATCAAGAGGAGAAATCAAAACAGGTTAATTAACTTTCCATCATCAATATCCTTACAGATGCTCATAGGACTGGTGTCAAGACCAAGGAACAGAACGGAGAGTTGATGCAAAGCCTTGTTGAAACCTTCCTCATGGGCCTTCAGTGTGTTTGCCTCGCTGCCAGCCAATTCTTCCATCAAGGATTCGTTGCGTGCCTGGACTTCAGCATGGTCCAATGTGGCTTGTAGTGCTTTTTGCTCAGTAACATTCCTTTCATCCCATACTATGTCTAAGGTGTTGGCCAATTGCTTATTGTAGGCTTATTTAGAGTCAATTTGACCTCCTTGCTGAATGACCTTGACTCTGAAGCTGTCTAGGTCTTTCTTGGTAGCCTTAGAGTCTTTCTAAAGTTCTAATGTTCGAGCCCTATGAGTAGCAACTTTGGCCCTAGCTGACACCAAAGCTTCCTTCAAGCGAGCACACTCTTTCTCTAAATTCCGGTACTATTGGGCTCGTTGGTGCCAAAAGAAGCAATCTTATCTTTCCACGCATGAAGGGTAGCCAAAGAACGAATATGGTAGGCAGACATCATCTCGAAAGAGCCCTTGAGGCTGTTAGAAATTAAAAGTTTGTAATCATGAGTACTGATGAAATTGGAAGGGAATAAGCTGGGTAAATGCAAGGTCGGATGCCATAAAGAGTCGGTTTCGGGAGCAACAAAAGAAATTAGATTTGGTAAGGATGGCAGTGCTGAAGGAGTCGGGTTAAGAGTGCTATCTGTGGTCTCAAGTTCCAATGGAATAGTGGGGGCAAGATTGATACTAGAGGAGGCAAACGAAGATACTAACTTAGTCTTCTTTGGGGACTTTTGGCGGCTAGTAGTAGCTAGGGCCCGCCTTTTGCTTTCTTCTACAGGTGGTAGGGGAATGACTGTGGACCCTTGGGCTCGAGCCCTCAGATGAGCCTTGGTCCAGGTAAGCAAAGGACCCACGTCATACCCTTTCTCTTTGAAATACTTTGCATAAATAGTCATGAAACAATGGTTAGATCCACAATCCAACAAATAAAAATAAACCAAAGGGTTGTCGACTCACTTTTGAGCATAACCCTGGACCCAAGGTCTGCTATTATCTTCAGCAGAACCTCGCAAGACAAATTCTTTGGGAGTTCTTCTAAAAAGAAAAGGTGTATCCTCTAGTCAGGGGTGAGGTCGCTTTTGCATAGGTCAGTGAAGGGTGCAGGCAGTTGCTAGTAAGGAATAAACGGTCGCTTGTCGGAAATGAAAGAAGCATTTTCAATGACTCTAAGTTTAACGAACTCATGGCAAAAATGAGTAGTAAGGATAGTATACTCAATCAGGAGGGGACAATCAAGATGAGGAATCAGATGAACCCAAGAAACTTTCTTACTAACGTGAACAATGTGGTAATAAAGGAACAAAGAAGCTCAGGGCAAGAAGAAAAGGAAACGACATAGAAATCGAAAGGCTCGAAGAGAAGCCCACGCTGAAGGGTGTAGTTGGGAAGGCGCAATGCCTAGGGCTCGCAACATGTCAGTCTCAAACACGGGAAGGGGAAAAACAACACCCAAGGTCTTCAAAACATTTCTGTACATATAAATGAAATCCCTATTTCCTTTGAATGGAGTGTGACACACCCGCTCAATAGAGGAACAGGCCACAATGAGATACTTGCCAACGAAGCCCTAGTCGTGCCAACAGGTGCTGGAGGCTAGCTTGTCAAAGCTTTCTAGAGAAATCATAGTCCCGTTGACCAACAGAGTTTCGTCGACCCATTCGTAACCGACTGAAGAAGACGAAAGAAGGGCAGGAAAGGAAGTAGAAGTGGACAAGGGTTGTAGGTTGTGGGTATTCGCCATGGGTAAAGTCAAGAGAAAGAGAAAGGAAGATGAAGCAGAAAGTTAGAATGAGTCGCGTGCAGAAGAAGGAAATAAACGAAAAAAAAGGCTTTGCAAGCTACTAATTGGGCTTAGAGAACCATAAAGGAAATGATTATGGGACTTTTAGAGGCTCAAGAGAGAAGTTATTACAAAATGGCAACTGATAAGGCCCCAGGCAAGCTTACCACGGTTAACGAGGATCGGGGGCAATGATGACACAAATTTTGGAACGTGTGCAAGGAGTTGACGTGCCAATCAAGAGCGTGACCCTTGGCCACCCCTTTGTAGAGTAGGACTAAAACACCAAGTATGTCTAGTCGATCCAAAGCCAAATTCACCACCTCTCCATGTTTGGCCCCCATGCCAAGTATTTGAAGTTGGTCCAAGGTCGAATTCGACGTCTCTCCATGTTTGGTCCCTGTGCCAAGTATTTGAAGTTAGTCCAAGGTCGGACTCGACGTCTCTCCATGTTTGGCCCCCGTGCCAAGTATTTGAGTTGGTCCAAGGTCGGACTCGACGTCTCTCCATGTTTGGTCCTCGTGCCAAGTATTTGAAGCCGGTCCAAGGTCGAACTCGACGTCTCTCCATGTTTGGCGCCCGTGCCAAGTATTTGAAGTCGGTCAAGGTCAAACTCGACGTCTCTCTATGTTTGGTCCCCATGCCAAGTATTGGAAGTCGGTCAAGGTCGAACTTGAACGTCTCTCCATGTTTGGTCCCCATGCAAAGTATTTGAAGTCGGTCCAAGGTCAGACTCGACCTCTCTCCATGATTGGTCCCCGTGCCAAGTATTTGAAATCCGTCCAAGGTCGAACTCAACCTCTCTCCGTATTTGGTCCCCATGCCAAGTATTTGAGGTCAGTCCAAGGTAGGACTCAACCTCTCTCCATATTTGGTCCCCGTGCCAAGTATTTGAAATCAGTCCAAGGTCAGACTCAACCTCTCCCCAAGACACATGGACAAATTTTAGGTTAAAATCCAAATAAGTTGTAGTAATACCTTAATGTTGTTAACATAATCCGAATAAAATTTTAGGTTGAATCAACATTCTTGATGTATTGATGAACATAAAAGAAAGCAATAAAAGAGGAAATGAAATAAAGAGGGACAATGTCAAAAATGGTAATGTGAGATTAACATCATTCATCAAAGTCAGAATACACGACGAGTTGGCCATCAATTACATCTTGGTAGACACTATAATTGCTGAGATCAAGATCAGGAGAAAACAAGGTGACTTGACGAAGAGCTTTGTCAAAACCACCTTGACGTTCAATAACCACAGTGGCTTCAAGAGATTTTCGCGCCACCTGAGCAACCTTCAAAGATTCCTCCAATTTGGTCATTTTGGTCTACTCAATCTAATGAATTTCTGCTAACCTTGTGATCTCAGCCTAATTAGCTCGGTGAATACCCTCCAACTCATTTATTCTAGTCCAATGTGACGACATCCCTTCCCAAGGGTGGAAATCGGGAAGCCAGAAGGAATTGGTGTTGGGGGCAATATTGGTGAATGAAGATGAAGGCAATGGTTGAGACTCCGAGGCAATCAGAAGAGCCGGATCCGAGGACACGGGCAATGAGGTCGTAATCTGAAAGGATGAAGGAGGAGAATCAACAATGGGGGAAGTCGGTGTTGGGTTAAGATGGGCTGAAGTGTCCACTCTACCCTCACTGACATCAGGTGTTGTAGGGGGACTAAAGAGTTTGGCACTAGGGGTTGGAGAAAGGGAAACTCTACTCTTCTTTCGTGAGCCTTCTCCAGACCCCACTTGCTTCCTTTTTCCCAGATTAGCAGGAGAGGGAGAGGCCTCTTTAGTAGCTTGTCCCACATCGTCAAATTGAGGCTTGGAAGACTTCTACTCTCTACGCGCTCTTTGCAACAAAGAGCGGATGTCAGTGCTTTGCTGATCCAATAAATCTACACACACAAATAAAAGAAGTCAGTATCCTCGGCGCAAGGCCGAATCCAAGACAAAGAAAAATGCTCACCAATTAAACAATTAACGGGACGAGGCTCGAAGATCATAGCCATGAGCCGTTTGCAATTCATCCCTTTTGGGAACTCCTCCAACCATCCAAGATGAACTTGCTCGGTTGGACTTAGGGATGTTTGCTTAATACCCTTAAATTGAGAAGGGTATTTCT
This sequence comes from Mucuna pruriens, assembly GCA_025330945.1. Lineage (NCBI taxonomy): Eukaryota > Viridiplantae > Streptophyta > Magnoliopsida > Fabales > Fabaceae > Mucuna > Mucuna pruriens. The sequence continues at coordinate 1,215,609 of JAENHJ010000545.1, forward strand.
AGTAAAGAGGCAAAGGCTTAGAGTCAGAAGCGAAAGATACCCCACCCATAAACGATATACGGACAAAGCGACCTTTGAAGCCTTTGTATGAGGCAACAAAAGGCGTGAAGAGGCTTCTTTTCGAAAGAGGGGTGAGAGAAACCTAGCCCACCTTTTTGCCCAACCGAACGGAGCAAAAATTAAGAAAAGTAGTAGCAGAAGGACGAATAGCCAAGGCTCGACAAATAACCCGAAAGGCTTGCATGGCTGCCCAATTGTTTAGATGAAGTTGAGATGGTGCTATACCCAGGATTCATAGAACCCCAACAACGAAATCATCAAAAGGGAGAATTACCCCTAAATCACACAGAACTGTTTCATACATATAAATGAAATCCGTCTCATCAGGTTTAGCAGATTGGTAAGCCCGCTCATCAAGGGAGCATGGTGCCATTGTGTAAGATGCAGCTAAATCAGGGTGGACCCAAATTCGTTGCGAGCGAGGCTCTCGACATCTGAAGGAAGGATAAGGGATTGATACTTTAACACATCAGTATGTAACCATTCAAAGCCCTCTGGGAGAGGGAGAGAAATAGAAGAATCACTAGAATGAGTGGGAATGTCTGAGGTCGGAGAAACGGGAATACCTAACATTGCGAAGAGGATGAATTGACGCACTAGAAAAAAAGTGGCAGAAGCGTAAGTATAGGAAGTGAGGAGGGAATGGAACCAAACACAACTGGAGGAAACTCTAGAAAAGGTAGCATTGGAAGGGGATGTTTCAGTTACAGCGAAAATGGATGTTTGCATGAAACATTAATGAAAGCTACACTGTAAATGAGAAGCCATCCATCATTACACCATCAAAAGATGGAGAAATGAGTCAAGGCAGGCGCGTGTAGTCATGGCGTGACTTTTGGATTTTCAAAAGTCTCCAACGAACCTCGTGATTAATTAGACCTCTATTAGTTGGACCAACCAATGGGCTCAGAAAAAAAAAAAAAGGCCCAACTCCATCTATTACAGACTCACCATCGGACTGCGAATGTTACAAGTCTTAAGAAAACTTGCTGATAAGATCTCCAGACCAATATCAAGCCCATATTATCCTGGCCCATTCAACAGTCGGATTCGGCCAGGTCCCAATTAATACGAATTCTTTATCCAGGTTTGTAACGAAAAGATGCCATCATTTTATTCGAATAAACCCAAAAAAAGAATGGGGCAACTGTGGATACCCTATTTCGTCCGAGTGTATACTTGCTAACTCAGAAAGACAGTTAAGTTGACCAGACATAGAAAAAGGAGGAAATAGGAGATCAAAGAAAAATGGTCATATCAAATGCCATAGCCAAAAAAAAAGAAAAAAAATGTTGATACAAGAACCTAGGGAAAGCCAGGAAAAGGATCTGAACTTTACATTCTGCAAATTCCTGAAAATGATGATAGTAACAACGTCAAGGAAGTCTTAGAACACTTACTGGTCAAAGAGAACAATGCATATTACTCCCCAAGAATGAACGAAACTACTCAGAATTGACCAGAGTCTGGTTATTCAGGGAGATAAAGGTTGTTAGCTCTAACAGGAAAGACAGATAGAACACTATAAGAGATTTCAAGGTTAATTCTCCTTGGCAAAAGGGGAAAGAAAGGCCAGTGGGGTAGGATAAGATTCCGCCAGCCTGTCCTGCATCAAGCCTCGACAAAAAGAATGAATGCAGGCATAGCGATTGACCAGGACTGTCACTCCACTGTATGATAGAGTACTTCATCATAAAGTCAACCCAGAAGGGGAGGAGTGGTCACTATCACATTAAAGGCAGAAGGGGAAGTAAACTCCTGGGGACATAGCATTATTAAATATCTGGGTGGAAAGTGTCTCTACCAAGATCGGAGTAATGATAGCTTTGGAGGGGAGGTCACCTATAAAAGGCTCAAGAGAGCCCAAGAAGAGGGAGAGAGCATTGGAAGAAGGAGAACTAGAAACCTCCAAGTCATCCATAAGGAGTTCGAAGAACATTATCTCTGGATACTAGGTTGGTCAAATAACTTATGTCCACGTTCATATTCCTTGAATGATAACGCGCTGTTAAACATGCAACCCAAGATTTTCTAGCTAGAAACATCCATTTGACCACAAAAAGGATGTAGCTTGCTGTATCGATATAGGTTGACATGTTAGGTGTTTCTCAACCAATGCCTAAGTTAAGAAAAATCCATTTTTTACTAAGACATCCCATTCATGGCATGGAAACTACATGAATGCTAATGCTTCCTGCATGCTGAGAGATGTAAAGGCGAGAATGACGCTTGCCAAGTCATGCACATTGAATCATTTCTCGTTCACCGTGTATAATCTTATGTAAATATGTGCTACATGTAAAGTTATGATATAAAAAAAATTCATTCATACCATGCATTTAATAGGGTAACTACTCGTTGGGGTAGACACAATTGAGGTATCGTACCTCTATTGCGTAACCGATTCCCGAACTTGAACTCTGGTTGCATGATCTGCCTTACCCTACGGTTTGGTTTTTCCACTATTCCAAAAAAAACATAGGTGGCGACTCCTAATTTTGTTTTATTGCCTTCTTCCAATGGAGACAATAAACAAAATAAAAGTTTTTTTTCGTTCACCAGACCCGTCGTGATCCAGGTTACGACAACTCTCTTGCAAGCCTCAAGTTATATTAGTTTTCTTTAGCACATTTGTGAGTGTTTTAGAGAAATAAAACAAAGTTTAATTTTGATATTGATAAAGTTTATATTTATGAAAATTAGCTTTAGCTTTGTGATTATAAGGTAAGTTATCAAAATCAATAAACTTAGATGATTTGTAATTAGATTTTATTTAGCTGAAATGGACAAATATAATTTGTCCCAAACACCCTCTAAGTAAAAAAAATCTCAATTGTTTAAGAACTGGTATAGATCTCAATGATTGAGAGTGAACCTCTATAAAATTCCTTGGTGCACAATTTTCTAACCATATGCTATTTTATATTATGTTTTCTTTAATATTTTGTGAGTTTTAATCAATCATATAGGCTCTTAATCATATATTGTACATTACATTCTCACTTTCTATGTCACTAACATTCCCCTTCTCAATCTAAAATCACTTTTTAAAGTGTATTGGATTGAATCTGAATTTTTTTAAAAAAAGTGATTGGATTGAATCTGAATTTTTTTAACAATCCAATTCACCTCCCTCTTGATTTGTTCTGCCATTTTTCTAACAATTAGTCTAACAATCATTTGTTATTCAAAATAATAATGACCCACTTTTATGTAATAATACTTATAATTATTACAAGTAAAACTCTTGCCTCCCTAATAAACCTTTTCACAAACACATGGCTGATTTCTCTAATAACATTGACAATATTTTAAATATGTTGCACAAATTTCACACATTTTTTGATATTCATTAGATTATTTTACTTTTAAATATGTAATATATTAAAATTAAAATATACTCTAACTAAAGATAATCTAAAATAACTTTATTGATCAACCGAATAACACGCATATCTAAGTCTAGTGTTAGTTATGTGAGGTGCTGCAAGTACATTTTATTAAGGAAGATACTAATAATTGGAAGGTAGTAGTACCAATAATGCTTAACCTAGAAAATGTGGTATAAAGAGAACTATTTTAATTGCTACGTCCATTTACTATATAAAAACTTACAATGTTTCTTGTGAAATGGACATCTCAAATTACCACTACGTGGATTTTTCTCTTATATTGAAGTTATTTTAATCATATTTGAATTTGGGATTCAACCAATGAGATGACCTCAATATTGTTAGGATAACTTCTACAATCTTAAATTGTGATTTGAGTCCAATTTAATTCTATAAAACCGACTTGTAAGGTAGATATTATTCTCTATTTATATATTCTATTAATGTCATATTACCAATCAATGAGAGATCTACAACACATTCACTTCACATCGAGAGTTGGATATCTTGAAAGTAAATCTTACGAGATTAAATATTTATGGATAATCCGATAATGACACGAGAGAATTAGAATAATTAGGCACAATGCACTTGTAAGTTATTAGCATCTTATGCTTATTATATAGTAATGTCATATATCAAAATTGTAATTTGAATCCATTCTATAATTTTTTTCATGTTTCAACGAGATTACTATTAGCTCAATTGATTGGGAAGTTTGTGATACGAGGTTTCTACACCCATATGACTGAACATCGTTGCTTTTAATTTCCTTCCTATATGGTAGGAATTTCATAATAGGATCACCAACCAAAATCCGAGGGCTTTGTTAAGTGAATATCTAGAAGTCTTAAAACATTGCAATTTTATGTATCACTTGAAATTCACAATATACATAATTTTAATTTTTGGGTCTTATTTTACCATTAATTACACGGAAGCTAGGCTTATGCAATCCACATCTAAGGTGTCTTATTTTACCGGTAATTATAGTGGTTCTTTCTTCTTTTTTTAATTTGTTTCCTTTATTTTTCTACTGGCAATAGATGTATTATTTTATATTATGTCCACTTGTTTTATTGGTAATTTGGTCCACAAAAGTTCGGAAAGATCCGAACAACACAAAGCTCAACTAGAGAACAAAAGCAAAATTCGCGTAAAAAATCAGACTGAATAATTACATCTACTTGGGGATTAATAACTATATTCTAATAGTTATATCCAATAGGTTTTCTCTGTTTGATTTTTAAAAAGAAAAAAGTTAATGTTCTTCTTTCAAAAAATAATCATTTTCGATTTCGGGATACTATTTTAAAAATTTTTCAAGACATAAAATTTGTCTCATTATATCTATTTACATGAAAATTATGGAACTCAATTAAGTTTCAAATCAAAAAGAGTAAAACTCTTTCATACATTCGAGAAAAGTTATTAGTTTCGCTACACATTCACTGGCGGAATGATGGTTTGAGCGCAGTGTTTTCCTTCTTTTCATTCTTTCAGTTATAAAATGTATATAATCAATAACAACCTATTCTCCGAGACAAAGAAGCAAGTTTGAGCGCACATAAATTGCATCGAAGATGGAACAACCACCCGACTTGAATTGGATGATACCTTTGCAAGTGAGGCTGGGTGCACTCAGTGGTGGACACGTTCAAACATTCAGCATTTCAAGAGTCACAAACCAGCTTGGAGACCCAAAGGAAACAGCTTTCAAGCCAAAAGTGATTTACATAGGTCTCTTACATAGAGAAAGCATGGTGCATGTCCCGTTAATAAAAAAACAAATGGCATTACATGTACAACTTTCTCAACCGAAAAGGAACCAAGCGCAAAACAAAAGATTAGAGGAAAGGCTCCAAGATTGCGGCACCCACATCCTCGACTTAGATAACAAAATCCTCGTAGGCTATCGAGGTAAAAACCAATTAGAACGACACGAGTTAGCTGAAATAATGATAATAGACGGTTGCTTCTTGTTGGAGTTTCTTATCAAGCTTGCCGATTTTATGAATAATACAACGACTCCATTTTAGAAGACGAGAAGAAGATAATATATGTTCTCAACAACATCACAATGTTGGATCTGATTCCCCACATCGTTCTCAAGGAGCTTTATAGGAAGGTCTTTCCCAATGACAATGACATCGACAATGATCACCGTGTTGTTAATATTATTTGCAAAGTCTTCGATTATCCCGAGGTGGATAATTAAGGAGGCTTTCACATACTTCACTTGTCCATAGTGGAACAGAGCCAGCAAGAGAGGAAGCACGTCAAGCAAGAGCTCTTGCGGTGTGCTAGACTTAGAGCTATCGAAATAACGATCAAAGTCGTAAATACTACAACTGCGCGGCATAAGTTGGTGGATTGATTCGACTTTGAGATAAGTTTTGACAGCAACGTGTTGTAGATCCTGTCGCTGGTTGTTAAAGAAACGACAAAGGTGTGGTTGAGGAATTTGATAGCATGGTAGCAGAATAAAAACGAGATCAGATGTAAATACACATCATATGCTTTGTTTTTCCAAGGTTTGCTTTATTGCAAGCATGACATTGAGTTGCTAGAGGAGAAGGGGATTATAGTGAATATGGGGAAGAAGAGTAAAGAAGAATTGTTGAATCTATTTGGGACGATTTCAAAGGGTGCTAAGTACATGGATAGGAATTATGAGGAAATATGTGGAAGGTTGAACACTGCATATGAGGAAATCTCTTATAAGTGTCTCTTTAAGTTTAAATAACTAATTTTTTCTTTGGTATACATGCTTGTTCAACCTTCCACAAATTTCCTCATAACTCCTATCCATGTACTCAGCACCCTTTGAAATCGTCCCAAATAGATTCAGCAATTCTTCTTTACTCCTCTTCCCCATATTCACTATAATCCCCTTCTCCTCTAGCAACTCAATGTCATGCTTGCAACAAAGCAAACCTTGGAAAAACAAAGCATACGATGTGTATTTACATCTGATCTCAGTTTTATTCTACTACCACGCTATCAAATTCCTCAACCACACCTCTACCGTTTCCTTAACTTAACAACCAACGACAGGATCTACAGCACGCTGCGATCAAAACTTATCTCAAAGTCGAACCAATCCACAACTTATGTCGCGCAACTGCGATATTTACGACTTTGATCGTTATTCCGACAGCTCTAAGTCTAGCAGCACACCGCAAGAGCTCTTCTTACTTGACGTGCTTCCTCTGTTCCACTATGGACAAGTGCATCAAGTGAAGTATGTGGAAGCCTCCCCAGTTATTCACCTCGAGGTAACCGAAGACTTTGCAAACAATATTAACAACGCGGTGATCATTGTCGATGTCATTGTCATTGGGGAAGACCTTCCTATAAAGCTCCTTGAGAACGATGTGGGGAATCAGGTTCTCCAACATTGTGATGTCGTTGAGAACAAATATTTTCTTTTCGTCTTCTAAAATGGGGTTGTTGTATTATTCATAAATTCAGCAAGCTTGATAAGAAACTCCAATAAGAAGTAACCGTCTATTATCATTATTTCAACTAACACGTGTTGTTCTAATTGATTTTTACCTCCATAGCTTGCGAGGATTTTGTTATCTAAGTCGAGGATGTGTGTGCCGCAATCTTGGAGCCTTTCCCCTAATCTTCTGTTTTGTGCTTCGGTTCCTTTTCGATTGAGAAAGTTGTATGTGTAATGTCATTTGTTTTCTTCTATTAACGGGACATGCTCCATGCTTTCTTTGTGTAAGACTTATGCAAATCACTTTTGACTTGAAAGTTGTTTCGTTTGGGTCTCCAAGCTGGTTTGTGACTCTTAAAATGCTGAATGTTTGAACGTGTCCACTACTGAGGGCACCCAGCCTCACTTGCAAAGGTATCATCCAATTCAAGTCGGGTGGTTGTTCCATCTTCGATGCAATTTATGTGCGCTCAAACCTACTACTTTGTCTCGGAGAATAGGTTGTTATTGATTATATACATTTTATAACTGAAAGAATGAAAAGAAGGAAAACACTGCGCTCAAACCATCATTCCGCCAGTGAATGTGTAGCGAAACTAATAACTTTTCTCGAATGTATGAAAGAGTTTTACTCTTTTTTATTTGAAACTTAATTGAGTTCCATAATTTTCATGTAAATAGATATAATGAGACAAATTTCATGTCTTGAAAAATTTGTAAAACAGTATCCCAAAATCGAAAATGATTATTTTTCGAAAGAAGAACATTAACTTTTTCCTTTTTAAAAATCAAACAGAGAAAACCTATTGGATATAACTATTAGAATATAGTTATTAATCCCCAGGTAGATGTAATTATTCAGTCTGATTTTTTACGTGAATTTTGCTTTTGTTCTCTAGTTGGGCTTTGTGGTGTTTGGATCTTTCCGGACTCTTATGGACCAAACCACCAATAAAACAAGTGGACCTAATACAAAATAATACATCTATTGCCAGTAGAAAAAGAAAAGAAACAAATTAAAAAAAGAAGAAAGAACCACTATAATTGCTGGTAAAATAAGACACCTTAGATGTGGATTTGCATAAGCCTAGCTTCCGTGTAATTAATGGTAAAATAAGACCCAAGAATTAAAATTATGTATATTCTAAATTCCAAGTGATACATAAAATTGCAATATTTTCTAGACTTCTAGATATTTGCCCAACAAAGCCCCTGGATTTTGGTACGTAATCCTATTATGAAATCCCTACCATATAGGAAGAAAATTAAAAACAATGATGTTTAGTCATATAGGTGTAGAAACTCCGTATCACAGACTTCCCAGTCAATTGAGCTAATAGTAATCTCATTGAAACATGAAAAAATTATAAAATGGATTCAAATTATAATTTTGATATATTGCATTACTATATAATAAGTATAAGATGTTAATCACTTCTTACAAGTACATTGTACCTAATTATGCTAATTCCCTCGTGTCATTAATGGATTATCCATAAATATTTAATCATGTAAGCTTTACTTTCAAGATATCTAACTCTCGATGTGAAGTGAATATGTTGGAGATCTCTCATTCATTGATAATATGACATTAATAGAATATATAAATAGAGAATAATATCTACCTTACAAGTCGGTTACAAATATTTAAATCTCATTAGGAGATATTATATAGTTATCTTTTAATTTGTTATTAGTTTATCTTTAGCTAGTTAACATTTACCCTATGAAAAGGGAGATTAGAATTTGTATAATTTAATTCAATCAATACACAATTTCTTTTACTTCCAATTTGGTATTAGAGCTCCAGATCTTGGGAGCTCTGTTTCCGCAGCCTCACTTTAGTGAACTACCACCATCTGACTAGATTCACACGTTGGTACAAGACTAGTCAAAATCCTCTTTGTTGTTCTCAACTATCGATGATAATGGCAGAAGACAAAGTCATTACCTTGGGACCTAATGAACTTCCAAATTTGGTGAGTTCTTATCGGTTTGACAGTCGCAATTATATACAATGGACACAATATATTCGTACTAGTGCAAGAAGTCGAGTCATATTGAAGGAAACGGCCCACCTAGAGATGACCCAAAGTTTGAAGCATGGGATGATGAGGATTCTCTGATTATGACATGGCATGGAACTAAATGACTCCGAAAATAAGCCGAAATTATATGTTCTATTCCTCCGCATGTGAGATATGGGAGAATCTCATTGAGACATATTCAATGAAAGAGGACTCTATTGCTTGCTATGATATTGAAAGCAAAATCTTCAACTCTAGACAAGGAATTCTCTCCGTAACAGAGTATTATGGGACTTTAAACGGGTTATGGATCAAGTTGGACCAGTACCAAGGATTGAAGATGTCCAAAGCTGATTCTGTTGCATATACTGGGCTCGTTGAAAGGGGGAGAATCTTTAAGTTTCTTCATGGCTTGAATTTTGAATACGATCCCAATCGGGTTCAGATTCTAGGTAAGGAGAAGCTTCCCTCTTTGTCTGAGGTATTTTTATTATGCGGAGTGAAGAAACCCGACGATCAGTCATGCTTGATAAAGGAAACTCAAACATAGGATCTACAATGGTGACAGGAAAAGGTCCCACAAAAAGATCAACTTCCGAAGAAAAACCATTCACAAAGAATAGTCATGGAGAATACTGTACGTATTGCAAACGATCAGGACATACCAAGGATACCTGCTACAAGCGTTATGGAAAGGAGAAAGTTCTTGAACGAATGGATGGAATAAAGGCTAGGCTCAACTCAAATGTGGGTGAATCAAACAACCTCCAATAAGGAGAATGGAGTTGAACATCCTTCTACCTCACAACTTGACCAAGATATTCAAGCCTTTAGTAAGGAGGAGATGGACCGCCTTCGAGCCCTCCTAAACTCAACAAGTAAGCCTCTAGGTTCATGTGGTTTGACTAAGAATGGTAAGAGTTCTTTCAATATTTTTGGTTTAGTTCCACAAAGCATTTGGATCCTTGATTCTGGGGCAACAAATCATATGACTCTGTTTCCTTTACATTTCACATCATACCTTAAAGTACCCAAAAGGAAACTCATTACTATTGCTAATGGAGATCATGTTCCTATTGCTGGATCTGGCAACGTCCAACTTCACTCCTCTTTATCTCTACACAATGTTCATGTTCAAAAACTAGCTAACAACCTTATCTCCATTCATAGACTTATACAAGATTGGAACTGTGCAGTGACATTTTTTTTGTTTTCATTGTTATTCAGGAACTTACAACGGGGAGGACGATTAGAATTGTTAAAGAGCAGGGTGGGTTATATTACTTACAACATACAAAGATAGGTAATAACACCAATAAAGAAAAATTGCTTTCTAGTCAACGGGCAACCTCAAAAACTTGGGCAGCTTCTCAAATTTGGCTTTATCATAAACATCTTGGACATCCACCGTTTGGGTTACTTAAGACAATATTTCCACATTTATTTACAAAAGACTCGGTCGAGTCCTTTAAGTGTGATATTTGCCAGTTTTCAAAGCACCATCTCACAACATTTTCCCATTCATTCTGATGTGTGGGGGCCAGCTAGTAACTCTATATTGGGGGCAAAGTGGTTTGTATCGTTTATTGATGATTGAACCCGTGTGACATGGATATTTCTTATGAAACATAAATATGAGATTTGTCAAATATTTGTTGATTTTTTTCGTCTCGTCAAAAATCAATTTAATAAATCCATTAAAAGACTACGGTCAGACAATGGTACCGAATTTGTAAATCTTGTGTTTTCAAGTTTCTTAAAGATAATGGTGTGGTTCATGAACTGACATGTGTGAATACTCCCCAACAAAATGGGGTTGCAAAAAGGAAAAACCGTCACCTCCTTGCAGTTGCTAGAGCCCTCCTCTTCCAAATGTTTGTTCCTAATGTATATTGGGGAGAAGTTGTCCTAATTGTCGCCTATCTCATCAATAGGTTACCCACTCGGGTCTTAAACGGTATTTAGTCCAATTAAACATATATTATCCTTCTTTCCTTCTTCTCTCCTAATGTTACGCTTACCAAGTTGTGTCTTTAGGTGTGTCACCTTTGTCCACTCTCATAATCCACATCGTGGGAAGTTAGATCCAAAAGCTGTCAAATGTGTTTTCATTGGTTATCCCTCAAATAAAAAGGGTTTTAAGGGTTATCATCCTCCGAGTCGTTGGTTCATCCTCCGAGTCGTTGGTTCTTTGTCTCAATGGATGTTACTTTTCATGAAACAATCATTATTTGATGGTCCTCCACTTCAGGGGGAAAATTATCTAAAAGTCGAGTCTGTCATCGAGTCATTACCTTTTCCTACTCACGATGTTCAAGTTCAAGTTCAAGAAGTCACGCCTACTCAGGATATTCAAGTTCAAGAAGTCATGAAACTCACTTTGGTCCCAAAGCAAGTCTGAGCTGGATGTAAGTATCCCTGATAACTCAATTGAGGAGCAAGTTCAATTGTTTGAGCTGGAGGTAAGTATTCCTAATAACTCCATTGAGGAAGTTACTGATGACATGCCTATTGCTGTGAGGAAAGGGAAACGATCATGTGTCAAGTATCCTATTTTTCAATTCGTGCATACTGACCATCTCCCTGTACAACATCAAAGTTTTATTGTTGTCATTGATGCAATCAAATCAAAACACCTACATCAGTACAGAAAGCTTTGAAAGATAAGAATTGGGCTCAAGCAAGGAAAGAAGAGATGGAGGCGTTAGAGAAAAACTCAACTTGGGAGATTATTGATAGGCCCAAAGACAAAAGAATTGTAGGTTGTAGATGGATATACACTGTGAAGTGTAAATCTGATGGACCCTTGAGCGATACAAGGCAAGATTAGTTGTTAAAGGATATACACAGACTTATGGAATAGATTATGAGGAAACATTTGCCCCTATAGCAAAGATGAACACGGTAAGAGTTATTATTTCCTTAGCCACCCACTTTGGCTGGAACTTGCAACAGTTTGATGTTAAAAATGTCTTCCTTCATGGAGAGCTAGAAGAAGTCTACATGGAGATTCCCCCAGGATTCTATTCTCACAATGAGAAGAACAAGGTATGCAGACTCAAAAAGGCATTGTATGGACTTAAACAATCTCCTCGAACATGGTTTGGAAGATTTGCTCAAGTCATGATATCCCTCAGATACGCATGCAGTCAAGGAATCATACTCTCTTTATAAAACATTCTCCTAATGGTAAACTCACCCTTCTCCTAGTCTATGTAGATGATATGATTGTTACAGGTGATGACGAGATTGAAAAACTAAATCTAAAAGAAAAGTTGGCAACACAATTTGAAATGAAGGAGTTAGGAAAGCTGAAATACTTCCTTGGGATTTGAAGGAGTTAGGAAAGCTGAAATACTTCCTTGGAATTGAGGTTGCATATTCCAAACAAGGTATTTTATCTCCCAAAGGAAGTATGTACTTGATCTCCTCAAAGAAACAGGAAAATTGGGATGCAAGATCTCAAGGGTACCTATTGAACAAAACCATAGGATTGGGTGTGAGGAAAGTCTAATCATAGAGAAGTCTCAATATCAAAGATTAGTGGAAAAATTGATCTACTTATCCCACATTAGGCCAGATATTGCCTATGTTGTTAGTGTGGTCAGCCAATTTATGTATGATCCTAGGAAAAGGCACCTTTAGGCAGTTGAAAGGATCCTCCAGTATTTGAAGGCGAGTCCAGGAAAACAAAACCATAGGATTGGGTGTGAGGAAAGTCCAATCATAGAGAATTCTCAATATCAAAGATTAGTGGGAAAATTGATCTACTTATCCCACACTAGGCCAGATATTGCCTATGCTGTTAGTGTGGTCAGCCAATTTATGCATGATCCTAGGGAAAAGCACCTTCAGGCAGTTGAAAGGATCCTCCAGTATTTGAAGGCGAGTCCAGGAAAAGGACTATTGTTCAGAAAAGCATGAATGTTGTCCATAGAAATATATACAGATGCAGACTATGCAAGATCGATTATGGATAGAAGATCCACCTCAGGATACTGTATGTTTTTAGGAGGAAAAATCTAGTAACTTGGAGGAGCAAGAAGCAAAATGTGATTGCTAGATCTAGTGCAGATGACGGAGAATTGAGCCATGGCACGGGGTATATGTGAAGGATTGAGGATGAAGATTATTCTTGATGACCTCAAAGTAAAATATGAGGGACCTATAAAGTTGTTTTTATGACAACAACTCAAATTTATAAAGTATTATCCATAATCCAAAGGTCAAAATACGATAGGACAAAAACACATTGAGATTGATGACCTTCATTAAAGAGAAGTTAGACATTGGACTTATAGTCACAAAGACATGTTCCTCTGAAGTTTCAAGTGGCAGATGTTTTCACCAAAGGACTCTCTCCAACTAGATTTCAAGAACTCAATGGTGACAAGTTAAGAATGATTGATATTCATTTACCAACTTGAGGGGGAGTGTTGGAGATATTGTAAATATCTGATAAGATATGATAAGATATGATAGACAACTTATTAAGAGGTTACATATATCTAAATATCTTATTAGATTAAGTGGTTACAAATATTTAAATATCTCATTAGGAGATATTATCTAATTATCTTTTAATTTGTTATTAGTTTATCTTTAGGTAGTTGACATTTACCCTGTAAAAAGGGAGATTAGAAATTGTATAATTTAATACAATCAATACACAATTTCTTTTACTTCCAATTTATCTTCCCAAATAGAATCAAGAACGGGTACGGGTTGCAAAAGACCTGCTAGGACTTGAGTTGAATACTTGATTTGCTGACAAGTGATGCAAAAAGCTATGTAGGCCTCAACCGAATGTCACATGATGCCAAAAGAAATTGGCAGCTAGCCGAACCAGTGTGTGTTTGACTCCTGCATGTCCTCCCCATGGTGTATTATGAAATTCAGGAATGAGACGTTCACATAAAGGAGACTAGGGAGTAACCACATAACGACCTCAAAACAAGATCAACCCATAAAGTTGTGTATAACCAGCAGGAAGAAGATCTTGCTGGTGTTGGCGATGAAAGGCCAGCAAATAGGGGTCAATAGCATTGGCTTGATGCAATTGTTGAAGGATTTCGAATGTGGGCCTAGAGACGAGAGCTAGTAAGGATGGGTGATTGTCAGACGACCAATCAATTGGAACTAACCACCTATCAACCAATCAATCGGAACTCGTGATAAGGCATAAGGTACTCGGTTAGATGCACCTGGCTTATACTCTATATGAAACTGAAATCCAAGGAGTTTACGCATATATGCTTACTGGTTAGGGGTCTGAATCACCTGTTAAAGTAGTTCTTTGATGGTGCTATGGTCCGTGCGAATCACAAAGAAATGACCCAAAAGGATTTGACACCATTTGAGCACCGCCTCAGTAATGGCATAAAGCTCCTTAATATATACAGAGGATGCTTGAAGCTTCAATGCCAACATTAGAAGCATCAGTTTCAATAACGAAATCCTGTGAAAATTCTGGAAGTCTTAAGACTGGGATTGTCGTCATGGCTTCTTTCAAGGCCTCAGGAGTTGTTGAGGCAGTCAGCACTCAAAAGCCTTGTGGCAGAGGATGTTAGTCAAATGTCACATGCTAGCATAGCCCGAAATGAAACGACGGTAATATCCTGTAAGGCCCAAGAAACTGCGGAGTTGTTTCACATTGATTGGTAGGGGCCAACGTACCATAGCTTCCACCTTATTAGGGTAAGCCTGAACACCCCTGGAAGAGACAATGTGCCCTATATAATCAATGGACTCTTGACAAAAAAGACATTTGGAGAACTTAACATAAAAACTGTTAGAACACAAACAACTCAGAACCAAATCCAAATGCATGCAAATAAGCATCCAAAGAAGCACTATAAATCAAGATATCGTCAAAAAAAGACAAGGAACGTGTGACCTTGAAGGAGGATGGGTGTTGCTTTACAACAACATTGGCATGTCAAGAAAGTGCCACAACCTGTTGTTGCGACACGAAAGCACCAGATCGGTGTGACAGGCAAACCTAAACAGGCTTAATAAAATTGTGGGTACTCCCACTATCAATGAGGATTGGAAAGCAAAAGAAGCCATAAAAACCTGTGACGCGAAGAGAGCTTCCTTTTAACTAGCTGAACAAAGCATGAAGGCTAGAAATATCCTCGGAAACATCTACAGAAGGGGCATCTTCTGTAGCGGTGGCAGCGGATTCATCAAAGTCATCATCCTCAACCAAGGAGGAGCAAATATTTACTCCTACATCGGTAGGTAGGCTCTCGAATTTCTCGTTGCAATTGTAACATAAACCTTTCTCACGATTATCGCAATGTTTTGCGGAAGAGAGACATTTGATAGGAAGTGGTGGTATTGGGAGTAAGGGTGGTAGGGTTGATGTGGATGCAGATGATATGATAGTGGGCCCATTTGTGCCTTAGGTGTAACAAAAAAAGCGTTGGGCCCATTAAAGACCCATCAGCCTGTGTCTAGGTAAAAAGGCTGTGGAATTGGAACCCATGTCATATCAATGGCTAAAGTCTCGTGACGAAGAAACTGATGAGGAGGGGCTTAGAAGTACCTGTAACTTGATCGAGGAGGTCCTTGAAAAATGATGCCGAAATAATTTTAAAATTATTAGATTTCTCTTGTGTTTATAATGTATGTTATAATTTATGGTGAATATCTCAATAGACACGATTTTGTAGTGTTTAATATTGTTGAACCGAAATTAAATTAAATATAAAATGGAGTATGTACGTATAGAATACAAAAAAGAAACATGTTATTCAAGAAACCTTTAAAAATAAAGTGAAGAAACCTTTAAAAATAAAGTGTGAAAAAGTCAGTCTAGTGTTTAATCTAATTCTAACTAATTAAAATTAGCTAATACATACTATAAATTCTAAAGAAAATGTTATGAACCAAAGGTTTTCGCATCCTAAAGGTCTACCAACAAAAATTTCAAAATTTAGTCAAAATATACACAGGAAGGCTCAATAGAGATGTTATAATTTCAAGTTGAATTTTGACATAAAGGAGGTCCAACTAGGTTGAGCTCAAAAGAAAAAAATTGTATATCTTTGTTTTAACCCGACAAAGTCATCAAGATGATCCAATTTGAAAGTTTGTAGCTTCATATATGGTCTCCACAAAACAACAACATTATAATGAAAAGTAAATCTAAAAATAAGTAAAAAGTAGCAATTAAGTCCAATTAGATCCAATCACTCAACACTCAGTAGTAAATGTGTCAATATTAACCATAAAAAGATGTCAAATATGTCGAACATAAGTCAGTACCTCAAAGTACTTTATTAGTCCTCAAATTGGCCTTAAAAATTAGCCACCAAACTTGTGTGAATTTAGAGAGATTACTTTTCAAGTCTCCACGTGGTTGGGCCAAAATGATGACACATTACATCCTAAAATGTCTTCCATGGTGGCAATATGCTATTGTGCATTACCCATTGAAACCAAGCATTAGCACAACCGTCCAAGTGAAAGGAAACAATCTGCAATTAAGAATCCTCGAGAGTGGAGTGAAAGTCACAGAATGCTTCAATCTGAAATAGTCAGTCAAATGGATTCGACCCATCAAAACAGGGAACATCTAACTTCATGGAATGAAGGGGCGAGTTAATCGACTGAGGACCCAATGCCTCGAAACCTGGTGTTGAGTTGTGCCAAAATTCATTACAAAAAGGTAGCTAACTTGGAACAACATAGAGCATAAACTGTTGGGGGCTGTTATTGGGATCGAACAAAGTATCAAGTTGTTGTTGAGAGATTAGAGAATTGTGCGAAGAATCAATGGACATTAATGAAAGCACTAATGATACAACTTGCAAGAAGAAAACAATAGAATGTATAGAAGGCCACTCTTTGGGTGAGGGCTTACTCCAATAAAAAGAAAGAAAATAGAATTTTTGGAAGAAGATTGGAAAGAGAAAATTCCTTTTTTATTGCATATCCTTTGCAAATTCACCAATACTATATATATAGCACAATTTCTAACATAATAACAAAAAATTTGTAAAAAATGCAATTAAATCAATAAAGTGAATTAGCTCCTACCAAAGGTCTAATAAATTGGTTAAGATACACTTGTAAGTATCAAATACTTAACACATGTAATCTCTTATCTATGCTGGTTTTACAATGTCACAATTTGAATTTGTCTTAAAACTTTATTTCTTTCTCATTGAACAAAACATTTAATTGATGTTGTAAATTCATATAAAATTTGTAATTTATAACATGATTTTTTTACATTTAATATTAGAGTTAATTTTATATGATTTAGACCTTATTGTTAAATATTGTTTTTTTTTATTTCACAATTTTATT
This sequence comes from Mucuna pruriens, assembly GCA_025330945.1. Taxonomy (NCBI): domain Eukaryota; kingdom Viridiplantae; phylum Streptophyta; class Magnoliopsida; order Fabales; family Fabaceae; genus Mucuna; species Mucuna pruriens. Next base: position 1,232,855 of record JAENHJ010000545.1, read on the forward strand.
TTGTATGCGAGTTTTGGTAATATTGTTTTTTTTTAGTATGTGTGATTTTTTATATAAATTGGATCTCCAAACTTATAGGCGTCGGCAAGTTATAATTGTTATGCTGCCTAAGTTTAATTTTTAAAAGTTTTAATTGCTAAAATGATTTTTTAATTTCTATTCTCAATTGCTCTATCTATTTCAATTGAAAAAAAACTTCAATAGTTGAATCCGTGAGATTTAATTGCTGTTGCGGTAATATATTGGTGCCCAGTTAATTTTTTTAAATTGCGATTTTAAGTATAATGGCAATTTTAATTGGTTGCACTGCTCCTAATTTAATTTGTTATTGATGTTTTTATTTCAATTGAACGGGTGTTTTGGCGCGCAGCAGCCACGTTGTCCTAGTTTAGCATATAACTCGAAAAAAAAAAAAAAATATATATATATATATATATATATATATATATATATATATATATATATATATATATATATATATATATATATATATATATATATATATATATATATAGATATATATATAAAAGAGGAGGGGAAGACAACTCACCAATAACGCTTAAATGTTATTATTTTTACATTGATATATTTTATTTTGTATCTTATGTTAACTGTTTTTTTAGTATTCATCTTCCCACTATTTTGTATTATTTCATGTTGTGTTAGCTTATTTTCTACTCTATGATTATGTTAAATTAGTTTACTTTATTCTATATTTTTGTATTATTTATTATTTATTGAATTATTCAATTATTAAAATTATTTAAAATAACTAAAATTTTAATAAAAAAATAATTAAATTAATTAATATTTTATGATTTAAATATGTTTTGTTTATCTATATATAAGTTAGGATTTTATTTTATTTTTTTTAACCTTTTATGGTACAATATATATTTTTCTTTTATACTCTTTTACTGGGGAAGGGGCTGTACATGATTGTATAGTGTAAACGTAATTTTATCGGTTAGTCATATAGTTAGGGATTTCAACGGGGTGGATACGCTATTCGTGGAGATTGTCTTGTACTTGTATTCGTACAGGTATTTGTGGGTATTTTAAAAAAAGAATTAAATATTTTAAGAAACACTTTAATAATAATTTTAGTTATTGTTTACAATTTTTTTTAAATAATTTAAAGATGAAGAAAGTAAGATTATTTAAATATTCTATATAATTACACTTTAAAAATTTAAATAATAAAATATTTTAATCTCATAAGTCCACACAAAAGTCAATAAATTAAAATAATTTAATTTTCATAAGTCTAAACAAAAATTAATAAAATCCCATAAGTATAAATAAAAATAAGTAAATTGAAATAAAATCGCTCAATAAAATTAACACATACTCAATATATATTAACAAAAAGACAATTAGATAATTTAATATTTGCAGGTATGAATACATACCTTTGTCCCATTATCAAACGGATAAAAAAAACTCATACTCATACATACTTATGAAAGCTATTTATTTTTTACCTGATAGCAAATTTTATCCACAAATATTCATAGGTATAAATTTTGCTATCCTTACCCACAAATCATTGTTCTTTTTTAAAATGCTATTTTTGGATGCAAGTGAAATTAATATACATTCACACATTTACAAAAATATATTTTCATGTAAATATATTTTTGACAATTAAAATTAAAATATGATATGAATTATTTTAATTAAAATTAAATTATGATATAATTTACTTTTTAAATAATAATTAACTTAATTATAATATAAATTATTTTTAATTAAAATTAAATTAATTACAATACAAATTATTCTTTTTAACAAGAATCAAATTAATAATGATAATTATTTTGGATCATAATTATTATAATTAATTCTATTAATACCATAATTAGACGAATTGTATCATTTAATTTAATTTTTTATCATAATTAATTCGATTATTATTAAAAAAATAAATTATTTTATAATTATCTTAATTTTATTAAAAAGCATAATTTGAATCATAATTTAATTTCAATTAATGTCATAACAAAAATGTTTCCATTCCGTATTTTGTCGAGACATTTACTACTACCAATTGTTACACATAAGAAATAAGTATCAATCAAAATAATTTTGTCAAAAGAAAAATTGTTTAAAAAGTAGGGTGTGAACTTATCCTAAATGTGTGTCAGAATCACAAAGCTCGTGGATGTTTCTAAGTTCGAATCCCATGTTCAAAAATAAATAAATGAATAAATTACTAACAAATTAGGAAATGCAATATCATAATAGAGGAAAGCGTATTATATTGGAACAGTAACGAATTATCTATCATGAGAGAAAAAAGTTAGAATTCTTTCAGCTAAAAGCAGGTCCACCAACTTCTAGTGGCTCAATCAGATATGCCTAGCAAATTCATAATATACCCCAGTTATTTGAAGCGGGTTAAAAATCTGTCAGAAAATGATATAACTAGCTTTTAAAGTTTCACTTGAAATCCTTGGCCGGTACAAAATGCTACAATAACGGGACCAGCCAAATCACCAGCAGCACACCCTGAAGAAAAAGAAGACCCGATTAAGCCTTGTGAAGTTACACAAACAAGAATCAGCTTTAACACAAATCAAGCACAAAAAGAAACAATTTTGTAAGAGGAACACTCTCTGTTGTTGGTTAAATTTTATTAAAAATTATAAAATCACAAATATGCTCATTAAATAAGTGGGACCCACCAAATTGTATTTTTCATTAAATTTCAACTAATAATAATGTTCAAAAAATTATATTAAAGAGTGTTACTGTGTTGTTTATAATCTTACCAATCCACTGGCCAAGCGATGGTCGAACAAGGGTTGCACCAATTCCTGCTCCTATGGAGGCAAAAATTAAAGATGAAGTACATCTAACTGTAGTAATGAAAACCTTCTGTCCAAGAACTCCAACTTGCTGGGTTTTGTCAACATCATTATCCTTGTCCTGAACCTTGAATGTGGAGGAAAAGAATCGATATAAATCAATGCCTACTTGGACAAGCCATGATGCTGCAACTCCAAGCATGTGTCCTGTATAAGATAGTTGATGAAGTCAAAAGCTCAGAGAATCTCATAAAAGAACAGATAATTCATGGCTTGCTTTGACCTCTGAATGTTGTTCTGGTCACACAACAGAAGTAAACCAAAGTAGGCATGTTCCTTCCAGCCTTGCGAGTTGCTGATCTAGGGACATCTGTTCAAGAAATCCAAAAAATCAACTACTTGTAAGTTGTAAGATCTCTTGGAGAGCTCGGAATATACAACAATCTCTCTAACTCGTCAAATTTTAATCGATTTTGCTAGTAAATAATAACTGCTTTATGAAAGCAAGGACATCTAATCACTAAAATATAGCTGCATTTGAAAGAAGTATGCTATAAATACAACAATTCATATAACAAATTATACAATACTACTTTTTTTATTTTATTTCTCTTCATCTCATCATTAATTACACCACACACTTCTCTCTCCTCTCTCCTTTTCTCTCTCTTGTATAATTTGTTGTACAAATCATAGCAGTTAATTTCAGATAGCGGAACAGAGCAACCGACTCCCGAACTAGAATAGCAAGATAACGGATAGTGGGATGACCGCTATTCTAATATTATATATATATATAAACTCAAAAACATGAATATTACTCAAAATTCATCAACTAACAACTATCAATAATAATAAAAATTCATAAAAGCCTTAAAATTCAAATAGTCAAATACAATAACTTCTTAAAGATCCCACTGATGATATAGGTGTACCACTGCCACCAACAACAATAGTGGCACTGGTTTTTTTTTTTTTTTCTATTGATCATTGGTTGGTTGGGAACCATATGCCATAATTGACGCCTTGAAGGTTCTATTGGCCAAAATAAAAAAGGCACATAATAGAACAATGTTAAGAAAAGGGGAAAAAATATTGCTACAGAGGAATCAGACAAAGAAAAGGGACAGATAGAAACAGAAAAAAATAAATTAAAGAAAAACGGAGAAGACAGAGAAGGCAAACGAAACAGAACAAAACAGCTTTGCCGGAGAAGGCAAACGTTGCCAGAGAAGACAGAACAGCATTGTCGGAGGTTGCGTTTTAAAACGCAAACAAAAGAAGGCGAAGGAGAACTCAGACAGAGGAGACAGAACAACTTAGACGCAAACAACAAAGAACTCAGACGGAGAAGACAAAACAGCAACAGAGAACTCAGACAAAAGGAGAAGAAGAACAAAGCGGAAAACACAGTTTTGAAACCCCTAAAACCCTGCGTTTTGAAACCCAATAATACCCTCACTAATGTTTAAAAGTGAGGTATTTTCGACTTTTTTTCGTCCGGCAGCCAAAAACCCTGCATTTTACCTTCCAGCATTCTATGGTACAAATAGCATTTTTCCATTTGAAAACAGTTTGAGAGAGAACATACCTTTAAGAAGTTTCCATGCCATTCTTTGTGAAACATAATGAACAGCAATTCTTTCTAAAATCCTTCTAGTGGTCACAACGGTTGTCTGTGATGGCATCCAAGACACGTTTAACACAACAAGTTTTAAACATTATAAGAATACAGAGAAACACAATGAAATATACATGATGTTGATCCACACATAATAGAGAAAAAGTTAAGGAATCAAACTAATTTACTAGGTAACTTTAGTAATTACCAAATAAAGGGAATAACTTAAAGGAACCATAATACCAATTTGGTTATCGCTGAATCAACAACAACAAGGTCCAGCAGGAACATAGAGCATCAAAAGGTACAAGGTTAGTGTGAAGGAAGATTTCAAATGAAGATAGTCAATTCTGAAAAGTTAACAAATTCCAGCATATAAATACATCTTTCTCAAACATCAAATTTTTGGGGAGATTACTTAGATTGGTAGCATGGGCTTAAATAGATTGATAAGTGCAATTTTGAGTAATATAACAAATATAATAGTAAATTATAACATTCCTTAATAACAGTTTAAGTTTGTATAGTTTTTGGTAAGAGTACTCCTGTAATAAGTAGATGTACATTATTCCTATATAACAGATGCAATAACAGAGATAGAAGACCTTTGAAGAATACAACAATTTTGACCACATTAATTCTGTAAAAATTTTATTCCTGGATATTATTAGATACTCAGTAAATTATATCAACTGATCAGAAGCAATTTCAAATGTAGTTTAGAAATAAGGACATAGTCACATATTATACAGGTCTGCATTGATATAGTCAACAAGATTAATATTTAATAGTATTGATGAAGACAATGGGGGACTATTATAGTTAAATGTTGAGCTGCTTCTGGTATTATTGTCAATGAGCACTGTTCACACAGTGGAAGTACTATTCATGCTATTGTAATGCAGGTATTTTTATTTGTCTCTTATTTTCTTTTCCAGTTACTTTAGATGGCTACGATTAAGTGAATTCTACGGATTAGAATTGGTTTTCACTTAGATTCTATATATTGAGAGGTTTAACAGATAAAACAATGGCACTCACAGTTTTCTAAAATAATAGCAGTTTTCTTTTATATTCCCTGACTGCTAGTTAGACCAGCCCATTCTTTGTTGTGTGCCAAATCTCCTTTCCGATTCTTCTCTCCCTAATTATTGAATGCTAGAAATTCAACCCTGGGGCTGTTATCCTACCACAGTTTCATAATCAAAGGTTAAGTCAATCCATAATGGCACGCCAGCACATAGTAAGAGTTCCTATGCTTAGCCAAGTTTAAGAGATAGCCAAGATATGACAAATGTTCATGCAACCTCTGCAAGATGAGAAACTTATTAATAGGAACTGGATCGGAAAATCGAAAAAATAAGAAATAAAAGGAATTTTATTGAATGAAAACTCCCCCTGAAGCAGAAGTAAGGTGATGCTGAATCAAAAAGAAGATAAAACAGTACAAATCTCTCTCAACTACAAGATATTCAAGGTTCCTGGTTCTCCACTCTTACACTCTAGTTCAGAATCTCCTTACCCTTTCATATGTCCTGTTGCTCTCCCTTCTCAAATGCAGTTAGGACTTAGGATCTCCAACTGTCAGTGGCACACAGCTGAAACTGACCCAAGTTCCATTCCCCTTTGCTCACCCTTATTCCTTTGGATCTATGAGCCCAAATACTCCAAAAATGGTGAAGTATCAATGCTGTACACATATCTGATAATAGTGTGCATACAATATGCCTAGACACATATCCAGGGAGTATCCTCCAATTTTATTTTTTATTTTTTAAAGTTTATTGATGTTTGAGATGGGCTCCAATACTTTGAATAAGATTAAAATTAAATATGGCTCCAACACAGCTCTACCTTTTCCTTCATATCCTCAAAGCTATAGTAAATAGTTAGAAATTGTACAGAGCCAATAGTTAAATTGAATAAAAAACAAATGACGCCTTCTGCACATTCTGACATGGATTGGGGGGAATATGTAATTTTTGTGACATGTGCACAAGGGAAAGAACATATTCTAATTCAGGCAAGGGAAAGATAAGATACTATGGTTTTTTTATATGATCACAATACACAGATAATATTTTGCAAAATTGAGATTTGAGATCAACATCCACTGATATGGTTATGTATTCATGAGAAACGATCAATATCCTTTTACAAATATTGTGCATTAATGTAAAATATCTTTTTTAGTTCATGCTAATGTACCTAGGCCTTATAGTATCTTGAATCAAATTTCCCATATCTCTGTCATATCATACCCATGTCATACCAAGTAAGTGGACTTCATTGCTTTTGCTTTTGCTTCTAATATTCACCTTTCTAATTGCAGGTCTACGAACACTTATATTAGAGATCAAGTTGGACCTCTTGTGCAGATTCTAAAGGTCAAATCAATCAAGAGGACATTCTGGAAGGTTGTCTAGAGTCTAGATGATGAATGTGATGACAAAAATGTAAACTGCTTTTATGAAGGAAGAAGCCAAAGCTAGAGCCCCACTAATCAAATCTGCAAGGTGGATTGGAGGAAACTAATTTTTTTATAAAAGAAAAAAACTAGTAATATAGCTATACAGGTCCCCAAAAATGTACATTGCTTGCAATTTTAGACTTTGGTTTTGTTTGTAATTATTACAACTTTTGGTTTCTAGGCTATATAAAAGATGTTTAACGGTTGTTGGCCTGTACAGAGGTGTTCAGAGTTTATTAAATAACAATACTTTTCTCCAATGGTACCAAGCTGTTAACCAGAAGACATGACATCTTTATGCATAGAACTCCATGCCCAATATTTTCTCTCCCTATTTTTTCTTGAAAGAAACAATTTTATTCCTAGGGCCATCACCCTACATTAAGTATGACCTAAGAATAGGACAGTGTTATTTAAGTGTAGAGAAGGTTGTAGGTTCACTAAATTCCACATGTCAAAACAAAAGCTTGGTTTGATAAACAAATAGAAAGAATAGAAACAACAGTCCTCCTCAATTAACATCTTTGTCTATCTAAGTCTGAAATGAAGAGCAGCTACTTATGAATTAGACATGAGGTTTCCAGAGATACAAGCTACATATGCAGCTTAACAGTATTGTCACTAATACCAAGTAACAAATCACTCATAGCAATCTCAAATTGTCAATATATTGCAGGATATAAATTTTACTGAAGCAAGAATAGAAAAAATAAGATAATATCTCACCTCACGTAAGATTTGCTTCACCGATTTTTTGAAGGGAACAACCAGATCAACATGGTGCTCTTGATTCACTTCCAGGAAATCCTCATCATCTTCTATTCGGGGCTCCAAAAGAGGCAAATAGAACATCAAGAATGACCTTAAGGAAGTCATTGCAAATGTCCTCAATTCAAAAGCAGAGAAGAGAGGTTTAGGTTCCACATTATACTGCTTGGTACTATATCTTAGAGCATTATTTTTAAAATTCCTTTCAAAAGAACTTTGTATATTTGAAATGTAGTCTTCTGATAATGCTGCACCAGCATCACAATATGCAACTGATGACCTGAAATTAAAATAGCATGACCTGAAATTAAAGTAGTATGACAGCTAAATTTAAATATACGCTCTTTGCTCAAGGTTAAACCAAAGTAGGACAGACTTGTCTGCTATACCACAACTCAAAACACTCAATCTACAAACATCACAGATGTTCACCAGTTTTCCTTCTTTCAGTCCTCCAAAATACCAAAACGCTAAAATTGGATCAATGGTAACTCCTTCAAATATGCTACTAAATCCCCTTATACATACACACACAGCAACAACAACAATTCTTTGAGTATGGTCCATATTATAATTATAATTCAATAACAAAAGAAAAGAGTTGTCGTAATAGGACAGAGTGATTTCCTCAAGCAAAATATCTTCTTTAGAAGAAATGGAGAGGAAAATCAAACAGTCTTTAGCAAAGTGTTTGATGAATGATAACTATAAGCCCCTTCCAAAAGTAACAATGCTAATGGAATATATTTAACCTCCCAAAATACTTATACAAAGCAAATTCCAATTTCTCTCATGAGTATGGCCATGTCCTTGTAATGAAGCCTATCTCCATCTCATATTATGATTTCTTCCCCCAACCTGTTTTTAACACTTCCAAGCAAACAATCATTACAACAAATAAACTGTTTCACCACAATTAAACATTATAATGACATTTTTAAAATCTTATACTTTTTAACAATTTCACAAATAAACGTAAGTGTTGAATAGATTCCAATTTATACCATAATACCAACGAACCAAACTACATCCTAATAATCAGAATACTCAGACTATCAAGAACCCATTTATCCTAAAAACAAATTTTCACCCCAGATAAACTTTGAAAGTAGAATGCATAGTAATCCAAAGCCAAACCCAAATCTCCAAACCAAACCAAACCAAACAAATCATAGTTTATCAAATTGCACATCCTTAACCTAGAGCAAAATCCTTCGGTACAACAAAGCAAACACACCCCTAAAACACTAACAACAACAATGAATAGAAAAAAGGAGTCAGAGCATACCCAAACAAAGCCCTTGAGGCAAAACCGGTCCCCGCAGCAAAAGATGCTGCAGCAGCAGTAGCAGCGGCAGAGGCAGAAAAAAAAGCACTAGAAGACTGCAAGACGTGAGAAGAGTGCAATCCAGAGCTCAAGTTTGGGTTTTTCCTCCATAGATCTAGAAGTATAGCAATGCCCACCATTTTTGGAACTTTCAATGGTCGGAAAGCTTAACCCACCCGCTTATGTTGAGTTGACAAATTATGAGTGAAATCTCACCTAAATTTTAATTAAAATAAATAAATAAATTAGTACTGAGAATGTAATAAATTAGTACTGAGAATGTAATAAATTCATAATTTCACGCAATGAAATGGATGAAACTTGACAGTGCGTTTCATCCTATTGCATAGACAAATGTAAAGAATACAAACATTGGCTATGAGATTCGTATTATTAAAAAAATGAAATACGAGACTCATAATTATAAACTCACCTCCTATTTAGAAAAAATGAAAAGTTTAAAAGTAAAAAGTAAAGAATCTACGGAACCCACGTATATATTTCACTAAGATTGTGTTAGGATGGAGCATTTTAGACTTCTAAAGAATTTAAATTTTTAAGAATTTCAAATGCTTCAATTGAAATCTTTTATTTTTAAATTTTTTTGTTTGGATAAAAAAAATCAAATTTCTCTATTTTTATATTTTCTTGTTTGGATAAAGTAACCTTGAATTTGTTTTTCAAATTTTCATGTTTGGATAAACTAATTTTAAATTTTCTTATTTAAATAAAAATCAAATTCTAAAATTTTATATTTGAATAAAACAATTAAATTTCTTTCATTTATAAAATTGTTTATTCAAAATAAAATAATTAAATTTTCTTTATTTATATATTTATGTTTTAGTTTTAATTTTATATCATTAAAATATAATTGGAATATATATATATATATATATATATGTTTTAGTTCTAATTTTATATCATTAAAAATATTTTAATGATATAAAATTAGAATTAAAACATAAAAAAAAATTTCTTTTCCAATTATATTTTAATGATATAAAATTAAAACTAAAACAAAAAAAAAAAACTAAAAATAACTCTTTTATCATTTTGCCATCATTTTCATTAAAAAAGGACAAAAATAAGAAATACCCACAAAACTATGCCAAATTGACTCACAAACTAGTTTAAATTTCAGTTACGTAACAAATACATGTCAAACTAAATCTCATTGAATGCAAAGTACAACCTTAAGACATTAAAGATAAAAGTTTGACAGCTAAATAAAAGTTGTTGTCATCATCAATGTAGAGTTCACCCTCAACTGCTAGGGAACTATTTAGAGTTATAACCAGCCAAAAAAAGTTATAAAAATGAGAATAGAAAGAGTAGTTCCATTATCTTTTTTTTCTGCACTATAACTGAAGACAATTCAACTGCATTGCTTGAAATTAAAAGAAACAATCAAGTTTAATGCAGAATTGGTTATAGGAAAAATTAAGATATTGATAATGATTGGTTTTAGTGTCACATTCTCATGATCATGTTGATATGATATTAATTTTTAACATTGCTTGAATTTTAGACACGTTTCTAAAGGGGTCCTGATTTTTCATCCATTAAACCCCCCTCCCCTTCGTCCCATTCTCCCCACATACAAACTTTGTTACTCCCCTAAAACAAACTCACATGCTCACTCGCCTATGGCAGAAGCAAGAGAAGAGTAGCTAGCGAGGGATCATATCATATATTTTACTACCTTTGTTACATAAACACACATAATCTCTTTAACTCTTCTTTTGTATTTGCATAAGATTTTATAGCTAGTCATGTGTAATCCTAAGTCATCTTCACCATCTCAATTTCTAAGTCCCACAAAAACCCACCCCAAAGTTGTGTATCTCAAGTTCAAGATGAATTGCACAGATGACCTACTCTTAATGAGGTAATGAAACATAATCTAATTAATACAAGAAAAAGTAAGCAGTAGTACCATATATACACATATTATTATTATTATTATTATTATTATTATTATTATTATTATTATTATTATTATTATTATGTAAAAGTAAATTAAATGAAGTAATAAGTTACTATCCTCTCTATAATGACTAAAAAAACAAATAACAATGTCAATTTTATGATTAGATATAACATTAATATTAACTACTATTTTTCTTTTGTGTTTGTGCATTCATTCAGGCCATAGCAAAAATCAAGGCAATAGAGAGGGTATCAAGGTCAATAGTCATCACTAGTTTACTCTTACATTCAAGAGTTATGATCCCTATGATTTATGTTTGCTATCTTGGTAAGATGAAGCTAGCAGGAAGGTCTCTCTCTATTGGTTTTACCAACATCACTGGCTATTTTGATATTTGGATTAGCCATAGGGATGAAACCTATTTGTGGACAAGCTTATGGAGCAAAACAGGGAAAGATACTTGGCTAGACACTACAGAGTACTATTCTCCTCCTCTCAACCTCCTCTCAAAAAATTTGATTGATATATATACGTCTATGTATCCTATCATACATATTAAGCATTAAATTACTGGGTCAACACTTAACAGACACTAACAAAAATACAGATTCAACTAACAATGGCCCATCAGCAAAATAGATTCCATAATCAGCAACAAAAGCTGCACAAAACCACACCACACACTCTTGAAAAGTCTAAAAATTACACAATAATAGAATCATTACTTGCAATGAAAAAAGTGTGAACAAACACTGCACATACAAAGCAGGAAAACTCAACGACACACACTAGCCATGTGTCAACCCTCCCCACCAAATATTAGCAAAATCTCAAAATATTAAGCTTCTCATTAATAAAAAAAACATAACAAAATCTAATAAAAAAATAAAATAAATTACTCAATATGATACTAAACAAAAATCAAAGATATAAGTTCTCCTCCATGGATGATTAACAACAACATTAATCTTATAATAACAAAAATTGTACCAAAGAACCAACATCAAACTTACCTAAGGAACAAGATCAAAAATCAAAACAAAATTGAGTTTACCTATACTTACCTAAAATAAAATAAAAAAACACAAATGAATGACCAAATATAAACCAACAAACCCTATATTAGAGAAGAAATGCAGAGATGAGATGGAGAGAAAGACGAACTAGATAGAGAAAAACTAGAGCGAGCACAAGCGTGGAAGAGAGAGAAAGCAAAAGCGGTGAGGATGCGAGCGTAGGATGTGAATATTATTGTTGATGGAGAGGTTAATAGTGTTGTCTTTCCTTCTCTATCAAAATAGTAATTCAGAACAAGTCGACAATGCACTAGAGGGCAAATGCTCGCAGTGCCTACCGGCAACGGCGTGCTCAAGGTAGTTGCGGTGGCTGAAAGGGCTGAGTGAGGTCTGCCAAATAAAGAGGAAATGTATCATCGCACGATGCACGTTACAAAATTGCGTGTTCAAATGAAATTACAAATACGATTTTAGTTAAAATAGAATAAGTTATATTTAATTATTTAAATGTTTTTATCTATTCTTATATTATAAATTAAATTTTTATATTAAATTATAATATTTCTAGAAATTATTTTTGCCATAAGTGATTTTAGTGTGTTTAGACATAAATGGATGAACGAAGAGATAATGAAAAGAGATATATTTGAAATTTGGAATGTATTTCAAATCTACTATAAAAAAAATGAAATGGAATAGCGAGTAGTTACAATTTTTTTACCTTTTCTTGCATGGGAACCACACATTATAAATTATAAAATATTTATTTAACCTTTTGTTTAAGAATTATTAGAGTTTGACACTTTTTTTCTTCCTTATGTTGCTTTATTGCTTATGATATGTTTTATTATCCTTTAAAGTAATTATAATTTGAGAAATGTGTGTTGGGATTAAAATGAGGTTTTATAAGTAAAATTGGAGAAATTTCTTTGAGTCCACGTTATGAACAAAGACACACTTAAGTAGTTGAGTACGATTATGCTTAAGGGAGACCATCCATGCTAGTTGAGTGGTGGTTGAACACGTCTGTGCTTCTCGAAACATGCTTGTGCTAAATTGACAATGGGTGAACATGTGCTTATTGTGGAGCATCAAAATGAGTTGTGATGCTCATTTTTGAGATTTATAAAGGAACGACTTATAGCACCATTAATGTTACATGTCAACTTTCTGAATTGTAGAAAGCTAAAAAGGAATCCTCAAGGATGATGCTAGAGGAATGAGAATGACGACACTAAAAAAATAATGTCTATGCTTGAGTCGACATTCCAAGTAAAGGGAGTGAGAAACTCACTCAAAGGTGTATGTATGATTATGAGTAAAGGGATTCTCCTGAACCTCAAGTTTGTATGCCTTGATTCCTTATGGTGGTAATAAGTAAATCACTTTTTACCTTGAAATTATATGTTCTTAAATATCTCTAAATGGAGGATTAAACCCCCTAGAGTAGGATGAATTTCTATATATTTTGTTGTATGAAATTGTTGGAATTGTTTATGATATGAAGAATGTAGAAGGAACTTAGGTTTTCCCTTTCAATTTCATATTTCTAAACGAATTCTGGAAAATTGCGAGTTATAAAGCATTGAGCATGCCCATGCTCATGATGAGCACATCTCTGCTAGTGTTCAATACACCCATCCTTAAAAATTTTTGCAAAACTTTTCTTTAAATATGTCTATCATGATCAAACAAAAGAACTTCGTGTGTAAAAGTCTTATTAAAAGATCAAATAATATAAGAGATTGGAAATAGACGAATAATAGTATATCCACACAATAGATTTATATTGGTTCATTTGTTAAAAGACTATGTCCACTCCTTGACAATACCATCAAGTTTTTTAACTATAAGTGAAACACCAAGCCTTTTCACTATAAGAAAAACACCTTCGCTTACAAACTCACCATAACCAAGCTAATCCTAGGCTTGAGCCCAGATAGTCTTTCAATTGTCTTTCCAAATAATTAACCCAACCATTTTGTTTTACATAAACCTCTTTAGGCTTCAACCACTTAAACAATAATTGTTTTTTGAAATGGGTGACTTCTATCATTTGAAAGATATATGTGATAATTTTGAATGAGTCTAGTGTTTTCTAAGAGAGAGCAAGATTACAAGAGAAGGTATTGCAAATATACATTGTGAATTACTTTCTTGCTAAGACTCTCTAAGTTAGGTATATATAGAATTTCTAGAGAAGATAACTGTTGTAGAGCTTTCAAAGTTCTTCCCTTGTGATATTTCAAAAACCTTGATCTATAGAGACATTGAATCAATTAATGTATGCATTAAATGTCTTTCACCAACTAGTAATCTTGATTTGATAAAGTCGTGTGCTTATCTCTACTTCTGGTAAAGGTAGTCATGTTGTTCTAATAAGCTTTTATTTCTTAAAGATACATTGATCAAAATTTGTTCAGAGTTGTAGGTCAGTAGGTTCTTTAACGTGACATGTTATGATCACTTGATAATAGTTTAAAAGTGCATGACATTTTCCATCTTGTAAAACTTATACCATAAAATTACATAAAATAATATTTTGTACAACTTAAGACACATAGGTACTTTAAGTGAAACACAGTGTTGAAACATGTATCATCTTATATGAGTAGCATACCTTTTGTTAGATGGGAACAGATGATACATAGATGATGTGTCCTTTTATTTTGTTTGATGGATCAAATGAAACTTACTCGAGCTTATGTTATTTTTAAGATACCTATTTTCTTTATAAGTAAAACATGATTATCTCTCTTCATTGATTGTTTTTAGCTTCAAAACCTTTGAGGGTATAACGCTAATAATAAATATGAGAAATATTAGCAACCCATTTTCCAACACACTTTTTATTATTGACTAAAATTTATTATAAATCACAAAATTTTGTACGTTTCACTTCTTATTTAATGAGTCTTTCTCCTCATTTTCAATTTTTCAATAAAATTCTAACTAATAATAGTGTTTGTTAAAAGGAATATGTTAGAGAGTGCATTGCTACTACTCTTCTAGTAAAGATATAATGATTCTCAAATTTTAGAAAATCCTAGAGCTCCTCTGTATCCTTATACTCAGAAGTAACAAAAAATACAACACATTCTCAATGGATAAAATCCTATGGCTATAGTCATGTGCCAAAGACATTCCAAGCAATAGAGGAAATTCATTAGACATTAAAGTATGCAGCCAAGCTTCCTTCTTAAACCAAATGTTGTTGACATATAAATTCCAAGTTATTGAGTAATGCAAGATCATATGACAATGAGTCTCAACTCTTATTGCTGGAACTAAATTGTATGAATCGTTTAACTCCTACAAATGTTTTGATAATAACAAAGGCTATTAAATTATGCTTACTAATAGTGTATTACATGTACAAACTTTACATAAATGAAAACTTCTTGTGAAAATGTCTTTTTATAAGACTAAGCTTAAAAGCATCTAATTTGACAAGTGTTGCAAGGTGTTAATACATTCCCTATACGTAATTGACTCCCAAACTTGTCTTTGATTTTAGATACCTTTTTTAAAAGGGATTTTCCAATGTTTCCATTAAAATAAAATATTTGTGAGAACTCTATTTAAATTTATTTTTGCATTGTCCTTGTTGTGATCACTATTGCAACACATTGCAATATATGAAAACCAAAAAACACTAAATCAGGGTGGCCTTCAAAATAGACTCCAAAAGGATGAAGTCTTAATCAAGTTTAACATCATTCTTCAATGCATAGAGACAAACCAAATCATCAACAAATAACTGAGCATAGTTACTTCTCCTAGGTGTAAGCACCCAGACAATGATGTAAGTGAGTAACCTTTCTTCAACTTTCATAACACTAGCATGAAGGAGATCCTTGATCATAGAATAAGGTGCCTTAATGCATTCCTATAAGCATACATTTCGTCAAAATTAGCTAGGGATTCAAAATTTGAGGAAAATGCCCTTTGACCTTCATATTTGATGCATGCAACCATAGTCCATATCTCAAGATAGAGAAAAATCTTTTAATGCTTTGCCTTTGCGATCAACAATTACTCAACCACTCATGTATAATAATATTAGACTTTCACCAACTTTGGGTAGTAGGTGCCTTCTAACTTTGGGTAGTAGGTGCCTTCTAACTCTGGGTAGTAGGTGCCTTCCAACTCCACAAAGGTTTGAAGTCCCTATGACTTCATGATGAAACCCTTGGATCCTGCTTCACATTCTCTTGAGAATTCGAAGGTAGAAACTAAAACTAGAAGATAACCAAAAACAAGAAGGAAAAGGTACAAAATGGAAAGAGATTTGGGAAAGGGAATTCACCACTAATCCATGGTGGATTAGATAAGAGAATTGAGATTCGCCATAAGTCTCATGAAAAGTTGATAAAAATGAAGGTTCTTGCTCAAGAACAAGATAAGAGAATCCTCTCTTTGGTTGCTTGCAACACAATTTTTACATTCATTACAAGTTACTTACACTAAGCATGAGAAATGCTTATATAGTCTCCTATGCACATGGTTTATCTAAGCCTAAGTTAAACTAAGGAGCTTGGACTTAACGCCAAGGTGCAACCCAAACAAAGGAAGCAACTAAACAAGCCCAAACAATGACTAAGAAAAAGGTGATCAAGAAATTGGTCACAAAACCCATCTTAAGTACTAAAGCTTGTTTGGCCCAAAAGAAACAATTACAAAGAAAGTAAGCTAAAACAAAAAAGAATCCTAAGGTTTACAAGGTCAAAGTACAAGCCCATAAAAGGTAAAAAAGTTGGATTTCTAATAGACTCTTCATTGGATTCTCCTTGACCCATGAAGAGGTTCATCTCCTTATAATCTTCTCATCCTACCCCTTGTCATTGGGCCTTGAAGTGCTTTGCCATCCATGCTATCTATCCTTGCTTGAGGTTCCTCTTTAATGGTTCCTAGATTCTCATCACTTTAGTAGCATAGGAAACTAAAACCTTACTCTTCAAACATTTTTAAAGAAAGGGTTTTCAATGGGATGATCAATTGACAAGAGAAATTTTTGTTGAATTGTTTGAGATACTCATCATGAGTAAACCACTTGCTCATGTTGGAGGTTGGCTTAATGAAAGACGGTGGTTTCTTTCTACCTTTGGTGGCCATCTTCTTAGTTTGCTTCTGATGAGGAAAAGAATATATTTTCAAGAAATGGGTAAAGGGGTTAGATATTCATAGGTGATTTGGGGGCTTTGAATGGGGATTTGTGAAATAAGTATGAAGTTAGGTTAAAGAAACCTTGATTTATATGATTTTTGTAAATAAATTTAGGGAAAGGAAAAAGTGCTAAAGACCATTGTGTCTAAAAATGAAAAGACACATTTGTTTTAAAAGGTATTAGACACATTATAATTGATTATGAATTGAAATAATGGATTAAAACAAGATAGAGATGCTTCATGATCCATTTTACTAATATAGTAATTGATTGAAAGGTTATGTAAACAATTAAAACATGGAGAGATGCATGCAAGGAAATACACAGTCAACATACTGTAACTGATTACCCCAATTGAAATGAACAATGTATTATTAAATTAACTAAAGATAATATATTACAATTTGTGTTAATTGATTATCTTCTCGTTTTTCTCTAGCCTAAGATTTCTTTGAAAGGTAATTGATTATGCACTAACATAAGCAATTTAACTAAACAATCAAATAAACAAACATTTAATCAAATACAAATTTAAAACTCTACAAAATCAACATCAAATTGATTGATGGAATAAGGTTGAATTCATCCAAGATTCCTAGTTCACTTCTAATATAGAAAATATATTGTGGAAATATTAGCTAATTGCTTATTTGTTTCAATAAACTCTATACTGCAATAACTTTTTTATACATGATTTGTTAGAAAATGATATCTAATTTATATATGTTTAATTTCTTTTGCATAACAAGCATCCAAGGTTCATCAAATATTGTTACATCAATGGTTTAAGCTCTAACTTGAGAAAAAAATGTCATATGATTGCATTTATTTCAAGAAGAATGTCTAAAAGTTATCCTTTTGGAGATATCATGTATCACTTTATCCCAGGGACAATCCTTCATTGTTCCTAACCTTTAAGAATCTCTTGTGTTTCCTTGACTTTATAAATTAGAGACATCCTCCTTTTCTGTCTCAATTTATTGTTCTTCAAGTATACATCTCCTAAAATCTTTGCAAGAACAAAAACATCATTTAACAACTTGGGGAGGGGGGGAGATTTATCAAATGCAACATGGATGTACTCTTCAACAATCAATATTCTCCTATTATACATTATATACCTTACTACTTGATGAATAATCTAAGAATATAGATTAATTAGCTTTAGCATCAAACTTACTAAGGTGATCTTCGCCGTTATTCAAAACAAAACATTTACAACAAAAATTCCTAAGATATTATATGTTGGGTTTTCTACCTATGTAAAAAGTTCAAAAAGGTTTTCTTTGAAATAGATCTTATTAAAACCTTATTTATTATAACATTGACAATGAATTGAATCAACTCAAACACAATTCGAGACTCAATTTAACAAATGACTCGTTGAATTTGGTTTATGAACCAAATAAGCTAAACTTGAGTTAAAAATTGAGCTTGCTAAATAAACGAGTTGAACTTAAACCATATATAATTTGACTTGATTGGTTCATGAATGACCTAGTTATATGTGTGTGTATGTATAATTAAATAATATATTTTATTTTATTACATTCATATAATTATTTTTTAAATTAATTTTTATTTTTATATAAATAAATAAATATATGTAAAATAATTATAATTTTAAAATAAATCGAGCTAACAAGCTCAACCAACTTGTTCACAACCTTAAATTGAATTGAGTTTGAGCTAAAAAAGATTTATATTAAAATTGAGTCAAGTTTCGAACCAAGTCAATTCTTATTTAGTCGAGTCAAGTTGAACCAAACTATAGTCAACTTGATTCATTTCCAACCTTACATACCATACAATATTTACTACATCTATCCAAATTTACTTTGGCAAAACATTTTCATTGAGCATTGCTCTAGCCAATTCTTCAAGGGACCTATTTTTCCTTTTCACTACATTTTGTTGTATAGTTCTAGGTGCTAAACAATTATGATCAATGTCATGCTCTTCACAAAAGCTTTCAAATTCTTGATTTTCATATTCACCAACATTATCACTTCTTATGGATGCAAATTTTAAGTTCTTTTAATTTTGAATAACATTGGCAAGCCTCTAAGCTTGAAATGCATCACTTTTAAGGAAAATGAAAAGTGTCCATGTGAAACTAGAGAAGTAATTAACAACTTCCACTATTAAGGAATCTCACCCCCTTAATTAGTGTGAATTATTTCAATAACTACTCATATTAGTTGAATTAACTAACACAAATTGATCATTATGTTTACTAATACAAATATGATAGATAGAAAAAAAGTATTTATATGAATCTAATACTAATGAATAATCAAATAACCATATTATTACAATTTGAAGACAACAATACCAATTAATTAGGTAGAGTTACCAAACCTTGCATATAATAAGCGAGGAAAAACTACAAAAAAATACGTGTTACACAAAGCATATACAAAAGTATAATCACAACAAAAATAAGTAAGTATAGTTATGATCTCGAACATATCCTCCACTAATGTCATGATTTTCAATGTGTATACTTGTCCCTCCTCCCCCCCCTAACACACCCACAATTATGTGTAGTGTTACTTTTTGGAGCTATTCTTCTCATTGAGAAAGACAATGCATTCTTCACATTTGACTATTTGGTCTCCATGTTTTAGCTTTTTGCCTTCAACAACTCTATTTCCCAATTTGTATTGTATACCATAACTAGAGTTGAGACCATACATGTGTTAGAGCAAGATATTTAAAAGCATTCAAACTCTTACATGTTTTGATGATAATACGAATATTATAATGTAAAAGTGATGACTAATCTTTTGATTAAGTGTACAATTGTTGAAAAAGTACTCAAGTTATCAAAGCATAAGCAAATATCATATATGTTAAAAAATCGTCCAAACATACATCTTATGGAAGGTTGTCTATAAGAGTGACATCGTTCATAAATGCAAGTGTTTATAAATGATCATATACTCTTATTAGTTATACGTATCTTGAGACTCACACTTTCACTTATATATTTTGTATATCTTATATTTGAATATATATATAAAGATGTCTGGGAATTGTATAACGTTCCTTTGCTATATAGTCTGTGTTGTCACTATTACTCTATTTATTTAGAAAAGAAACCTTACTCCTTTGAGCTCTAATAAATAAGTCAAACCTGATAGTCTAGTGTAGTGATCATTATAGTATGGTGTGAGCCACATTCTCTAGTTTATTGGGGGAGACATATCCATCTTACAATTCTAGTGCAATATCTATTGGTAGCTTCTTTAATAGGAACGTCAGAGTAGAATGCTTGACAAGGTGCTTATTAAAACTTGTAGCTTCTTCAAGTCCTTCAACAACCTATCTTCTTGCTTAGACTTAAGGTTGTTGGCTATGATCATTGAGAGTTTTAATGGCTGCATAATAAATAACAATGGAGGTTGAACTATTGCAACCTTTATAACCTCTACACCACCTTCAATATATACACTTGTAATATCTACAACTTTAGCATTTGCATTAATAGCAATATTGATTTATGCCCAAATGAAATACTCATTTAATATAGTACAAGTACAATGACAGTTAATAAAATCAATAAAATTCATAATGCAAATTCATGTAACCATCACCGAAATAGTTAATCACATCCAAATAAAAAAATGAATGGTTCTCTACGTGATGTTTCATGGCCTCAAATATGTTATATTGCATCATTTTATCACCAAACTTCATAAAAAGAGTCTCGACATGCATATCAATCTTAGTCCCTACTATCATTAGGAATTATTTGTCTATGATTAATGTGGATCTTTTGCTAGGTAACTCATCCTTCATATCTAACTCATGCTTTATATCTTGATTAATGCAGGAACGCTTTCTTCCCATCTCAACATCGCCTTTCAACTTCTTCCTTTTATGTGTGCATAATTCCTTAAGGAACTTTGCACATTTTGGAATCTATTTAATGACATCAAGGAGAAGGATATTGATTTCCATCTTGCTAAATGTTTGTAGCAACTCATCATCCATCTCAAATTTTCTTACTTTGGCTATTCTACATGGGAATGACAATGGAATGGTTATTGTTATGCTTTGCTGCTACACAATTAAATCTGTATCAGAATCATTTATAATTGTTTGTACAATTTTCCCTTTAGTAGTATTGGATGTTGTTTGATATTGTTAGGGTAGCTCTTTGTCACTCCTCAAAGTTATGACACTTACATTTGCTTGTGGATTGATAATAGTTTGAGAATGGATCTATCTATAACCATTGAACTGGTGTTCTTTCATAATGGTAGTTAATTGACCAATTTGTGTTTGCAAATCCTAAATTGTGACAGACACATTCTACTAAAATTAAATGCTACTCGTGGTCATCTTCTTGACCAAATCCTCCAAGGAATTTGTTGCACAGGCTACGTGGGCTATTGTCTACATGGAGGTGTCTGATACTTGGGGATGATTGATGGGTATCTTTGATTCGAGTATTACCCTAGAGGCTACCTGAATTGTTGACCACCATATTGCTAACCCATGATCATTCTAGCAACTTTAGCACTATTTGGATCAGTTTCTTGCAAAGTGGGCGATGCATCAACTGAATGCTTTGCATAAGCACATGCTCCCCATATTGTAGTTAGCGGATTGGTATGGTGTTGTCCAATGACTAGCTATCTAACAAGGGAGGTCAATTTAGTTATCTTATTTTTCACTCTCTAATTGTCAACAATAGTTACCCCATTCACTAGTCTAGATGTAGTAGACCCCCTAACACAAAATTATTGAATGTTAGCTCCCATATTGGAAATCAAATTCTAGCACCAACTTGTGTCTTATTCATTAAAACTCTACCACTAGCAACATCAATCATACTTATATCCATCAGTATCAGCCTCTCATAGAAGTATCAAATCATAAGTTTCTCATTGATTTAGCGATGTGGACAAGTTGCATACAACTTGTTGAACCACTTCCAATACTCATATAAGGTCTCTCTATTATGCTGCCTTATACTACAAATCTCTTTTCTGATGGAGGTTGTTCTTGAGGCAGGGAAGAAATTCTCTAAGGACATCCTCTTCATGTCTCCCCATGTATTAACCAATGTTGGTTGCAGGTACAACAATCCTTTGCTGCTCCATCTAGGGAAAAGGGGAATGTCTTCATTTTCATGTAGTCCTCAGGAATTCCATGTGGCCTAACGATGGAACATGCGACATGGAACTCCTTAAAATGCTTGTGAGGATATTTAGCTACAAGACTATGAAACTTAGGCAACAAATAGATTAGTCCAGACTTAAGCTCATATGATTGAGTTTGTTCCAACTTACGATATCAAGAACACCAAGCTGATACACAACATCACATGTAGTCAACTCCTTCAAAGTCTTATTATTATCAACCATATTATCAACACTAAACTGGGATATAAAAACACCAAAATCAGAATTAGGAATACCAAAATCAGAATTAGAATCACCAATATCAAATTTTGGTACACTAAAATCTGATGCAAAAACGCTATGACTATTATTAGCTACTTCTTTACTCAAATGACTTTATTGACCTATAGAATGTCTTATCTATTTATGGATTGTAAGCATGCAATTCACTAGGATCACTCCTAGTCATATACAACAGAACAATAAAATGACAGAAAACAAAAAAAAAACAATAGAATTGACAAAAAACAGTAAAATTACATAATTGCCCTAAGTATAGCATACACTTAACAAGAATGGTATATGAGTGGGAAAATGACACCATAAAATTTAAAAAAAAACTCTAATATCATAGTGACATTATAATATGTATTTATGATTTTTTGTAATTTTTTTTGCGATTTTAAAAATCATGAAAATCTTAAAAAATTGAAGAAGTGGTGGTCTAAACAATTGAAAATGGCAAAAATAGCTCCCCACCATGTTTATACCTTACAAGGCAGCCTTGATTTATGAATTATTTCTACCTTGCGACCAATTTGCAGCCCAATTCAAGATACTAACTTTTCTAGTATACTATTTTTCACTATTATAAGATTTTGTCTAATATAGAGGAATGCTACTAAAGGTTATTTTTTGAGAGTTTGACCTCGTTTTGCCACTATAGTGTGATCATATCAGGAAGTTTGGGGAGGACTACTATTGTGTTTATGGTTAGTCTTGCTCCCAAGACAAAAGTTTTTAGAAATAATACATGGAGTGGGGAAGAAGCTGCTATTCTAGTGCCTGGAGATATTGCAATAGATGTCCACGCATTTTGGGAAAGCAACCCACCTGGTGCACAATACCAACTAAGTTGAACATTTCCATAAAGCACTTACAATAATTGGAAACTTCTACATTTGTTCTATTGTAGAAACAAGACATGTACACTCACACTTGACAAGCTTATTGTTGACAAGAACTTAGTTGAAGTTTTTACCAACGGTGTCAAAGACTGTGTCTTCTTTCTTGTTGTAAGGGTTTCTAGGGCTACGAAAAAGATGCAATTGATGTTGTCGTTTGTTAGAGCTACATATTGAGTAACAATTCCCAACTCAGCAAAATTCTTCTTCTATGGACCATAAATACAACAACTTTTGATCAGGGAACAAACAAGGAAAATCTTAGGGGTTCTAGGGAATTTTGGTTGTATGGCTTTGTTCATCTTTTACGCTCTAACCATAGGCCCCCCCACAAACCCAGAATTAGTAATTGTGGTGATTGAGACCCTAAAGTTCTAAACACAAGGTGCTTTGGGCAATTCTAAAACTTGAACTAAGGTTTGTTTTCCTTTTTTGTTTTTTACAAATGACTCAAACAAAAGAAATTATTCCTAGCTTGAGATGTGGGGAACACAAAGAGGATCTATTTGATGAACGACTCTCCACTCCGGAGTCACATAACGACGAGACTTAGTGTAGATGCCGAAAATCAATCAATCACAAAAAAGGAAAGAAAACAAAATCTACAAGCAAAGAGAATTAAAGAGGTACCTAGGCGGAGTAACATCCGCTGTTGCTATTATGGAACGTTCAACTCCCCTTCCTCCTCCCAAGTTCTACATTCGACTACGAGTGCCGAAACCCCAACTTCTTTGCTCCTTCTTTCCAATTTCTAGCAAGGTTCTAAACTTTTTCTCTCCAAGTTTCCAACTCCTTATTTTTTTAGCAGAGTTTCCCTTCCCTTTTATAGACCTCTCCAGGTTTCATTCTTGAAGACCAAAATCTTTTTTTGGAGATCTCTTTCATTAATGGGGATTGACCTCTCCACGGGTTTTGTCTCTAGTTGCTGAGGCAAAGTTGTCTCTCTTTTGTCTTTGTACCTTTATAGGGGCTCGAGGAAGTGAAATTGTCGAGGGAGCAGAACGCTGAAGGAGTCTTTATCAGAAAAAGTTGACGAAGTGGCAAAAAAGGATGTGAGGCTAGCAAGTATCAATAGCTGTTTGTGGGATTCAGGGTCGCGTGGGGAAGAAAGAACAAAACACTCTTTGTTCTTCGATATCTTTTTTAGACTAAGTATCTACACTACTACTATTGTGCCTTTTAGCAATTCTATAACAAAAAAAGTAACAACTAGACACATAAAATCTATATATCAAAGAGGTTAGAATATCAACAAGACTAAGACATAATAGCTTGTGTCCCTAACAACTGTGTTAGTGCCAGTTTGATAATGTTGTCGAGACACTATCAAAACCACTAAATTTCTCCTAGATTTGTAGTGTAGTGACTAACCTAGTTCGAATATCTCAAGGACACAGTCTCACAATGCCTAATATTATCGTATAAAAGCCAAAACAGAACTGAATGCAATGGGGTTTTGTAATGGAAACATAATCATAAAATAGAATATCAAATGCAAAATTACATAATAGATTTAACAAACATAATTGAGAATGCAGAATTATGAAACACCAATTCAAGGATCCAATCATGCAATTATCATGATTTCATTAGAGATACAGATTCATATGAGCATAAAATTCATTGGACAATCATCTAACATTTATCTACAAAAATTGAGCTTACAATCCCAGTCCCTAATTAGCATAAATTTAAACATAAGTAATTTGTTGATTTAGGTGATCAATTGATTATCTAACCTCGACTAGGTTAGATTAATCAATCCAAATCTAACACAATCCAAACGCTCAAGTGAAATCATAATCATGAAAATGAATCAAGAATTGGAAAGAAAACAAAGCATACAATAGAATTCGCAAAAGAGAGAATTAAGAAAACAAACTTAACCGCAATCATGGAACATTGAATTGATAAAAGAGTTTAAACTTCCATTGCAATCACCACAAAAGTGTAAAACCAACAAAATGCATGGAAAATCGTAGGAGAGAAAAGAAGAAAGCTTATAATCCAAGAAATCTCCAAATGCAAAGGGTAAAGTGTATAAAGTGTCTAAACGTTTTCTAACTAATTAAACTAACTAAAACATGCTCAAAATTCTAAGGAAGGTGCTACGGATTAGAGACTTTCATGAACCTATTGCTTCTCATACTAAACAAACTTACCCCTAGTGTCAAATATGGCTTAAATATGTAAGTAAAAATATTACTACAAATAAAAATGGCTTGAGCTCATTCTAAAAATATAAATGTTTGAAAATATATGTTTTTAGCATCATTGTCCTATTCTTGAAGCTTCTCAAAGATTCACTTAACACAAATAATTCACATCAATTAAGGGGTTGAATTAATTTAACTAGCATGAGTAGTTATAGAAAGTAGGAAGGAAAAAGTAGAGTTGCTAGACCTTGCATGTTGTAGTAAACAAATTACACATATGAAAGAAGGTTGAATTGTGTGTGTAGGGGGGATTTTTAAGTACTTAAAAAGTTTTTCACAACAGATGTAAGTTTTAAATAAAAACTTTGTTGACTCTATCATTATGACTTTAGTCTCACGCGACAACTAAGGGTGGCAAAGTGGATCAATTTGACTTGTTTTGGCTTGCCTTACCATAAGCCTACCAAAAATGGGCTAAGGCGAGATGGAAATTATAGCCTATACTATTTTATGGTGGTTGGCGTGATAGTTCGTCTAAAATTAAATAAAAAAGAGAAAGTTTAATCTTCTTATTTTAAAAGATTATCTCATCCCTCTATCTCGATTCAATGTCATAAGGGAAGGATGAGAAATAATAGTTTCCAGCTTTTCTAGTCCAACCATTATATGCTTACATAACAAAGTTTCCTAAAAAATTACATTAGCTATAACAATAAGGATAGTTTCCCTAAAATTCAAGCCATACTTTCAATTTAAAAGAAAGCAAAACACCATTTCACCTCATCCTAGACACCTAATGATCAATAAATTAATTTATGAAGAAATAGTAGAGGCAACAACAAGCAACAACAACAATATAACAAGTAACACATTAAAAAAAAACTAGACAACCCAGCTTGCTTTATCCTACTGAGTTGACAGGGTGGTTATACCACCTCACCATTTTTTATAAGTTAAGCGAGTTGGTCCACAGGGCTTAATCCACTTTGCTACCTCTAGTAACAACATTTATGAGATGCGCAACATGGAGCAAAACATTTGGGTATTGTTAGGTTAGATGAAGGTAAAAGATGCCATCCTTTGTTACAAACCTAATTCGGTAGGGAACCAAATTAAGTTTGGTAGATGTTAGATCATAGGGTGATTTTCCCAAGTGTTTTGAGTTATAACAAAACATACAAGTTTTTCTAGAATGAAAGATGATATAAATCATCTTAATAAAAAAAATTGTCTTATCATGCAAAAACATTTATTCTCCAAATAGAAAAATGCATATAACCATAAAGACAAATTGCATACATATATCCATGCTGCTTTGTCTATATAAGTATTAGTTCACAAATGTGTCCTTTCATTTTTCATAGTTAAGAAACTTTGCATGAATGATCAAAACACAACTCTAATTATACCAAACCAACCTTAAAAGACGTGTCATTGCAAAAAAAGAAAGTAGATTGCACTCGAAAGTACTTTTTTTTACCTACTTCATGGCACAAGTACTAGAAGAGAAAGATAAACATGTTGTTTTATCATACCAATGTGAGAAGTTGTGAAATATATTTATTGAAGCATGAATGTGAAAGTGAAAAACAAGTCTATATGAAAAGTTCTCTCTTATGTGCTCTAACAATGCTTTGGACGATATGTTAAAGATCATTTGAAATAACTAATGTAAAAAATATTTAAAAATACCCCTCTAAACTACAACACTTCATATTCTCCATTTAAAATACATTTCTTTTACGAGAAAATGTTTCCATTCAAAACTGTATTCATTCAAAACCCCACCAATTGAAACCATCGTTGGTGCCACCATCCATCCCCACCTTCATTGATACCACCATCCCTGTTGTTACACCTTCGCCTCTTTTTGTTATTTTGCTCTTATAAGGTAATATTTTTGCCTTTAGATTTTCTTTGTCCTTTTTTGTCTGTCTCATAAATGTAGATCTACGAGATTTGCAAATGCAACACCAGTATAGTTGCATAAGCATAGATTTGTGGAATTTGCTACTATGCTCTACACTTAGAGAAACTTTTGTATGGGAAAGTTCACCACATAAGTGTAGATCCATAGGAACATACTATCTATGAAAATGGAAGCAACTAATATTGTGTTGGTGGACAAAGACAACGAAAATCAAGAGGTTGTTCTGCATCATTTTTTAAGAAAATTGAACTTTCTACATATTTATAACCGATGTAAAAAGGCTCACTCTCTATATTGTTGTTTCTACATTGGACATTTAACCGATGTGAAAGCCCTTTTTAACTGATGTAAAAAGTCTTTTTCCAATAATAGATCTTAACTTTTATATTGCTTTGTTTCTACAAAGTTAAAGTTTTGTTTTAAATGTTGTATGCTTACTTTTAAGCGAATAACAATTCACCATTCTCTATAAATTATTGTAAAAAGATCATCTGATCTAAAGTCTTCAATGAAAAGACTATACTTTATTATAATATCTCATCTGAAAGATGATATAGATAGTTTGAGAGCGTTACCCTTAAATCATATTCTTCATTAATTTGATTGAAGCCTAGAGAGGCTTTGTGAAAAAAAGAACGTATTATTATTGTTGTTATTGTAATTATTTTATTAAATAATTAGTTGCTATATTTTATCACCTTCTAAAACAACTATATTTTGTGAATAATTATATAGATTGTATTTTAAAAAAAATAGATGTTACTTAAAGATCAAATAATAGTCGAATTCAAATATAGTTAACAACTTTAGATATTTAGAAAGATATTTATATTATCTTTATGGTTAAGAAATATTTTCAAATATGATTATAGATATTGGAATATTTAAAAAGATATTATCTATATTTAGCAAATATTATTTTTAGAAAAAAGAGATATTTAATAGCATTTAAATATTTGAATAATCGATATTTAACAATCTAGCTCGATCCATTCTAACGCTATAAGAATGGGGAGTTAACGCAACTTCTAGTGCATAAAAATCTCTTCTTTTAAACCATCTAGTGTTGCTACAGTAAAGGATAGAGGAGGAGCACCCTAAGGATATCTTAAAGTCTTTGTTTTACATCTTTCAAGTAAGAGGCGGAGTGAGATTATCTCACTATGAAGAGCCAGTATGCATTGTGGGTAGTGGGATCATCCCTTGGACCCCAATGTTCTGTATGTTTGAAAGTTAAGATTGTGGGATCAAACCCCTAGCTTAGCGTTCATCTTTATATATGTTTTCGCTGACTTTGATAGCTTACTTGTTGTTGTTTTGGTTGAAATCTCTACTATTGGGATTTATCACTATTGATATGTGGTTAGGGAATCAAACCTTTGGATCACATATCTTAGAGAAATAACCTCAAAGTAATTGAATAAATCTTTTATCCTTGAAAGTTAAGATTATGGATAGAGGTTCGTCCTTAGGACTTCAACCTTTGCATGTTTTGGTAATATCTGAAAGGGGATTAAACCCCCATATTAAGTTTATTTTCTTTTAATCTACTATGTTGATAAATGTTTATGTCTTTATGTTGAAATTATTGTATGGACTGTGTTATTGTTATGAATTAAGACCTGTACATAAAATGCATTGAAATGAACATGAGAAACGATCATGAAAACATGATTAATGAGTTATGTGAACCATGACAAGTGACCTACTAGGGCGAGAATAAGCTTGAGCACACTTCTCAAATGAGCTACCTAGGCCTTTGAGGGGCAAAAGTGGTGCCCATTGATTTGTACGAATTGTAGATGAGTAGCCTAGTCCTAGTAGGGTGAGGATGACCCTCATTGATCCAATCTAGTGATAAGAGAAACTAAGAAAACGACTATGTGACATACATCATGTAACGAAACAATGTGAAGGAAAATAGATAAAAACTAACTGGTAAGGTCACTAAAATTACTAGGGGCTATTCGGTATGCAAACCCCAATGATTGTGCTTGATCCCACGAATCGGAATGTACAATACAAGTTAAGTAGATCCTAACGTACTACTAGAGGATTTCATGCTAAATGGTATGACTAACCAATAATGGTTGAGGAGAATTACCCTAGCCTACTATTTTGATTGTGATGGTACCACATGCATATAAAGTAGAAGATAAGGTGCTTTTCTATCATGGCATACGCATTGTGATTAAAATTTGTACTACATGTGAGTGTGCCTTGATGATATATATATATATATATATATATATATATATATATATATATATATATATATATATATATATATATATAATTGAGTATGGTTATATGTGTGGTCTACCCAACCTTGCCGAGGTACTCCTACATAGTAGTGAGATGTATTCTTACTCTTTTATGTTGTGTATTGTTTGTGTTTGGGTTGAATTTCACTTGCAAGTGAGGAAGTTGAGCAAGATTGTTAGAACATAATATATATGCGTCCAAAATAACCCTAGAGTTTAATGATAACAAACATTATGACTAAAGAATGATGATTAATGTTTAACAATGTTCTTAGTCTTTAGGAGACCAACAGGTAATCATTATTGAGGTTTGGTATGCGTCCATAGGAAAAGAAACTTGTTTTTTGAATAAATTTATTATGTGCATCCAAAGATATCACGTCATCCAAAGGAGATGTCATCCATAAGAATGAGAATTCATCCAATAAAGGATGTAGCTTCTTAAGCATATTTTTTTTCATTATTATAGTGCTTATCATATCTCACATTTTATCTCTTATCCTATACGCTCTATCTGCAACCTTATATTCATTCAATAGTATTCACAATATTCATATTTTTATACGTGATGTACTTTATTAAGTCTTGTTCATTTTCAGAATAGCAAAAAGGTTACACCTCGAATTCTAATATATCTTTTCTATCTTTAAAAAAAGAAAAATCTCAACAAACAGCACTGCAAAAAGCGTATCTTTAGCATTTAATGTTGAAGATCCTTCTCTTCGTGTAGAACAACGTTAATCTCACACTTATTTATATATTTGGCTTATTAAGCTCTCAATATACACTAAGAGAAAAGTAGAAAAGATAGGAAAAATGCTTAGTACTCTTTGGATTACAACCTCCAAATTTCTTGTATACTTGTTTTGTTAAACAAAATTGGAATTGCTATATGCTCACCTAGTAAGTTATCTTTGTAAAAGAAATACTTTGTATTACTTGTAATCAGCTAGATTACAAGCAGTGTAGAACCTGAAGAAGTTGAGAATACTTGGTTGTAAGTCGGTTAGACTTTAGTGAATAAATCCTTTGAGTTAGAGGACTAGATGTAGCTCTTGTGGAAAAGTGAACCAGGATAAATCTCTTGTATTATTTCTCTCTCTTACCTTCACTGTTTTTATTTTTGCACCTCTTTAGGCGATCCTTTGGACAACGTTTGGAAACTTAAATATATCTTACATTTTGCAAAAAAATTTATAAAAATCACACACACAATTCAACCCCTTTCTTGTGTGTTTTTTGTTTCATCAAGAACCTCGAAGAGTGAGATGTTACCTTTTATCGCTATTTCCTTAGTAGTTTATTTAGGAGTGATGCTTTGATAGGTTGTGACATCAATGTTAGGTTTATGAATTGGATCTTTGTTTTGGATTTGAGGATATGACCTTTGGAGTGTCATCCCTTTGAATTTGATTTGTTTTTCACATTTTTAAGAATGTGGACTCTTTACCTTTTCGATAAATAAGGACATCATTGATATTTTAATTTTTGTATTTTATTTTATTAAGTATAAATGGTAGAGGGGTAAAGGGTGTCATAAATAATATTGGAATGTATTGTTTGAAGATGCAAGGTAAAGACTACTTAGTTATTGAACCTAAGAAGACTTATGATAAAAGAATAGTTGTAACATGTTTGTAGTTAGTGGAAATTTTGATGGTATATTATGGACTGAACATAGTTTCAAGATTAAAGACAAACTAGGATAAAATATTTGTACAATAATCTCTCCTTTATATATACTTGTTGAAAACCTTGCTAATAAAAAAGTTTTCTTTCAAGTACAAAAGATTTTCAACATCATCTTTTGAGAAACATAAGTTCTAACATCTTTTACAAAAATTTTTATAAAAAAGGTTGTAAACACAATTTAATCCCCTTTCTTATGTTTACATACGTTCTAAAATAAAACTAAATTTTTATCCCAAATGCATGTATAATTGGACATATGGCATAACTAATATGATTCAACAACAATGGCATGATTAAAGCATCATACTATTAACCAATCTAACAATATACTAACACAAGTTAACTTTTGTTTTGATCAACTTTTTCATATGCACTTAAGGGAAAAAAATATAAAGAAAAAATAAAATAAATTTCTAGAAGCTAATATGTATAAATTATTTATTTAGTATTAACTTCTTTAAAAAAAAAATCTACAAACTAGCTAGTGCATAAGCTAATTTTAATTTATAGAAAAATTTTATTTAAATTTTTTTCATTTTTCTCTTAAGTTACCCAAAACACACCTTACCAGAAACACTAATAAAATGCAATTATTTTAAAGTTACACAAAAATATTTCGCATGTACTCGAAACAAATAGATTGATATCTGCAAGGATTTTAAATATATTTAAATCAAAATTTTATTACTTAAAATAATTTTTTTCTTAACAAAATTTAGGAAGAAGGAAGGATAACACCCGGAAAAAGTTTTTGAATTCAAAAAAATATTTATAAATATATTTATATTTATTTCATTAAAAAAAGAGTAGCAAGATTCCAAACACGTGACTTATTAGTCACAAGACTTATTTACAATAAACTATTATTATAAAAAAAATATAAAATAAAAGAAATGATTAACAGGAATAAATATATAAAAAATTGATTTAAATGTGATCCCTTTGCCTGCAGTTAAAACTTGAACTGTCCGATACACTACTGCCACCGGTCCACCACACCCTTTATTTTTTCAGCGCAACAAATAAGCACTGGCCACAATCCCAAAAGCTGCTTCCCAATGACACCGGTCGCCGGCGATCCTTCTCGCCGCACTCACCCAACCCCGAAGAATATGGTTCCCTTTATTCCTCCCCCAAAATAATAAGTCCCACTTTCATTTCCTTTTTCCTTTGATGCCCCCACTCCACTTATTCCCCAACACCCGTCATCACCACATTCCTTTCCTCGGACCCCCCGAATCCGATCCGCCCTCAGCGTAGCGTAACCGCATGGGCGCGAACCGCAGAAAGAGCGAGGACCCGCCGCCGACGATGGATCACGTGCTTTTGGCGGCGCAGGAAACCGCGGAACAGAGGGAAACGCGGATTCGCGCTCTGTTTGCCTTCTTCGATACCGAGAGTCGCGGCTACTTGGACTACCCTCTCATCGAGACTGGCCTCTCGGCGCTGAGGATGCCTGCGGAGTGTAACTACGCCAAGGACTTGCTGAGCGCGTGCGATGCCAACGGGGACGGGCGAGTGGACTTCGACGAGTTCAGGAGCTACATGGACGGTAAGGAGCTCGAGCTGTATCGGATATTTGAGGCCATTGATGTCGAGCACAGTGGCTCTATTCTCCCCGAGGAGCTCTTCCACGCGCTTGTCAGGGCAGGTGAACTCTCTATGCTGTGTTTTTGTTTTTGTTTTTGGTTTGTCTTTTTGCGTCTGGGGACCGGGGTGGCGACCACCTGCGATTTGTGGGTTTTTGGTTGTGTTCTAGAAAGAATGATGTGGTTGTTTATTAAAATGATTTTGACTTTTTTTAATAGAGTGTTAAGTCAAAAATTTTTAATAAGGTCTCCAATCATGACAAGTATTTATTAAACAAGTACTTTTGTTTTTTTTTTCCTAAGACTTTGTGTAAATTATCTAAACTCTTGCTCCTAAGCTGACTTTAGTGTATAATAAGTGCTTAATTTCAAATATGCTTTATAGGACATCAGAGTTTGTTGTTTATTTTGATTAGTTTTATCTAGAAACTTGTGAAATAAGATAAAAGGAATCCTTAGGAAGATTACAAGTCATGGGTTAATTAATTAATGATATGGTATAAATAGTGTATATAAGTGAGGTAACTCTTATTATGAATTAGCTTTTGATATTGAGTTAAAGTTAAACCCAAATTATAAGATAATATCAAAATCTATCTTAGTTATTGTTATTCATGTTGAACCACATGTTATTAGGTCGTTATCGAACTTACATATGTCAAGTCCTGTAATCTTCACACTAAGATGTCAAGTTTTTTGTGAGAGTGTGTTAGATATCTTATATTTTGACTAATAAGATGGTTAAAATAATATATATAAGTGAGGACAATCTCCTTTTCAAAATTAATTTTTGAGGTTGACTTAGATACAAACCAAAATTCTAAAATTATGTCTCTTATTGCCAAATATAAACAGTTTTATTTTGTTTCTATCCTGATTGCAAATGTTGGAGGTGAATATCAGTCTCTTCATTTATTTAGTGTATTGTTGTGTGTAGTTAGGTATTTCTTGATTTTGTGATGTAATTTGGTGGTTATTTATTTCATTCTATAAGCCACAGTAGTCTCTCTTTTGTAGGGATTCAGATTGATGATGAGGAACTTGCCCGATTTGTTGAGCGTGTTGACAAGGATCATAACGGGGTTATAACATTTGGAGAATGGAGGGATTTTCTGCTGCTTTACCCTCATGAGGCAACAATAGAGAACATTTACCATTACTTGGAGCGGGTTTGCCTGGTTGATATTGGGGAACAAACTGTTATTCCAGCAGGCATTAGCAAGCACATCCATGCAAGTAGCTATCTGATTGCAGGAGGAGTAGCAGGTGCTGCATCGCGTACAACAACTGCACCACTCGATCGTTTAAAGGTTGTGTTGCAAGTCCAAACAACACGAGCTCAGATAATGCCTGCAATAAAACATATATGGATAGAAGGAGGTTTCTTAGGATTTTTTCGAGGCAATGGCTTAAATGTTCTTAAGGTGGCCCCTGAGAGTGCTATTAGATTTTACACCTATGAGATGCTAAAGGCCTTCATTGTGAATGCTAAAGGAAAAGAGGCAAAGGCTGATATTGGTACTATGGGGCGTCTGCTAGCTGGTGGTATGGCTGGTGCTGTAGCTCAAACTGCAATATATCCTCTTGATCTTGTTAAAACAAGAATACAAACTTATGCTTGTGAAGGTGGAAGATTTCCCAGTCTTGGAACCCTCTCAAAAGATATATGGGTTCATGAAGGACCACGCGCGTTTTATAAGGGCTTGATTCCTTCTGTTCTGGGGATTATCCCATATGCCGGCATAGATCTTGCTGTATATGAAACGTTGAAGGATATGTCCAGGAAATATATTCTTCAAGATGAAGGTAATGAACTTCTTTGCATGTCATGTTTTGTACCAGATATGCTATAGTCGTGTGTTGAAATTCTGAGGTTTTCTGTAGAACCTGGTCCTCTTGTACAATTAGGATGTGGGACGGTATCAGGTGCCCTTGGAGCAACCTGTGTTTACCCATTGCAGGTCGTTAGAACAAGGTAAGCTTTGCCTGTGTAATGTTGTAGTTTAACATCTAACAACTTAATTTCATTTTTATTGAAATTAGAAAGTGACATGGTTGTTGATTTCAGAATGCAGGCTCAACGTGCTTATATGGGGATGGCTGATGTTTTCAAGAGAACTTTTAATAATGAAGGGTTTAGGGGGTTCTACAAAGGATTATTTCCTAACCTGCTCAAAGTTGTTCCATCTGCTAGTATCACTTATTTGGTCTATGAGAATATGAAAAAGGGCTTGGATTTGGAGTGAAGAACTTTGCTGCTTCATTTGATAATTAGTCTAATTGACATGTCTAACCGTTGGCAACTATTGGAGGGGTTCTGCAATCAGACATTAATGACAAGAATAAAGTCCCAAATTGATTTTATGACAATTGTTTACAGTCATTGTTAAATAACATCACTTCAAAATTCTTGGAGGACAAAATTGGTTTGTCCTGTATGCTGCTTCATTAAACTAATATGCATGAAGCTTCATATCCATGAGCAGATTTTGTTGTATGCTAGAGTGTACACAAAACCCAGTTAGGATCCGATTTTGTAATGTAATGGCTCGGATTGCTAATCATATTCTAACAATTGGTTCTTCTATTTGTTCGACTTTCCATACCCTCTTTCATTTTTAAATTATTTGAAAAAAATTTGCATCTTTCTGAGTTAGTTTGCGTCTCTAATTTTGGTAATGGCTATAATGCCATTCCTAAGCTACTACTATCTTCTTGCATCTCTCCTTTGTCCTTTTTCTTTTCTTTGTTTGGGTTATTTTTGGTTTATTATGAGTTTTACTCTAGCCGGATACTAAATTGTTGGTTTGAAACAATTTTTGTAAACTCCCATGAGTACTTTTGTTTTTTCTCTTTAATTCATTACATCAACACATTAAAGCGAGTGCAAGATGTTTGAAGACACTGCAAAAATTTACTATAAATGTCTTACTTTTTTTATTAATGACTGAATATTTATTATACCCTTTTTAAATGAGATAGTGACTTCAGAAGAATTGAATATTTATTATGGGGATTTGGGCTTGGAAGTTAAAATCTTCCCTTTTATCTTGTATTAACAGCATGCTTATTAAAATATTCCAGATGAATGATGATTATACCCAACAAATAAAAATTCCGTAGACCCTGAAGGTTGAAAACTGGTAAACTGGTTTCACACCAGTAAAACCGTTTGGGTTAACTATACACGCCGAAACTTTTTTTGCCGTTTTGACTTTAGATGTCACAGGAACGCATCGTTTGGAGTTTACTTTTTATATTTTAAGGAAAAAAAGAGGCGAGTATCTGCCTCACGTGAAAAAAAGCAGCACCACTGCCTATGATTCCATTCCAATCAACATTCAACAAGAAGCCATATCTCGAGTCAAGACAGAACAATAATAATGTTAAATTATTCATCTTTTTTTCTTTTACTTTCCTTTGGAATATTGCTTATTTTCTTTTTTAAGGTATCTTATTAGGATTGGTAATAGACCTATTGGCTAGGCCAAACTTTTTTTTTATGAAATAAATTAGATTAATTTTTAAAAAAAATTATTTAATTAAATAGGTCAGATTTCGAGTTATTTAAAAATAATTAAGCCTAACACTCTTGCATATTTAAGTAAATACAAATAATAATTTTTTATTAATATTATATTATTTTTAAAATAGATTAAATATATATATATATATATATATATATATATATATATTTAAAATATTAAACATGAGATATATAAAAAATCAAAACTTATAAAAGAATAGAGAAATGTTAGCACATTCTTTTGTTAGTTAAAATTTATTATAATTCACAAAATTATATAAGTTTTAATAATTTTATAATTTTTAAATAAATTTTAATCTATAATAAAGTATGTTAAAAAAATATTAGAATATATCATTAGTACTATTCTCGAAGGATTATTTATTTATTCTATAAAATTCTTATTGCAAAATATAATTTTAAATAAGTTATCATAAAATTTATATTGAACCTTAAACCCTAAACCCTAAACCATATAACACTTAACCTACTATTTTTATTTGTGTCTTCCATACCAAGAAATAAAGTGAAGAAATTTACAAAACTAAAAATAAGAATAAGAAAAAGATATATATTGTTTTTAGAATTAAGAAGAAAATGTTTTAAAATTAAGTAAAAAGTTAATTCAATTTCATTTTATTTAAACATATTTTGTTCTTAAATT
The DNA here is from genome assembly GCA_025330945.1 of Mucuna pruriens. Classification (NCBI taxonomy): domain Eukaryota; kingdom Viridiplantae; phylum Streptophyta; class Magnoliopsida; order Fabales; family Fabaceae; genus Mucuna; species Mucuna pruriens. The sequence continues at coordinate 1,270,107 of JAENHJ010000545.1, forward strand.
TATATTTTAAAATTAAAAAAAAACTCTTAAGAATTTGATATATATGCTTTTCAATGAATCAATTATATATACTGAAAATCAAAGTGATTCAATTAAGGAGATCCTTGCAACTTGCTCAAGCTGGTAGCCTAATGTACATAGAAATGTAAAAAAAAATTGATATTGTCAAATTGTTTATTTTTAATTATAATTATCTTAAATTTCACTGTAAAATAACATTTTTTATAGAGTTTAATAATCATGTATTGATAGTATAAAATAATTTTATATTATCATTCAATTATAACTCTTTATTGATATACTCAAGACATATCTTTGGACACTTGAGACAAGACCTCGGATCTCTGATCAATTCGAGAGCCCAACACCCCCAACATGTCCCACACCTAGGCACTCGCTGAGATATTGGCCAAGATCTCTGACATCCTCGATGGCCACACGTCACTAGATACGCGTGTCCTAGGAACGCAACCACTATAGATAACGCGTCCAAAATCCATGACAAGCTATAAAGGAAAACCTGAGGACTAAACACCAAGTATGTTCATTAATATAGAAAAAGCACCCAAGAGAGAAGACTAACTTAAGCTTCAGAGTGTTTTAGTAGGCACCCCTCCCCTCACCCACTAGAAAGGTCGATGACCACCAAGTAAAGAGCGACAACTCACTAAGAAAGGTCGAATGTCAATCACCAATACTGAGGAGAATCTGATAACAACAATTGATGTCACTTTTAAAATAGTTATTATAAAAATAAATAAATTGATTATATATAATATATATGTATAGTAATTTATAATTAATAGATAATGTACAAAGAATAATGTTATTTATATATTTAGTAATGTGAGATTTTTCAAAAGAATGTAATTAAAATAGGACGTGCAAAAGAAACATTTTTCAATATATTTCATAACAAAGACACACAACAACATACATAGACTCCGTGCAAGAAGTACGAGTACACATTCGTCATCAACAACATATTTTATTTCTTTGAAAGACACAACGACCTTTTCCAAACGAAACATGGACTCTACAGGAAGAAACACAGATCCATGTTCATCATCAACAACATATTTTATTTCTTTGAAAGACACAACACCCCTCTTCAAACGGAACATGGACTCCGTGTTAGAAGAAACACAGATCCATGTTCATCATCAACAACATATTTTATTTCTTTAAAAGAAACAACCCCCTCTTTAAACGATGCATGAAACTGTGCTAGAGGAAGCACGAGTCCACCTTCATCATCAACAACATTAAAAGACAAAGCACCCCTTACCAAACATTATTTATAGCTCTGGTCGTGCGAATATATAACCAACCACCCACCACATGTCCGAGCCTAAATTCTTATTAAACACAACTCTCTCAAATGTAATAAAAACAAGTCCTCCACAAATCAATTCTTCCACCTAACCAATTAAGTTCACAGGTCCTTGTGGAAGAACTCCTTGAAGGCTTCAACGTGACCATTTTGCAACCTAATGGCTATTAAAACAGACCCATTCCCTGCTGAACCTGGCATAATGAATGCCCTACCATCCCCTTTCACAACACCTGGACCCATATACACTGCCCTTCCATAGCCAAAATCCGGTCCATACAGTGGCATGTTACTCATCCAGCTCCAAATGTTAAGGTTAGGATTCCCAAGAAACAAGGGTTCCACTTTCCCTCCATGGTCATTGCCCCTAAGCCACCCCACATCATTCTCCCTCCCAATAAAACCAAACCCTGACCTTAAATACTCATTAGTTAACACTTCAATCGCTTCCCTGATCTTCTGTGCCACATAGCTCAATGGCTTTGACACAATGTCACCACCTAGGCATGTGGGTGTCACCGTTGGATATGTTGCATTTCCGAAGTAGTTTAGGGGTATAGGTGGGTCCAATCTGTTTCTAGCACCAGCAACAATGTGAACTAGTGTTGGTTGATTGTAATCCCCATCACGAGCTTTCACTATAAAAAAAATATTAAGATTAGTAATAAAATACTACATCTGTGTTTATATATAATTTTTTTTTAAAACTTGTTAGGAATTTTTATAAGATTCTTTTTAAATTATTTTTTGTATTAATTATTTTATTAAAATATCTTTAATTATTTTATAATAAATATTAGGTTAAATTATAACTTTGATCCTTTAGCTTACGGTAAAAAATTTTTTTGATTTTTTATTTTTTAAAAATTTATTTTAGTCATTTAACTTTCAAATCTAAATCAATGTTGTTCTTTCAAAAAAAATATATTATTTTTTTATTGAGATACGATTTTAAATTATTTTCTAACTATTTCAAGACATAAATTTTGTCATATTAAATTTTTTTTACGTAAAAATGATAAAAATCAACTTGAAACAAAAAAGAAACAATAAATAATATAAAAATCGTGTGAAAAATAAGTCTCATGAACAATTGAAAAATTGAAAAATCTCATATCAAATTTCAAATACTCATGAAACTCACATTTCTCGCCATTTTCACCCTGAGTTTGGTCTTTTTTTCAAACTTTAATTGACTTCCATAGTTTTTATATAAATAAATATAAATAAGATATAATGAAATAAATTTCATGTTTTAAGTCAGTCAAAAAATAGTTTAAATTATGTCTCAAAATAAAAAAAAAATTATTTTTCTAAATAAAAACAACAACTCAAATTTGATAATTAAAATATCAAAGTAAATTTTTAAAAAATAAAAACCAAAATTATAATTTAATCTCAATAATATAAATTAATAAGATAAATTATTTTTCTTACCTTTTTTTTTTTGCTAGAAAATTTAGAAAGAGGAGATGGCGCCCCACTTTAAAGCAAGAAAAACCTTCCAACTCAAAGGTACTCTCAAACTTGCAACTTTGCCATTGGGATTATTTATTCTCCCACTCACGAGAATAAGAGAAGATGACTTATAACACATTAATGGTATGAATTAATTAAAATAATTTTAAATACAGGGACAAAGATAGTAATTTATATGTAATTTTTTAAAAAAATGTCCATGACCTTAAAATTAGTGAGAAAAAAACAATTTTGGTAACTAATTTACTAATTTATTCTATTGCTTACCTACAGAGCGCCATATATGAGCTGAAATGCACTCAAATCTACTATAAGATGGACCCTCATTACCCTCATTGGCCTTCTTCTTCAGCTTCTCCACCATATCTCTTGTGAGTTTCAGCATTGCAAGCGCTGTCTCCTTCTTACTCTCCTCCGTGGTGTCAGAGTGGCCCAATACAAGTGGCAATGGCTTGAACTCTCTATGGTCAAAGTGCGGTTTCGTGTCTGAACTTAGAACCATTTTGTTCAAAAGTGGCATGTCGTGTTCCTCCAAGGTGCCTCCACGAGCCAACGTAGCCCATGAGTTGATGAAGTGGGTGCCGGCAATTCCATCAACAATGACATTGGAAATGGCGATTCCGACACAGAAACCACCGCAGGAGAATCTTGTCAACTGCACCAGCAACAGTGGCGATTTCTCTATGGGTTTGGTGTAGTCAACTTTGGGAATGAGGTCTTCGATGGTGTCGTTCGGTTCAAAGTCACCATAGTCATCCACGGCTCTTCTGGATTCACCTTCCAACAACTGCACGCCCTTTGCATTGCACTCCACTTCCCATCTCCTACCTAGTTGAAATTATGGAAATTTAAATAATGATATATGAATATTCTTATTTATTAAATATTTTATTAATTTTTATTATATTATATCATATATCATATTTATGTTTTTTTTTTCTCTTTAGGTGTCAATTAATAATTAAGTTTCAATGGATGATTTTCTATTTAAATATTATGAGAGTAAAACTAAAGGAAAATTATAAACATACATTTTTACTTCAACTTTTATCTCATTTTCACCATGTATTCTATCTCTTTCTATTTTTTGTTTTTAACCTCCATTATTACTAAGTAGGATCTTTACCTTCTTCATAGAATCTTGAGATACCTTTCAAACATTACATTTGAAGTTTTTTTTTTTTAAAGAATGTGTAATGAGAGAATCCGTGTTATCTATCAACTAACTCACACTTATTAAATATTTGTTTTTATTTTTAATCACATCATTTATCATATTTATTGTTTTCTATTTTATTTTTATTTCTCTAGTTTTACCATCTTTGATAGTAAAAAATAAAACCAATCTCTCTTCCATAAGAAAGGATAATAAACAAAGTAAAAATAAACTTTCTCAATAAAGTATATTACAAATTTTTTTTCACAACTTCACTTCATCCCTTTCTATCTCTCTTAACTTTCAATATTGCATGATTTCTCACATATGTCGATTAGTTTTAAGGCACAAAAAAAGTGTCAAAGGATTTAAACTTAATTGTTTTTAAATAAATACTCTAAAATACAATTCAGAAATCATTAAATATTTTTCATATATCACAACACACCTTCTATCATGCGTAGTCGACCAGCAAGTGGGTAATAGTGAACTAAGATCTTGGCAAGAGAGTGTCTCATTGTATCAAGCATGTTGGGGATTTTGTTGAGACTTGGCTTGTAGACATAGATGGAGAATGCATGAGTGGGAGCATTGATTTGCTCACTCTCTGACAGCAAGAGACTACCATTTGGTGTAGCCTCGCTGGGAATGACAGTGTAAGTAGATAAAATGCTTACCATATTTGCCTTGGTTCAAACCTGCCATTCCATATTCACCATATATAGCATCACTGGCTTAAGTAGCATTAAATATACCATTTACACCGTCTTTCTTAGTTGATTGTTAGTTGTCACTGTCATTATTTTAAAATAAATAAATAAATATAAAGAGAACTAACGTATTTGTTAGATGTAAGTCTTCTTTAAAATAAATAAATAAATATAAAGAGAAAAAAATTATATCTCAACTGAATAAAATTATTTTACATTATTATTTAATTATATATGATAAATTTATTTATTTTCATACTATTATTTCAAAAATCATACAAATAATTGAATAATACTATAAAAATATTTTACATTATAAGTGAATAATCAGTTGATCTAAATAAAAAAAATACTTAACCATTTACACATTTTTCTTATGAGTTTGTTATATGTCAAGTCATTTTAAAAAAAATAGTTACGCGGTGATTGAATAAAATTATTTTACACTTCCATCTAATTACAAATTAATGTAGAATAAATTTGTTGTCTTTTTCAATATTATCTAAAAAAAATCATATAAATAGAAATTTATGATTGAATGATTGTATAAATGATTGTGAAATTCAAATAAAAATATATATCTTAATAGACTTTTATATTTTCAATAAATAAAAGTACAAAATATCTCTATTATAAGTTTTTTTACTCATTTTAAAAATCAATAATTAAAATATGCATTTCTTTAAAAAAATTAATATAAAATGTTATGTGGGTCATAAATAAATTATATTAGGAAAATACTTTATTTTTAAGACTTAAAAACTCTAATTTAATATATAAAAATAGATAATGTATGCAATATTATTTAATTTTAAAGTTTAGAATTTAATATTCAACAAACCCACCTTGAGGTATTTATATTTAATGTGGTATACATGCAAACTTATGTTATTTCATCGATTTATGTAAATCTTTAAATGATTTCAATTCAAGATGAAGGGATTTTTATTATATACTTTTTGTGTACTTTCGACATATAAATATAATACATTCATTTTTAATTTTTTTTTGGAAATTATTTCGATTTAAATTAAAGATACAAATTGTGTTTTTTATTTTATTTACTATAATTATATGATATTTTATTTTTCACAATATAAATTTTAATTATATATTAATTATTTAAATTTAATTATTTACATTATGTAAAATTTAGTACATACAAATTTTATACATATTTTAATAAATACTTTAAATTTTTCAAAGTTTTTAATTGTAAGCATTTAAATCAAATAATTTTAATTTATAATATAATTTTTATCCACATTAAAGTATTTAATCTTTAAATAATAACTTATGTTCATTAATTTAAAAAACATGTTCTCTCCTGAAAATCCCAGAAGGCAGAGGGAGAAAGTTTGAAGGGTTATTTAGCTCGTTTAACAATGCAACAGTCAGGGTTGATGCCCCGGATCAGAAGTTCTTTGTCAAAGCCTTTTAGAAAAGGCTTGAGAGCAGGACCGTTCAAATGATGCCCTGGCCCTCAGAAGACTATCTAGCATGGAGGAGATATGAGCACGGGCGGAGAAGCATGTAGAAGTAGAGGAGGACCAACTCGACCTGCCGTCTGACCGATACCCCCCTAATCCGACCAGCCGGGACATAGCCCCCTAAGCTTTGTCCAGAGGACTTAAGCTTATCCTGCCTCCGTATGCCCGGATGAAACGTGTAGTGGGTGGCATTTGGATTCTCAGCGTTCAATGCGCTTCTTGGAACTACGCAAATCCCCTCCCACTTGTAATCATTTGGGCACGTGACTCGAGATAGGTGTCATTACTGCCTTCGTTTTGGTAACATAGACCGTTTTCGCTCATTGCTCAGGATTCCCACTTGTTCTCTTCAATTGTGCTTTCTCCTTTGTCGTGTTGCTCTTCCTCTTCAGTGCATTTGCCTCTAGTGCGCGTAGCATTTTCTCCTTCACGATGACGAGGACAGGTACCTTTCCTTGCTCTGAGTAGGTCCCTACTTTCACATGCGTATTCTTCTTATTTCGTTCTAGCTTGGCCTATTTCGACTTCCTTCCTTCTGTGAAGGAATGCGTACCCTAGCAAGGGTCTGAGGTTGACCCTCGCTTCCCTCTTTTCGAAGGACGTTTCTGGTCCCTCTTCCTAGGGAGACCAGTTTCCAGCGGGTGCAGCCGTTCCAGCATCTCCTATTTCTGAACCAAGTTCGGGCCAAGACCTACCTTCGAACTCGGCCGACCGACCTGCCAAGTGCCCCCACCTGCAAGAGACTTTTGTTGAAGCTAAAGATCAAGTCGTCGGCTGGAAGGAATCCAACTTGATGAATATGCTGATAGATCCTACTGCTTTCTCGGTCACCGCTGATCAGGTCCTGGCCTCATCATCCCTTGGTCATGAAGTTAATAGACTTGGACTAGTCGAAACCTGCAGTGTCCTCCAACAGTATGTTGCCTATAGTTTTGCCTTGGCTCGGGCTGCTGAAAAAGAGTTTGGACTCCAGGCTCTTGGAGTCGCAAAGCCAAGCTTGGGCTAGCCAAGTCAAGAAGTTCGAAGAGGAGGCGCTTAAATGGTCCAATGCCTATTCTGAGGCCGAGACCAAAATAAACAACTATTGCTCCACCACTACTGTCACAACCTAAATTGTGACGTTAAGCTAGTTGGGTCGAGACCAAGTCGGCCACAAAGGAGTCGCCACCAGCATTTTGGTTTAGGGAACGCCAGGAAACCTAATGGAAAGGCTTGTCTAGAATTAGAAATGTGGGTTCGAGAATTGGTTACACGCTAGGAGCCTAGGGGGATGCCTATCACTTGATAGTTACCGTTAGCTAGCTATATGGGAAGAGGGACGGTGCTTGTGTTTGGGTTGTGTTTCTGGCCTAAGTCCTGGGAAGGAGGAGGTTCAGGTAAGGTGTTTTAGGGTTTTGGGATTTAAGATTTGACTTGATAGGAGTGTGCCTCCCGTGCCTACGTACCTCGGCTTTAGAGGAGTCAAAGTCAACGTAGTTCTGGTGGGGGGTGTTGCGAAGAAAGGGTGAAGCCGGTCAATACCAGCTTGGCTATGTTTAGGCCGAGATGAATTTGGCCTACATGATAGAAATTTTCAGGAGGATGGTTGGCCTACATGAGGCCGAGATGGACTCGGTCCTAGTGATGGAGGATGCCACGGTGAGGTCGTTCCGTTCCGGCCACGGGAGGCCGAGGCGAATTCGACCTCGACAAGAGGGAGGATTGGGAGAAAGAGGTTTGAGAGATTTAGCTTTGGTTTCATAGAGAGGAAAAGGGATACCTAAGGCTTTTTGAGGCTCAATTTTCTAGAGTTTCTGCCCGAAAGAATTCCTCACTTCAACTCTTCATTTTGAGGCTTTTTATAGGCTTAGGATTGGGCCGGTGGTTGCCCTCATATCCCTTGATTCTCTCTTGGTAGGTGCTGAGTTTGTTGCAACTACCTTCCAAGATATTATTTTATATATGGGTTAAGATGGGTCCCGGGAAGACTTAGTCTCGTCTTCTGGTTTCAGTCTTGGATTTGACTGGGTTTTGAGATGACTCTTTGGGGTTCTGGCCCATTTTGAAGGATTGGGCCCTGTTGGCTTTGGCCGGACAGTTTTGGGGTGCAACAGTTGCCCCCTCTTTATTTGTGCTTATCCAAAGAAGGTAGTGATTCTTTTTTGGATGAGCATAAATAAAGAATTGGGACAGGTCAGACGGGGTTGGGCCTGGTACTGGATCCCCCTGTTGTTGTTTTATGGTGAAGGAAATGCGGCGAGCGGAGAAAAAATGTCAAGCGGAGTGAAAGCTGACTGGCACGTAGGCTTGCAAAATGGTAGGTAAAGTAAAATGGCAAGCAGGGTGCGCACTATCTAGCATTCAGGCTCGCGAAATGGCAGGTAAAATAGAAATGGTAGGTAAAATAGAAATGGCAGGTAAAATAGAAATGGCAAGCGGGGTGCACACTGGCTGGCACCCGGGCTTGCAAAGTAAATGTGGCAAGCGGAGTACACACTGGCTGGTACCCAGGCTTGCAAAGTATGTGTGGCAAGTGGAGTGCACACTGGCTGGCACCCAGGCTTGCAAAGTATATGTGACAAGCGGAGTGCACACTGGCTGACACCCAGGCTTGCAAAGTTTATGTGACAAGCGGAGTACACACTGGCTGGTACCCAGGCTTGCAAAGCTTATGTGACAAGCGGAGTGCACACTGGCTAGCACCCAGGCTTGCAAAATTTATGTGACAAGCGGAGTGCACACTGGTTGGCACCTAAGCTTGCAAAGTTTATGTGACAAGCGGAGTACACAGTGGCTGGTACCCAGGCTTGCAAAGTTTTTGCGACAAGTGGAGTACACACTGGATGGTATCTAGGCTTGCAAAGTTTATGCGACAAGTGGAGTACACACTGGCTGGTACCCAGGCTTGCAAAGTAAAAGTGGCAAGCGGAGTGCACACTGGCTGGCACCCAGGCTTGCAAAGTAAATGTGACAAGCGGAGTACACACTGGCTGGTACCTAGGCTTGCAAAGTATGTGTGGCAAGCGGAGTGCACACTGGCTGGCACCCAGGCTTGCAAAGTAAACGTGACAAGCGGAGTACACACTGGCTGGTAGCCAGGCTTGCAAAGTAAAAGTGGCAAGCGGAGTGCACACTGGCTGACACTTAGGCTTGTAGAGTAAATGTGACAAGCGGAGTACATAGTGGCTGGTACCCAGGCTTGCAAAGTAAATGTGGCAAGCGGAGTGCACACTGGCTGGCACCCAGGCTTGCAAAGTAAAAAGTGGCAAGCGGAGTGCACACTGGTTGGCACCCAGGCTTGCAAAGTAAAAGTGGCAAGCGGAGTGCACGCTAGCTGGCACCCAAGCTTGCAAAGAAAATGTGGCAAGCGGAGTGCACACTAGCTGGCACCCAGGCTTGCAAAGTGTGTGTGGCAAGCGGAGTGCACACTGGCTAGCACCCAGGCTTGCAAAGTAAATGTTAAAACTAGAGGAATGGGGCAGTGGTTTCCTAGGCCATCATGGAGACGATGACATTGGGAGAGCTTGCCGTGTGTGCTTCTTAGGGTCGGACTAGGGTAATAACTGCCTCCCTTGGGTCGAGACAGAAACGGCCTACGCGGAGACGGCCGAGATGGAGGCGGTCCATGGAGGGGTTACCAAGATAGAGACGGCTTAAACGGAGACGGTCGTGATAGAGGCAGCTCCATAGAGGGGATGGTGAGACACAGACAGCCTACGCAGAGACGGCCGGGATAGAGGCGGCCGATAGAGGGGTTGCCGAGACAGAAACGGCCTGTGCAGAGACGACTGAGATAGAGGCAGCCAATATGGAGGCAGCCCCTACCTAGGAGTGTGCCTAGGCCCTGTTGAGATAATGGGTCGTGATTATTTGGGCCAGTCTTTATTATTTTTTATTTTTGTTTGTTGTTTTTTTTGTGTATGGGCTCCAGCGTTTGAAATTCTGGAGGTAATTGAAGGGTTGCGCGTGAAGGGACGCGCCTCGCCACCCTTCAAACAAGCCTCTACGTTTTTGGGGCGCATTGATGGAGGGTGGCGCGAATGATTTTACCGCCCTGGGGAAATGCAACCCCTGATCATTAGTCGCGTGGCTCCAAGGTGGGTATTTATTGTGGAGACGTGCATTTTATTTGATTTACTGGCCTCGTTCCTATTTCCACCATTTGCACTTCAGTTTTCCATTCCAGCGCTTACCTTCTCTCTGAATTTTTCTCTCGAGCTTTTCATCTTCCTCGTGTCTCCGCGTCCTCCCCAGCTTTAGGATTTCTTGTCACCATGTCAGGTACTTCTAGTTCTGAAACCTGTTCTTCTTCTTTTTCGTCTTCTTCTTCGTCGGGTGAGGCCGTGAAGGCCATGCTCGTGGCTGTGGTAGAGGGGGTTTCTTCACCAGCCCTTGTGCCTTCGACGGCAGAGGTGGCTACATTTGCATGGGTCCATAAGGACGTGCTGGAGAATCAGTCTGAAATGACTCGTTTCGAGGTGGGGTCTCTCACAGAAGAAGGAAAATGGGTTCGCGGCTCCACGCCGATCTGTTGAAGGTGGTGCGTTGTGGTAAGAGGCAACGGGTGTGCCACGCCTCCAAGGAGGGAGAGGAGCCGTTCATTGATATGTATGAAACGACGTTATTGGATTTGGGGGTGACCCTCCCCTTTAATTTTGTTGAGGCGGATGTGCTGAGAATGTTGGGAATAGCTCCCTCCCAATTACATCCCAACGGTTGGGCTACCATTCAAGCATTCAAGGTGGTGTGCTTGGCGTTGGGGATGCTACCATCTGCCCTAGTCTTCCTCAACCACTACACTACTCGAGTCGACTAGTCAATGGGCTGGGTTTCGTTGACTCCTTTGCCTAACACAGGGCTCTTCACTTCCTATACAGCTTCTTACAAGGGTTTTAAGAGCCGGTTCGTGAAGATTCAAGCATTAGAGACGAGTGATTTCTACCTTGACCCTCAGCCTTTGCCGCTGTACTAGCAGGAGCCCCCTGAGTTCAAGGGGCTAGTGAGGGGTCAACTCTCTTTGGAGGCTAAGGTTGATTTGCAAATACTGGATAGCCTGCCGAGAGGAATGAACTGCAGGGACATAGTGTCCTGGATCTCCACAAGCAACGCTGCCTTTCGCCTAAAGAGTGAGTGTTTCTGAGTGGTTACTTTCTACAGACTTGGCCTTGCGCCGAAAGTGCTAACATATGGTGTTTTTGGCTTGCAAGTATGTTGAAGAAGCAGGGTGTGGACATGGCCGAGTTGATCAAGAAGGCTCGCCTGACCAATGATGCTAGGAGCTCTGGCCGAAAGGCTCCTGAGGCCAACACTACTGCAACTGTTGCTGTAAAGAAGTCGGTCGCAAGCCTGGCCGAGGAGGACTCGACCCCTGTGGTTGAGAAGCTGCGGCCCTCGCCGTGTCCGACAGGGAGGCGAGCAAACGGAAGGCCGGCTCTACCATAGCGGAGGAGGCGACTGCTAAGAAAGGGAAGGCCACTATTCCTCCTCCTCCGCCTTTGCTTATTCAACCCAAGGGCAAAGTGGTGGTGACTTCGGGGCCGGATCTGCCCCCTAGTGGCTTGCCTTGTTGTGTGGCCCCACCTAACATCAATTCCTTGTGGGGCCTTGGGTTCGATATGCGCAGCCTATTCCCCACCAGTCGCATACCTCAACATGATCGAGGATTGCTAGTGTCGGTCGGCGCTGCCGGTTCCATTGATATGATGACTGCTTATATGGCGCGCTCAATAGCCACCCTGGAAACCTGGCGCGGGATGCTGTGCAAGGCGGAGCAGATCGTGGCCAAGGAGGCCATCAACAAGAAGGAGTTGAAAAAGTCTCAAAAGGCCAAGGCCGAGTCCTTAGCTAAGGTCCAAAAAATGAAGAAGGCTAGTCAGAAGGCCAATGCTGAGATTGAAGACTTGAAGGCCAAGCTTGCTGCTTCTCAGGCCGAATCATCCTCGCTGAAGACGAACGTATCTTCGTCAGAAGCCGAGATAGCCTTGCTGAGAACAAAAGTGTCCTCGTTAGAAGCTGAGGTGACATCGCTGAAATCTTCTCTTGCTGAGTCAAGGGTGAAGGAGGTGGAGGCTATTCTAGCTTCTGATAAGGAGACCTTGAAGACTGCGGAAGCCAAGACTACGACTGCAGAATCTAAGGCAGACAAGTTGAAAGAGGAGAATGTAGAGCTTGCTGAGAGGGTGGCTTGCTTGGAGGGGGCCATTGTAGAACAACATGAAGATGAGTTCGATAAAGCCCTTAGGCAAATAGCTCTGCTGGCTCCAAATTTTGACCTTAGTCCATACAATATGACCAAGGAGGTCCGAGATGGGAAACTTATTTCCCTCTTGGATTCTCCTCTGAAATAGGCTTGTGATGTATTTATGACTTTATTAATGAAATGGATTTTTTTGGCATCTTCTTAGTGTTTTTTATTTATGGATTTTCTGTTAAAAGGCGGAGGGATCTTCTGTTGGTTTAATAGTATCAATCAGATTTGGGATGACGGCTCAATGGACTTAATACTAAAGGAAGTAATGACTTTAGTTCAGACTTGGGGCAGAATGGCTTAATGGAATTAACGCTTAAGGGAGTGGAAATGATACTAAGGGAAAAATAGTGGTTTAATGGAATTAGCACTAAAGGGGATGGAGATAATACTAAGGGAAATAATGGCTTCTAGACTCAGTGCTTGGGTATAATGTCTTAATGGAATTAACACTTAAAGGAGATAATGGGCTTTAATTTAGACTCGGCTCGAACCAAATGGGGATGACGTCGACCTAAACTCGGTTCTTGGGCGAAATGGGAATGGCCTTAACCTAGACTCAATCTTTGGTTATATTGGCTTAATGGAAATAATACTAAGGGGAATGGTGGCTTAGTTTTAGCTATCCTTTCGAAGATTGGGTAGCCAAGATAACTTGGGTTATGGACGGGTTAGGGATTTAAACGGTCTGTCTCGGCTATTTAACTGGCTTGGAAGTCGTCCTTTCGGGATCTGAGAGTTAGTCAAGGGGAGACACTCGGCCTTCTGACGTTCGGATACCACTCGGTTTCCCAAGGGCTGGGGGCTACTCGGTCCTCCGATATCGAGGTGTCATTCGGCTCTGAGGTAAAGCCAGTTTGACAGTCGTCTGGGATCTTAAGGCGAGTCATTCTCCAGAGTTGGATTAATCAATGTGACTCTATGGGTATGCACAGTTTGGACAAGGGAATGCTAACTTAGGTATGTGTGATAGGGGAATGCTGACTTAAGTATGTATGACAGGGGAATGCTGACTTAAGTATGTATGAGTGAATGAGTTGACTGGGAGGTTTAAAGCTGGTTTGTATGATCCTAGACTTTGGATTTGTTGGCCCCCATCTTTAGCTTCCATCCCCAACTCTGTGACAACAGAAGTCATAGATGGGAAACTTGTGTCCCTTCTTGACTTAGGGTTGAAAAATGTGGCATGGAACCAAATTGGCTATCTTGAAGAGACAACTGACTTGGGGTCAACATGACTAAGATGGCATGGGACCAAATTGAAAAGGTTGGCACTAAGCCATAAATGCCTAAGTTAGGACCTGAATGACTAACTTAGGGACAAACCAACTCAGGGTCGAAGTAATAGTGTTGGCATGGAGACTCGACACGAAGTCAATAGAGAGATTCGACACGGAGTCGGCAGAGAGACTTGACACGAAGTTGATAGAAACACTCAACACGAAGTCGGTAGAGAGACTCGACATAGAGTCAATATGGAGACTCGACACAAAGTTGGCAGAGAGACTCCACACAGAGTTGACAGAGAGACTCGACACAGGGTGGGAGACTCAACATGGAGTCAAAATGGAGACTTGACACGAGGTTGGCAGAGAGACTTGACACGAGGTTGGCAGAGAGACTTGACACGAGGTTGGCAGAGAGACTTGACACGAGGTTGGCAGAGAGACTTGACACGGAGTCGACATGGAGACTCGGCATGAAGTTGGTGGAGAGACTCGACATGGAGTCGGTAGAGAAACTCGACACGGATTCAACAAAGAGACTCACACGGAGTTAACCCAAGACAGAGTGGGCAAAGGACTTAACATAGAGTTGGTATAGGCCCAGACATGGTGTTGAAAGGCGGGAGTAACCATGGGATGGCGTGCGCCAGACATGGTGTTGGAATGCGGGAATAACCATGGGATGGCGTGCGTGCATGCTGTATGTATGCATTTATGCATGTATGCAAAACTAATTAAGATTTTATTTTGGTGGAAGGACAGACATTTGGATGCTCGGAATGCATGTCATAAGTGTGGATTACGGGATGCGTGAATGTTTGAAATGCATGTGGGTTGCATGGATTTTTAACGTGGAATGTTGGATGCATGGTCGCATGGATGTATGGAGGTTTGCCATGGATGGCTAGATGCATGGATGCTTGACATAAATGGCTAGATACGTGGTTGTATGAATGTGTGGAGGTTTGTCGGGGGTTGCTAGATGCATGGATTACCGGGTGTAGGTAATGGCAAGATGTGGAGTTGGACGGGGTACAGGGGGTGTGCGTTTAGCAGAGGCAAGTCTCTATTTCCCTACAGTTTGCCATCCCAAGACTCGTGGTGTAGGCAACTAAGCTTCTTACGTTCCCGCTTTGGTGTTAGAGACGTCTTGGATGTTGTTACCTTGTTATTGCTCGTGAGTTGAGACTAGTCAAAGGCTCACTACTTTGAGTGGTCTTCAACTTTTTCATCTTAACTGTAACGCTCCTTTTGTTTCTTTTATTTTTAGCTTATGGAGGAATGGAGAGGATTGTGTTTATGTTGTTCCTACGGAAGGGTTTACGGGGAGGGGTGACGGTGTTATCCTCATGTATGCAATTTTTGAAGAGTCCATCATCCAACGCCTTTAAGGATAATTTGGGTGTCTCTATGGGCTTCTTCTAGCTAACTTTTCTTAAGGGGTCACTTCAACTCCCTATGTTGGTGGCTTGCCCCCCAGAATTGCATTTTCACTTAGACTGCTCTTTTCAGTCTCAGTGAACTTTTATTTGATTTTTTTAGGCTCTAACTTTTGCCTAGGTTGTTATTTTGAGGTTTCAACCTAGCGAGCCGCTTTTTTTCTTTGTCTTTTTTTATTCCATTTTTTTCTTGGGGGCATTGAGCCAATGGGAGTTTTAAGCATAGTAAAGTTTGATGTGGTAGACCATCTTTCCTTCTTGGTTTGGAGGTCAGGTAGCCAGGCTAGATGCTTGAGGCTTTATAGATTACCCTTATTATCCTTGCCGGTTTGATTGATGGAATAATCAAAATTTGAACATGAGATATTAGCACCAGGGATGAATTTTTTTTTATTGGTATTTTTGACTTGGTTTAAGAGTGGGAATAAAAAGGGAATCATGAAGAGTCAAAGTATATTTCATTAATTATTCAAAGAAAGAGCATTATAGTCGATTTGAAAAAGGATTAAGGACTACAAAATATGAGGCTTTTCTTATTTGATAATAGTTTTTAGGATAGGGGGATTGAACAGGCTTCAACAAGATTGTGGTCACAAGGGCATGCTGAAGCAGGTGCGACAGAAGTTCTGTATACGATATTGATAAAAGTGTTAGAACCTTGGGGTTCTTTCTTTTCCATGAAATGTTGTATTGCATGGTTGGGATGGGGATGGTTGGAGGTGTGGGGTGCGGTGTTTGGTGTTGGGCTCGGTAGGGGCTTTGACGCCACCTCTGTTTTTGTGGTCTTGTGATGGTGTGGTAGGCAATTGTTTGAGATGTCCCTTGGTTTTGCATCGACTTCAGCATTTCCAAGATTTGACCTATTTGCGCCTTTAATTGTCTAACATCATTTTTAACGCTTCCTATTGTTTTGCTAGATCCCTTATAGTTATCTCCATCTGTTTTGCCTTGGGAAGCGCCCTGTAAAGGTTTTTTGAAACTTGATCCTTGCCTTGTTATTGGTCTTGGTGAGCTAGTCGGGTGGAGAATGAAATGCAAACGTGATGAAATGCAACACCTAATCTTAAATGCATGGTGGAGATGAATGTAGAATATGATGCATGTTATTTTTCTGTTTTTTTTTTACAAGGTTAGAATTGAATTGAAAATGGGATGAGCCCTCTATGGAAATGCCGTGGGGGTAGAACAAAATTGGGGAGATGGAAGAGAGCCAACTTAAATAAGAGGATGGCACGAGACCGGATGCGACTTGGAATTGATGCTAGGGTAGGGTTGAAGTTAGATAAATGGGAACGACGTAGAGTCGGACTCGGATTGGAATCGACACAAGGGCCAAGATGAAATTGGTTAAATGGGGACGACACGGAGACGAGCTCGGATCGGCATAGGGTATACTAGCTAACCTAGGTTCAGGTGTACTAGCCGACTCAGGCTCGAGTGTACTGGCGAACTCAGGCTCGGGTGTACTGGTTGACTTAGGCTGGGGTTTATGGGTCGACACAAGCTGGGGTTTAGTTGGCCGGCTCGGCCAGCTCGGACTAAGGTTTACTTAGCTGGCTCGAACTTAGGTTTACTTGGCTGGCTCGAACTTAGGTTTACTTGGCTGGCTCGGACTAGGGTTTACTTGGCCGACTCGGACTAAGGTTTACTTGGCCGGCTCAGACTAGGGTTTACTTGGCCGGCTCGAACTAGGGTTTACTTGGCCGACTCGGACTAGGGTTTACTTGGCCGGCTCGGACTAGGGTTTAGTTGGCCGGCTCGGACTAGGGTTTAGTTGGTCGTCTCGGACTAGGGTTTAGTTGGCCGGCTCGGACTATGGTTTAGTTGGCCGGCTCGGACTATGGTTTAGTTGGCCGGCTCGGATTAGGGTTTAGTTGGCCGGCTCGGACTAGGGTTTGCTTGGCCGGCTCGGACTAGGGTTTGCTTGGCCGGCTCGAACTAGGGTTTTCTTAGCCGGCTCGGACTAGGGTTTTCTTGGCCGACTCGGACTAGGGTTTACTTGGCCGGCTTGAACTAGGGTTTACTTCGCAAACTCGGGTTAAGGTTTGCTTGGTAGACTCGGGTTAAGGTTTGTTTGGTAGACTCGGGCTAAGGTTTGTTTGGTAGACTCGGACTAAGGTTTACTTGGTATACTCGGGTTAAGGTTTACTTGGTAGACTTGGGTTAAGGTTTACTTGGTAGACTCGGGCTAAGGTTTACTTGGTAGACTCGGGTTAAGGTTTACTTGGTTTACTTGGTAGACTCGGGTTAAGGTTTACTTGGTAGACTCGGGTTAAGGTTTACTTGGTATACTCGGGTTAAGGTTTACTTGGTAGATTCGGTTAAGCATTTGACTCAGCTTAGGGAGTTTATTGGACAGACTCGGTTTAAGGAGTTTATTGGACAGACTCGGTTTAAGGAGTTTGTTGGACAGACTCAGTATAAGGATTGACTCAGCTTAGGTAGTTTATTGGACAGACTTAGTTTAAGGAGTTTATTGGAAAGACTCGGTTTAAGGGTTGACTCGGCTTAGGGAGTTTATTGGACAGACTCGGTTTAAGGGTTACTTGGTATACTTGGATTAAGGTTTACTAGGTAGACTCTGGTCAAGGTTTATCCAATCAGTTTCTAGAAGGATTCCCTAGGGTTCTCACCATTGGATTTCTAAACTTCCTCACCATTAGGCTCCTCGGTCTATGGACTCCCCAAGGTCTCCACCACAAACAGGATCAATTTCCCGTAGTGTGATGGCTCCCTCAAGTTGTCAGCCCCAGGTGGAACTACCGCGGTCACCAGTACAGAGAAGACCTCTAGTATGGGTACCGCTACACATTCCGCACTCCTTAACTCTCAGGCCTGGGAATAGGACCTCGCTCATGGGTGTAATCACACAGTAGCAATATTCCCCGTAAAAACCCCATTTTGTCACAATATTATAACAACATCATATTGTCTACCCTACGGTTTTCACAGGTAGTATACAAACATCAAATTCAAATTACAACACATGCACCAATTAACAAACACAAATAGAAACACATGACTCAAATTGAAATGCATGCACCAATTAACAAATACAAGTCCCAACATAGTCCTCTGATTTTGTCCCAGCCTTAGAGTTTTCTCCCCCACAACCTTAATTCTTGTGCAAAATATATTTCAAGTAATGACAGTTTTATATATTTTTCTAGAAGTTTTTGTTTTTCTTTCAAAACTCATATTTGAGATATAATTAAATATTAAATATAAGCATTTCTTAAAAAACAAAAAAAATAAAAAAAAATTGAATCCTAAAATTGACAAACACAGGCACCCATCTTCCCTATGCAACTAACCTAACAGGGCTCAATTCTCAATAAAACAAAGTCCCCAGTGGAGTCGCCATCTGTCACAACCTAAATTGTGACGTTAAGCTAGGTGGGCCGAGACCAAGTCGGCCACAAAGGAGTCGCCACCGGCGTTTTGGTTTAAGGAACGTCAGGAAACCTAATGGAAAGGCTAGTCTAGAATAAAAAATGTGGGTTCGGGAATTGGTTACACGCTGGGAGCCTAGGGGGGCCCCAGCATGCCTATCACTTGATAGTTACCCTTAGCTAGCTATATGGGAAGAGGGACGGTGCTTGTGTTTGGGTTGTGTTTCTGGCCTAAGTCCTGGGAAGGAGGAAGTTCAGGTAAGGTGTTCTAGGGTTTTGGGATTTAAGATTTGACTTGATAGGAGTGTGCCTCCTGTGCCTACGTACCTCGGGTTTAGAGGAGTCAAAGTCAACATAGTTCTGGTGGGGGGTGTTGTGAAGAAAGGGTGAAGCCGGTCAATACCAGCTTGGTTATGTTTAGGCCGAGATGAATGTGGCTTGGTGATAGAAATTTTTAGGAGGATGGTTGGCCTACATGAGGCCGAGATGGACTCGGTCCTAGTGATGGAGGATGCCAGGTGAGGTCGTTCCGTTCCGGCCACGGGAGGCCGAGGCGAATTCGACCTTGGCAAGAGGGAGGATTGGGAGAAAGAGGTTTGAGAGATTTAGCTTTGGTTTCGTAGAGAGGAAAAGGGCTACCTAAGGCTTTTTGAGGCTCAATTTTCTAGAGTTTCTGCCCGGAAGAATTCCTCACTTCAACTCTTCATTTTGAGGCTTTTTATAGGCTTAGGATTGAGCCGGTGGTTGCCCCCATATCCCTTGATTCTCTCTTGGTAGGTGCTGAGTTTGTTGCAACTACCTTCCAAGATATTATTTTATATGTGGGTCAAGGTGGGCCTTGACTGGATTCTGAGATGACTCTTTGGGGTTCTGGCCCATTATGAAGGATTGGGCCTTGTCGGCTTTGGCCGGACAGTTTTGGGGTGCAACAACTGCTAAACTTCAGGAGGACCTTCAGAATGCGCTACTCATGAACAAAGACCTCCTACACGCTAAATCTGAGTGGCTGCAAGTGAAATCTGATCTGGAGGGGGAAAAAGATTCCCTTTGGTCTGAGCTTGAAATGATGCACCAAAAATTTGGTAGCTTGGAGGTGACGCAGAAGGAACTTGGAGAAAAATTAGCGTCGGCCGAGACTTCCCTGAAGCAAACTCAAGATACCATCAAGGAGCGTGACCAAACTATTTTCCTATAGGGTATTGACATTGTAGATCAATATGAAGTAGGGTTCGGGCGTGCTTTAGAGCAAATTCAGTTTCTTCACCCATCCTTGGACGTTTCAGAGGCCGAACCCTTCAAAGAGATAGTAGATGGGAAGTTAGTGTCGGTTGAGACCCCTCCTGGATCTCCAGTCTCTTGAATATTTCAAACGTTTTTTACTTTCTTAACATTTCCTTTTATGAACAATTTCTTATTTGTATTTTGGACGCAGTTTGTATTTCGGATGTCATTATCGAATTTTCTATTTTGGATACGAATTGCGCTTATCATTGTCTTTTCGACTCAATTTTGTTTCCGTCCAAAAGTGTGTAGAATCTCCGTTGTTGCTGTGTTATGCTTCTTGTTAAATGAAATTCGTTTTTGGTTGAATTCGTGCTACGTTTGGCGCCATGCGTCGTCCCTTGGGCTTTTGACCCAAGTCTCATATTAGTTTAAGATTTTTGTTCAAATTAGACTTTTGGCTGACCATGCTGGCCGTTCCTTACCCGAGGCGAACCCTGGGTCGACCGTGTTGGTCGCCATTTAGGACTTAGATCCGAGGCGAGCCCTGGGTCGACCGTGTTGGTCGCCCTTTAGGACTTAGATGATGCTGTGCTATGTGCTGCAAAAGATTATTATCATTTAAAGATATCAACTGTAGTACATTCACAAAGATGCAGAATTCCATGTGCGTGGGACTTTCTTACCCCCTAAGGATTCTAACCAGTATGCTTTAGCCACCCTTGCCTTGACCACGTATTCCCTTATGTGGGTTGCCTCTCTGACCTCCTGCAACATATCCAGGTTTGCCCTTAGTTCGTCTTCGTTTTTGCCTGGTTCGAATAACACCGTTCGTGCGGAAGGCTCTCCGATCTCTACCGGGATGACTACCTCAGTTCCAAACATCAAGCGAAAAGGGGTTTCATTGGTGGTCGAATGAGGAGTTGTATGGTACGACCACAGCACCTACGGCAGCTCTTTGGTCTACCTCCCTTTGGCTTCCTCCAATCTCTTTCGCAGCCCCTTCAAAATGATTCTATTGGCTGCCTCTGCCTGGCCATTCAATTATGGGTGTTCTACTGATGTGAAAATTTTCTTGATTTTGAGCCCTTCGCAGAATTCGGCTATAAATTGGGACGTGAATTGGGTTCCGTTATCGGACACTACCTCGGCCGGGATGCCGAACCAACAAACGATTTTCTTCTAGAAGAAGCGTTTAACTCTTTCCGTTGAGATGGTGGCCATCGGTTCTTCTTCAACCCATTTCGTGAAATAGTCCACAGCCACAATCAGGAACTTAATTTGCCCTGGGGCCACTGGGAACGGTCCTAAGATATCTATTCCCCTTTTGTAAAACGACCGCGGTGATACAATCGAATGTAACCGCTCCGGAGGCGCCCTATGCCCCTCTGCGAACCTCTAACATATGTTGCACTTCTTAACGTAATTCATGCAGTCGTTTCTTAAAGTAGGCCAATAGTATCCAGCCCTAGCGATTTTACTTGCGAGGGCCCGTCCCCCTATATGAGTTCTACATATGCCCTCATGAACCTCCCTTATCACATACTCAACCTTATCTCCTTCCAAACACCTGAGAAGGGGGAAAGCAAAACCCACTCCTTACAACTACTATCCCACGAGAGTGTACTTCGCAGCTTCCTTTACCATATGTCTAGCTTCTTGACTGTCATTCGGGATTCGTCTGTCCGCCAAGTATTGGACTAGAGGAGTCATTCAAGTTATCTTTTCCCCAACATTCCATACCTCCTCTCGATCAACGGTTAGTGCTTCAAGGTTTTCGTGGATAACCGACCTTTGTTGCCCTCTTCTCTGGGTATTGGCCAACTTGGCCAACAAGTCGGCCTGTTCATTTTGATCTCGTGGCACATGCACTAGAGTAAATTTTTCGAATGTGGTGGCCAACTTCACTGCTTGATCTTGATACTTAGTCAAGTGAGGGTCTCTCACCTGATATTCATTATTCACCTGTCCTATTACTAATTTTGAATCATTCTTGGCGATCAGCCTCTTGGCTTCTAATTCTCGGGCTAATCTCATGTCCGCCAACAGTACTTCATATTCTGCTTGATTATTGCTGGCCTTGAAGTCGAAATGTAGAGATTGTTCAATAAGGACGCCATCCGATCCCTCCAAGATAATCCCTACACCAAATCCTGTTTGATTTGAGGACCTATCAACAGAGAGGTACCATTCGCCCTCATCCGTGGTTGAAGGGCTGTTGGGGGATAACTCCGTGATGAAGTCACCCAGTACTTGTGCCTTTATGTGGCCCCTCCGTTTAAATGAAATGTCGAACTCTGACAGTTGGACACTCCATGCTACCATTCTACCCGCCAAATCTGGCTTTCTCAACACTTGTCGTATAGGCAAATTCGTCCGAACAACTATGTTGAAGTTCTGGAAGTATGGACGCAGTCGTCGCGAGGCTGTTACTAGGGCTAAGGCGGCCTTCTTGATCTTTTGGTACCTTCTCTCGGCACCCTAGAGCACCTTACTAGTGAAGTAGACTGGCTGTTGCTCCCCTTCCTTCTCTTGGATTAACACAGAACTGACTGCAGCATCAGATCCAGATATATATAAGTACAAGGTCGTACCTGGGTGAGGACGAGTCAGCACTAGGGGAGTTGCCATCATCGCTTTCAGGCGCAAAAAGGCTTCCTCGCACTCGGGTGTCTACACAAAATTCCCTCCTTTCTTGAGGGTTCCAAATATCGGCATGGCTGTCTCCACCGCTCTCGAAATAAAACGAGATAGCGTCGTTATTCTACCCATGAATTGCTAGACTTCCTTTACGCTTTGAGGGCTTCTCATGTTGACGACCGCTTGGCACTTCTCAAGATTGGTCTCGATGCCTCTCTCAGTCAGCATGATACCTAGGAATTTCCCAGCACGGACCCCGAACGAGCACTTACCTGGATTTAGCTTGAGTTAATGCTTCCTCAAGACTTGGAACAAACGTCCAAGTGCTTGACAGTGTTCAGCCACTCCTTGAGACTTGACCACCACCATGTCGTCGACATACACCTCCACGTCCACACCCATAAGTCCTCTGAATATCTTATCCATTAGGCGTTGGTAAGTGGCTCCTGCATTTTTGAGGCCAAAGGGCATGACCTTATAGCAGAAGGCGCCGTCGTCAGTAATGAACGCGATCTTCTCCTCATCTTGTGGGTGCATTCGGATTTGGTTGTAACCCGAATATGCATCCATGAAACTCGGGAGGGCGAATCCTGCCACAGCGTCAACCAATCTATCAATACTAGGTAAGGGATAGGGGTCCTTGGGGGAGGCTTTATTTAAGTTGGTGTAGTCTGTGCACATCCTCCACTTCCCATTCGGTTTCCTGACCATCACTACGTTGGCTAGCCAGGTTGGGTATTGCACTTCTCGGACGAATCCGGCTAACATCAACTTGCGTGTTTCCTCCCTTGCGGCTCTACACTTCTCTTCTCCTTGCTTTCTCTTATTTTGGGCGATTGGCTTCGCCCTTGGCTCTACCGACAGTCGATGGCACATGTAATCAGGGTCTATACCTGGCATATCGTTGGTCGACCATGCGAATACATCACGATTTTCCCTAAGACAGCTTACCAACCAAATTCTCTTCTTCGGAATTAGGGCCGATCCTACCTTTGTCACCTAGTCTGGTAGGGATCCTAGCTGGATTTCTTTCAACTCCTCGGAAGGGTAGGGCCCCTCGTGCTCATACCGACACCTTGGGTCCAAATCCAACTCTAAAGCATTGATTGTTGTGACCGGTGGGCGAGCCCCCACTTTCAGACTATCTTCATAACATCTCTGGGCCACCTGTGAGTCAGCCCACACACTTCCTACCTTCTTTCCGACTGAAAATTTCATACATAAGTGGCGAGTGGATACAATTGCCCCCAACCTGTTCAACGCCGGCCGACCTATGATAATGTTGTACGACGCTGGGGCATCCACTATGGTGTAAAGGACCGAGATGGTCTTGACTCCCGATTGTTCCTCAAAACAGGTCTCTAACTCGACCGTTCCTCTGATCAGGATGCACTATCCCACGAAGCCATACAGATTCCCAGAGCATTCTTGGAGCCAATCCAATGGCAGCTGCATCTTCTGAGCAGTGGACCAATATAGGATATTAGCCGAACTACCTTGGTCTATTAAAACGCCCTCTATCTTATACTTCGCTGCCACTACCGAGATTACCATCGGCTCATCTTGGCCATGGATCCCGTGCTTCATGTCTCGATCGTCAAACATGATGGCCGGTGCAGGCTCTCTTTTTCCTAGGGGCGTCATATTTGCCCCTGTCAACACTGTTTGAACTCTTCTGTCCTTCCTCGTCTCTTGCATGGAGTCTTGAGAGTGGGATGCCACTTTCCCACCGGATATAGTGGATATTGTCCCTTGATGTGGAGGTAGTCTTGGCCGCAACCTGCTGCTATCCTGCCTGATTGCCCTGGTCGTCCTCTCCATGCTTTCAACCCGAAGTTTCCGTCGCTCGTCCAGTGATCGTCGGACATAGCGAGTAAGGTGACCCTCGCGTACCAACTTCTCAATCTGTGTCTACAAAGCCCAACAGTCTTTAGTTATATACCCAAAGGCTCGATGGAAGTCACACCAGCCGTCTTTGTCTTTTCCCATGACCTTTCCCTTGGTTGCTTGAGGGAATTCCAGCAGAGTAGTATGGCAAATCTCACGCAAGATCTGAGCTCACTTCTCAGTCAGTGGGGTGAACTATTGTGTGGAGTTGCTCATGTTGGCAGGCAGTTGGTGCCTGTCCTCCTTGATCTTGGTTGCGCGTCTCACGTCCTTATGTTCGCACCTGTGCTCGACCTTACGCCATTCGAGTTGATCCTCCTCTACTTCTACATGCTTCTCCGCCCATGCTCGTATCTCCTCCATGCTAGATGGTCTTTTGAGGGTCGGGGCATCGCTGAACGGTCCTACTCTCAAGTCTTTCTGAAAGACTTTGACAAAGAACTTCTAATCCATGTCATCAACCTTGACCGTCACATTGTTAAAGTGAGCTAAATAATCCTTCAAACTTTCTCCCTCTGCCTGTCTGATATTGAACAAGTCAACTACCTCTAGCCTCTTGACTTTGTTGGCAGCGAACTGTGATACGAAGGACCCGGCCAAGTCCTTGAAGGTTTGTATCGATCTGGGTGGCAGCGTTGTCATCCATTGCATTGCCACACCCTTTGGAGTACTTGGGAAAAGCTTGCAGCAAAGCTTGTCATTCCCCCCACTGATATACATCTGTGTCTGGAAGGCTTACAAGTGTGCATAAGGGTCTTGGCTCCCGTCAAAGGGCTCCACGACCACCTCCCTGAAGTTAGGGGGAATGGGGGTCTCGTCTATTTCTTTACAAAACGGTTGTCCCCAGAATGGTTGAGTGGGGATCTCCTCGTGTATGGTTTGATCACGTCCGCTTACAGCTCTGAGAGCGGCGATTTGTTGGCGAAGTTCTTCCTCCCTCTGCTCTGCAACCTTCATTGCTTCTAAGTGGCGTTCTTTCGCCAAACGGTACCTCTCCTCTGCTCAGCCTCCGCGCTGAGCCGTGATTCCTCGTCGCTACGTGCCTGAAGGGAGGCTACGACGCGAAGCAATCTCTGCAACGTATCCTCCTCTCCTTCATTGGTGGAGCTGACCTGGTTTTTGGTGATCAGCATTGCTCGCGCTCGTTGTTCCTCCTTGTCTCCTTTCCTTTTGGCCATTGGGGTTAGCTTTACCTCACCTCACGGTGGGCGTCAATGTTCTCTCCTGAAAATCCCAGATCTTTTTTACCTTCGCTCATCTCCCTTTTTATTTCCTTGGAAGGTTCCCAAAAATTTTTCTTTGTCTTTTGTGATGGGAACTCCCAGGAGAGCAGTAAAAGATTTTGACTTAATCAAGGAAGGAAGCTTCGTCGCTGACTTTTTCTCTGCATATGTCGCTGACGCGCCTCCTACTCTCTGACGCAACACAGAACGAGGTATGGGAATTTGAACCAACTCGATTGGCGGTCCGGCCGATACCCCCTAATCCGGCCAATCGGGACAAAACCAAACTCAAATATTTCACAAGTTATTATTTAGTTATTTTAATATCAAAATTCGATAAAAAAAAATATATGTAATACGTACATAATATCAATTCTTAATCTTTTAAAATCACTTACTTTACTCTTTAAGATAAATTGTTTAAAAGAGATCCAACTCTACCATGATTTGCTTAAATAGAAAACACAGTAAATTTAAATAAATACGTAAAAAAAATGTATTAAATAAAAAGGTAAAAAAAAACAAAAATAATTTATTTTTCATTAAAAACATTTTTCCTTTTTTTTAAGAAACATTCTTTCTTATTTAAGAATGAAAGTAACGTAATTTTTTATACTTTATTTATCTCGTAAAAAAAAAAAAACAATGCCATTTTCTATTTGGGCCGAGTCAGATAACAGGTTTATATACCTACTATTTCTTCGTTTTATCTCTTCCCCCGCCGCTTTGTGCTACTTCTGCAAAACCTAGGGTTAAGCCTTCATCTGACGTTTTCAGCGGTTTTTTCTCACAATGGTGATTATCATGTATCTGTATTCATTCTCGCATTAGATCTGAAATTGTTTGGCGATGTATTTCCATTTGAAAGAACCGAGGCATCAAAATTGAGAAGGATCGTGTTTTTTCTTTCATTTGAAAAATGTGCTTCCTGAGTTGTTTTCGTCGAGAACATACTTGAGACATTTTTTTTTAATTTCTTATTTTGACGACCGTTCTCTGTTATTATAGTTTAGAATATTGATCAATGTGATATGATTTATATGCCTTTGGTTTTCTGAATTGAAATCGTTATTTTGATTTGTGTATGAGTAGGTTCTTCAGAACGATATTGATTTGCTGAATCCTCCAGCTGAGTTGGAGAAGAGAAAGCACAAGCTTAAGCGCCTTGTTCAGTCACCAAATTCTTTCTTCATGGTATACAATCTTCTCCTTCTTATCGATGTATAAATTAAAAATTTTGCATTAGTACACTGCTATTGCTATTAACTTTGTTTCAAACGAAGCTTTTCTTATGTTTTTATTATTTGTTGCAGGATGTGAAGTGCCAGGGCTGCTTCAACATGTAAGTAGGATCTTTCTTTTATTCTTTATTTTTTAATTTTAATTTGATTATGATGTTATATTTAAATAAGTGATGCGAATTTGGTTACGTGCTCTTTTTAATTTGGATGCAGAACAACTGTGTTTAGCCACTCTCAGACAGTTGTGGTGTGCGGTAACTGCCAGACTGTTTTGTGCCAACCAACGGGTGGTCGGGCGAGGTTAACTGAAGGGTGTTCTTTTAGGAAGAAGGGAGACTGAATGGTGTGTAACCAGACTTCTCTTTGTCCATGATTGAACAGTTTCGGTTGTTAGGTTTTTGGTATGGAATCAATTTTAGTTATGATATATTAATTTTGTTAAATTGTAACCCTATATCTCCATTCTTCCACAGGACGTACTAGTACCACTCAATCTTGAATTTTTCCTTAGTGAGGTGGATGATGTGGTTTTGTTGGATATTTATTTTTACAACAATTTTCTGCACTAAGTGGATATGATCTAGTTTGGATATTTAAATTTATTTTTACATGTTATTGAGCATGCACTTGTGTCTGTTTGTTCACGTGATGTGGTAGTGTTCCTGTACATGTGAATTATGATACAGTAAAATACATTCCACAAAATATGCTATCATTCTGCATTCTTGGAAGTTCTGTATCCGCAGTATTTTAGCCTTAATCTTGGCAGGAATCAATTATTGGGAACTGTTTGGTGTATTAGGCTGTCTTGATTTTGGATAGAAAATTTTCTGCTTGTTATGTGGATCAATGTTGTCAAAATTGCGCTAAGGATTGCAGGATTGCACTATCCTACTATTTCTTAGTAAAATCCCATGCATGATTGGGTGCAGAATTGTTTCCCTCAAAGGTCCTTGCAATTTGCAATCTTCCTCATCCAAGAATGCACGATCCATGCCATCCTGGTCTTCCTATCCGGCCATTCCATTTCATGTGCCCTAAAGTTTTTTACTTCCTTCCTTCTCCCTTGCACAGTCTCAAATTTGCTTTCTTTGACTTTGATCTTCCTAATTCCTTCCTTCTCCCTTGCACAGTCTCAAACTTGCTTTCTTTGACTTTGATCTTCCTAATTTTATGACTTTCTTGCTTGCTTCTTTTCCCTCTCACTCAATACTCACTCTCTGCCCCTCCCTTTCCTGCAGGCACTGCAATTGCTTGCTGGGTAGTAGGTTGGGTTTGTTTATTTTTGTCTTTTGTGTGATTGATTGAGTTGTGTTGGACCTATTAGTTGAGTTACTTTTCTTATCTGCATTTTTATCACATGTATGTCTTTATGTATAATTCCGTGTCTCATGGTAGGATCATGATCTGTGTTACAAATACTATCCTTTGTTTTGTGATCTTTAATCCCCTTTTCAATCCCGGGCAAGATGTTGATTTCCACAACATTTGGTTTAGATCCTATGTCCCTATCGATTCTATTAAACATATACACGTAGTTGCTGAATATTAGTTTTCTTTGTTTGTCACAGTTTATTTGTTGTGCCCCCTGGTTCTGTAGGAATGAAATTTCATTTGTAGTTTTAAGATTGGTTGGGTTAACTCCTTGGATTCCTTCAAATAATTATTGTCTTTGGTTTTTTCTTGTTTTTTTGTGCGCCTAAGGCCGAGCGCTTCCTCCTTTAGTTAGGGGTGGCGTGGTATTCCACGAGAGAGGGTATTCTATGTGGCGCACTCTTTTTAAGGTGCGTAGGCGCAAATCAATTCAGCAATGGGCTCCTTGCACACGCTTTCCTGCATTAGTTTTAGCAGTCTAAGCGAGTGGCTTTGCCCTACATATCAAAGTTACTGCAAATTTCTTCCCAAAAAGCTTAGTGTAGTTGAGGGTGAATTGTAGTTTATCATGCAACAAATTCACGTCATTATAGTGGTTTGATGTGCACTTAAGTAACTTTTTGAAGATATAGAAACATGGTTCCGTATTTTACTTGTTTTGTTTTTTTTTTTGTTTGATTTAAACTTGTAGGCTATGTAAACTTGAATTGTCTGTGTATTTGATAATTGTTTAGGTTTGGTACACATGAATATTTGTTAAGCGGTTATCAAATTAATGGGTATTTTTGTTTTAACTCAAGTCAAGCTCCTTGTGTATGTTTGTTATAACAAATTAATATAAAGAAATTGTAGCTTCTGTGTTTGTTACCTCTTTCACGTTGTTAATATTTTACAAAATCGAATTATGGCTGAAGATACCAAATAGAAGTTTTTAATGGAGTGCACTTACATGAAACAAGAACATGTGCTAATTCACCACGTGGTTTTGGGTGAGGGGAAAGTCAGTCGAGTATAATGTTTCGAAATTACATTGCCTGTGATTACATGCAATTACCTCAGAATATGGTTTGGAGTTGGTAAAACTTAAAATACACTGTAATAGCGAATAATTACACTGTAATATAGTATATAATTGTCCTTTCTATAACTAATTTATAGAAATTGTTTATTAAATTCACATGTTATATGATTTACTTTACCTGTAACTATGTCAATTAATCATTACTTATCATTTTAAATTATCTATCAAGGAGTTCAAACTAATTGAGCAAGTTTAATATATGATTTAACGTAAATTTTAAAAACTAATCAATTTCTTTAAACAAAGTTTTTTAGGTTAGTAAAAACGTGATTTTTTAAAAATTAAGTTAATTAAATACGTACATGTGTACTCGTTTAAGTGTTTTCTTTAATAATATATATAATATTTAGAATCTATTTTAAGTTATTTTATTTATTAGGAATAGTAACAGTAATGATATAAAACATGTATAGTTGTAAATAAAAATATGTAATAGATAGGTAATATTATAACTTTAGTGTTCAAGTGTTTGTTTATAAATATATAATATTTAGAATCTATTATTTAAGACATAATTTTGAATTTTTTTCACTAATTTAATATGTAAAATTTATTAAATTTGTGTATATATGAAAATTATAGAACTCAATTAAGGTTTGAATTGAACAAGATTATTAAATTAATGAAAATATAGAAAAAGTGAGTTTGATAGCATTTTAAAGAAATATATAAAAATGTTTAGTTTTTTTAGTTGTTCGTCATATTTACTTTTCATTTGATTTTTATTCTATTTAAGTTTTTTTTTTTAAGATTAGATAGTTTTCACAGATTTCATATAAATAAATTTACGAGATAAATTTTATGTTTTGAATTAATAAAGAATAATTTAAAATTGTAATTTAAAATGATAATATGGACTTTTGATAATTAAATGATCAAAATAAAATTTTAAAAGATAAATGATAAAAATAAATTTTTATCATAAATTAAAGAAACAAAATTATAATTTAGTCTAATAGATAATACTAAAAATATATACTACATTAATTAAATAACAAAATCTCTACCACAAATTTAATTTTTAATTATAGTTTAGAATTTTTTTTCCTTTCAAATGAAAAATAATTTTTAATAATAGTATTTGAATTTTTTATTTATTATATTTTTCAGTTGAGCACGAAAAATTTATAAATTAAAATTTCAATTTCATTCTTTTATTCTTTTTATATATTATAATGTAAAAAAATTTTGCCTTGTATATAAAGTATCCTATAAATTGCATAACATATGTTGTTTTAATTATTTGTGGGAAGCAAAATTTAAAGATAAAATAAATTATACATTGGTAGTATAAAAAATTTTACAATCATCCAATAACAAATCACGTGTATGATGTATTTATGGATTTTTAAAATAATTATTTTAAAGTCATACATGTGATATATTATTGGATTATAATTTAAAATTATTTTGCACTATTAATATATGATTATTAAACTAAAATTTAAATTTCTATATGTAAAAATAAAAATACAATGGAGAAAAAATGATTAGAATAAATTAATCGTTAGAATATAACAAAATTTTAAATGATTTTAACATTAGTTTCAAATGAGTTTTAATTTGGTTAGTTTTAACTTCTGAGTAATTTTCCTATGGGCTTAGACCCCTTTATTCTACCCACCCAGTATATTTTATGAATAAGGATAATTAAAAATAATTCTCTAAACTATTGTTCAGTTTGAAATAATTTATTTAGAATCATAATTAAGTATAATAATTTTCTCTCAATTTAAATTAGAATAGTTGCGTAGAATTATTATTAGGTTGATTTGAGTAAAATTGGGTTCAGATATTTAAATAAAGTTTAAAGTTTAAATTTGGTAGATGACCACATTTATAGGAATTTTGACAAAAATATAAAAAAAAAATTTCAAAATAAACTATTAGTGTCCAATGGATGGGGTGAGGTCCAAGGATTAGTGTTTCATGCAAGTGTATGAGTGTAGAAGATGTCACACTATCACTTCGTGTACAAAGTATATGCGTGTGTTAGGAGGCGAAACTAACTCGCCCTTCGTTTATAGGTGTGTAACTAAAATATTATATTACAAATTGTATCTAACAATAAATAAAAAATAAAGTTAAAGAAATCATTTTTTTAAATATTATAAAGAACATGTAATTATAATGTTCTACCTAAAAATAAAAATAAATAATAGTAAAAAATCAATTATTAATTTTTTTTAAAAAATTACTACAAACACCATAAAATTATAATATTCTACTTAAAACTAACAAATATAATAAAAGACATTACATGAATTTAATAATAATAGTAAAAATAAAAAATTATAAACTAAACTAATAACAACAAACTATTTTATAAATTCTACAAAAAAAAATAAAAATAAATAACAGTAAACAAATTCAATTATTACTTTTTTAAAAATTAAAATACTACAAACAACATGAAATTATAATATTCTACCTAAAAATGAAAAATATTATAAAAAAACATTACAAGAATTTAAAATAATAAAAAAATTATGAACTAAACTAATAACAACAAAATATTATATTACAAATTGTACCTAAAAATAAAAATAAATAATAGTAAAGAAATAAATTATAATTTTTTTTATAAAAAATTACTACAAATAACATGAAATTCTAATGTTCTACCTAAAAATGAAAATATAATAAAAATATTAGAAGAATTTAATAATAGTATAAAAATAAAAATTATGAACTAAACGAATAACAACAAAATATTATATTTCAAATTGTACCTAAAATAAAATTAAATAACAGTAAACAAATTCAGTTATTACTTTTTTAAAATTAAATTACTACAAACATAATGAAATTATATGTTCTACCTAAAAATGACAAATATTATAAAAAATATTACAATAATTTAATAATAATAAAAATAAAAATTATGAACTAAACTAATAACAACAAAATATTATATTACAAATTGTGCCTAAAAATAAAAAATAAATAAGAGTAAAGAAATCAATTATTAATTTTTAAAAAAATACTACAAACAACATGAAATTATAATGCTCTACCTAAAAATGATAAATATAATAAAAAAATTTATGAACTAAACTAATAATCAAATATTATATTACAAATTGCCCCTAAAATAAAATTAAATAACAGTAAAAAATTCGATTATTACTTTTCTAAAATTAAATTACTACAAACATAATGAAATTATAATGTTCTACCTATAAATTACAAATATTAAAAAAATATTACAAGAATTTAATAATAAAAAAATTATAAACTAAACTAATAACAACAAAATATTATATTACAAATTGTATCTAAAAATAAAAACAAATAAGAGTAAAGAAATCAATTGTTAATTTTAAAAAAATCTACTACAAACAAAACATGAAATTATAATGTCCTATCTAAAAATAATAAATATAATAAAAAAATTACAATAATTTAATAATAATAAAAATAAAAATTATGAATTAAACTAATAACAATAAATATTATATTAGAAATTGTACCTAAAAATAAAATTAAATAACAGTAAACAAATTCAATTATTATTATTTTTAAATTAAATTACTACAATCAACATAAAATTATAATGTTGTACGTAAAACTAACAAATATAATAAAAATTATTACACAAATTTAATAATAATAAAAATAAAAATTATAAACTAAACTAATAACAATTATGTGTGTCTGTTTGTGGATTAAAAGTGTATACATCAGGATAACAATACGTATATAGTGACTTACCAGAGTTTTAAGCTTGTAAGAACTTAGACCCTTTATGGAATTGACATGTCCTTCTATCCCCAATGCCTACATAGCCTCGTTCCTTCACTCCAACACTAGGTTGTAAACCTTAAATCTAAGCAATAACTCCATGGTGATACAGCAACTTAGGTGCCTACTCATTAGTAATGTTCTCAAATGGACTTGACAATAACAACTGTGATTCTTATATCACTCTCAACTTCCTTGAACACAAGGATACTAACAATACATATTCATCATTTCATCATGGTCACCTTTAAGGCACGTTGCAATCACAACAACAAGGAATGATCCATCAACCATTTCCTCAAGAGTAAGATTAACCTTTTACTCAATAACAATGTTCTATTTCATAAAGATAACAACATTCCACATTTTATCATTTTCAACTTATTTATCTCTTCATTAAATCTTTTACACTAACATACACAACTTCTAATCTTTTATAAAATTATTAATCCAGAGCCTAACTACTCTAAAGAATCAATTTTCTTAACAACTTTTCTCACTACTAGTGGATTCACCAAGCGAGAGGGATCATTTGCCTAATGAATCCTACCCCCAACGAATCCTATCCCATATAAGGGTACTTCTCAAGTTACATGCATTCACCTAGCAAGCCCTAGACCTTGTTCATTGAATAAAGCTACAGAGAGCTCCTACTACATTTAGTCACCCAACGAGTGCACCACTTGCTAGCAAACCCAACCATAGTGGCTTAAGTCTTAATATTCTCATATACTCGCCCAACGAGGGTCCATCCTTGCTTAGCTAGAGGAACCACAAAGAGAATCCTCCAAAAGTCTCACTTGTTCTCTCAGCAAGTGGGATGTCTTGCTCAGCAAATGAAGCTATAGTGACTTCACATTCTCAACTCTGACAAACTTGCCTAACAAGAGGAACCTTAGAGAGTCTCTTTCATTTTTGCTTAACAAAACTCAAGACTTGCCCAATGAATCTATGCCTTTTTGGGTGAGTGAGGCACTTGCTCAGCAAACACTCAACAAGCCCAAATTTTCTTACTAAGTTACAAGGCTTTACCCAACAGGTACTCACTTAGCAAACCTTCAATATATTCATGAATTCTTGAGTTTTCGCTTAGCGAGTGAGGCCCTTCCCTAGCAAAAATTCGTAATTTTGCAGCAATCTACTTAGAAATGCAAGGTCGCTCAACAAGAGTCCCTCCTTGCTCAACAAACCTTCAATGAAAATCCAAAAAAGAAGGATTCATTCAGGGAGTCAAAGGACTCGCCTAGTAAAACTAGAACAACGACATATAATTTCATCAAATAATCAAAACTCCAACCAAATCAACATGTATGTAATCTAACAAATCCATATCAACATAAAATCAATATATAAATATCAAAATAACAACAAAACCAACATCCAATGATAGATTCATCAACAAATCATCATCTTAAAAAAGGAACTCAAAAACTCATAATAATGGCTAACATCTCCAAAGTAGGTTGCATACGTCCATTTCTAAGCATGAAAACAACTTAATAACATTATGATAACAAAATGTAAATAATGAAAATACACAAACATTTAACTTCCCTTAGTTGAAAAAGGTTTCAAAGGTTCTTAAGTCAACCATGGTTTGGCCTTTTATAGAGTTTGGGAGGTTGGTCATTAAATATTAGACATAAGGGGTTTAAGGGACCTTTGGTAAAGAGATTTGAAAAACCATATGGTAATTGGGAATCTTTTATCCAGTAGATCTTAGGAGGCAACGACGACTAGGGTTTAAGGGGTTTTGTGAAACTTTGGTTGGTTGGTGTTTCGCCTAAAAAAATGTGTTAACGATAACTATTTAGTAAAATTAAACTAGGAAGTATTTAACATTATCATCTATCAACTTTCAATGTTTACTAAACTCGGGTAACAATTTTCAATAAAATCTTGTCTCGAA
Source organism: Mucuna pruriens (assembly GCA_025330945.1). Lineage (NCBI taxonomy): Eukaryota > Viridiplantae > Streptophyta > Magnoliopsida > Fabales > Fabaceae > Mucuna > Mucuna pruriens. Next base: position 1,304,878 of record JAENHJ010000545.1, read on the forward strand.
ATACATGTTTTTAGCCGTTTTAGCCATTTTCAATAGTCTAGAAAAATGCACAACACAATACTTTTTTAATTCTTTTTAAATTGAAACTAAATTTAATTAATCTTTTAATTACTCAATCACTTTAATTAGTCACATACTAAAAATCTTGATGTTACAAAATTAAAATAATTATTATTACAACCTTTTTTTTTTTTAATTTAAAAAAGTTAACCTGTATTAAGAATAACCTGTTGGAGATATTATAAATATCTGGTAAGATATGATTGACAACTCATTAAGAGGTTACAAATATCTAAATATCTCATTAGATTAAGAGGTTACAAATCTTTAAATATCTCATTAGGAGATCGTGAACACCATAGTTTATATATAATGATTATCTTTATTTTTCTATTATTCATATTATCTTTAAGTAGTTTTTACCCTATAAAAGGGATATTAGAAATTGTATTATTCAATTCAACCAATATAAAATTTCTTTTACTTTCAATTTAACCAAATAAGAAAATTCAAAATGGTTATTGATGAGTCATATTTTAGCCATCTTACAAGGTCTTAAAATGGGCACAGTTGAGGCTATCTTGTAACTAAGAGACACAAATTAGCTAAGATTCGTATTTCCTCGGTTAAAATAGGGAAAATACAAATTCATGCTAATTTGTTGATTTTAGCTAGAGCCCTTGAGGTTATTAGAGTCCTCCTCTTCCAAATGTTTTTTTCCTAATGTTTATTGGGGAGAAGCTGTCCTAACTACCACCTATCTCATCAACAGGTTGCCTACTCATGTTTTAAACGGTATTAGTCCAATTAAACATATGTTATCCTTCTTTCCTAACTCTCCCTTAATGTTAAGATTACTAAGTCCTGTCTTTGGGTGTGTTGCCTTTGTCCTCTTTCATAATCCACATCGTGGGAAGTTAGACCCTAGAGCTGTCAAATGTGTTTTCATTAGTTATCCTTCAAATAAAAATGAGTTTAAGTGTTATCATCCTCCAAGTCGTTAGAGCAATGAAAGATGAGAATTTGGTTCAAACAATGAAAGAAGAGATGAAGGCGTTAGAGAAAAATTCAATTTGGGAGATTGTTGATAAACCCAAAGATAAGAGCTGTAAGATATAAATGGATATACAGTGTGAAGTGTAAATCTGATGGGACCTTTTAGCAATACAAAGCAAGATTGGTTGCTAAAGGGTATACACAGACTTATGGAATAGATTATGAGGAAACATTTGTTCCTGTAGTAAAGATGAACACGATAAGAGTTATTCTTTCCTTAGCTGCCCACTTTGGCTGGAACTTATAACAATTTAATGTTAAAAATGCCTTCCTTCATGAAGGCCTAGAAGAAGAAGTCTACATGGAGATTCCCCTAGGATTTTATTCTCATAATGAAAAGAATAAGGTATGCATACTCAAAAAGGTATTGTGTGGACTTAAATAGTCTCCTCGAGCATGGTTTGAAAGATTTGCTCAAGTCATGATATCCCTAGGATACAGGCAGAGTCAATGTGATCATACTCTCTTTATAAAACATTCTCCTGATGGTAAACTCACTCTTCTCCTAGTCTATGTAAACAATATGATTGTTACAGGTGATGATGAGATTGAAAAACTAACTTTGAAAGAAAAGTTGGCAACACAATTTGAAATGAAGGAGTTAGGAAAGTTGAAATACTTCCTCGAGATAGAGGTTGCATATTCCAAACAAGGTATCTTTATCTCCTAAAGGAAGTATGTACTTGATCTCCTCAAAGAAATAGGAAAATTGGGATGCAAGACCTTAGAGGTACCTATTGAGCAGAACCATAGGATTGAGTGTGAAGAAAGTCCAACCATAGAGATGTTCCAATATCAGAGATTGGTGGGGAAAATGATCTACTTATCCCACACTAGGCTAGATATTTCCTATGATATTAGTGTAGTCAGACAATTTATGCATGATCCTAGGGAAAGACACCTTCAGGTAGTTGAAAAGATCCTCCAATATTTGAAGGTGAGTTCAGGAAAAGGACTGTTGTTCAAAAAAGAAGGTACATTGTCCATGGAGATATATACAGATACATACTATGCAAGATCAGTTATGGAAGATCCACTTCTAGATATTGTATGTTTTTAGGAGGAAATCTAATAACTTAATATGGTTGCTCGATCTAGTGTAGAAGTAGAATTTCGAACCATGGCACATAGTATATGTGAAGGATTGTGGATGAAGATTATTCTTTATGACCTTAAAGTAAAATATGAGGGACCTATAAAGTTGTTCTGTGACAACAACTCAACTATTAGTGTTGCCCATAATCCAATCCAACACGACAAGACAAAACACATAGAGATTGATAGATACTTCATTAAAGAGAAGTTGAACAATGAACTTGTTGTCATAGCACATGTTCTTATAGGGCTCCAAGTAGCAGATATTTTCACCAAAGGGCTCTCTGCAGCTAGATTTCAAGAAATCAATGGCAAGTTAGGAATGATTGATATTCATTTACCAACTTAAAAGGGAGTGTTGGAGATATTGTAAATATCTTATAAGATATGATAGGTAACTCATTAAGAGGTTACAAACATCTAAATATCTTACTAGATTAAGTGATTACAAATATTTAAATATCTCATTAGGAGATCGTGAATATCACATATTATTTATCTTTTAATTTGTTATTAGTTATAATATCTTTAGGTAGTTGACATTTACCCTATAAAACAGGAGATTAGAAATTGTAAAATTTCTTTTACTTCCAATTGCCCTTCTTGCCCTTCCTCAACATGAACCTCAACCTGAACTTCAACCCGAAACTCAACTTGAATCTCATACAGAACCACAAACTCCACCTTTTCAAATAACCGTCCAACTTCACCAAACACCAACATGATTTCTTTTTTACCTCTCATATCTACTAACATTTAATCCTACATTGATAAACATTTTTCAGCAATGGAAAATATGATCAAGAACTTGTTTAGCAACACTTTGGCCTTCTACTTCCACCTTCCACCTAAAAAGTTTTTTTTCATATGCTCTGACTTTTTTTTTTGTTTTGACAATTATGTTCTTTTCTCACCTTTCTTTTTTTTTATGACAAAAAGGGGAGAAAATGATAAAGACAAGCAGAGGATGTAGCAAATAAATTTCATATAAATACATGAACTATTTTTCTTTCTTTGTTTCTTGTTTGTTATGTATATAGACTTAGGGGAGCATGTTTATGTTATCATATGTTTTAGATGCTCTACTACATATTTGAATTATATGCTTTGATACATATTTTATACATATTTGTCACATATGCTTTGATTGATTATATGCTCAGTTACATATTTGTGTTATATATCTTTGAAACTTTTATAATGATTGTGTTATGTTTATCATAATATTTGTTATCATAAAAAAGGGGAGGTTGTTGGAACACTCTTGGAAACAACATCCAATCTTTGAAGGTTTTGATTATCACAAATATTCTCTTGTATCATTGACGTTTGAAAGTCTAAAGTGTTTTAGATCTTTCATGGTTAAAAATTCTTTAAAGATACAACACTTAATAGTTTGAGCAAAACACCCAAAGAATCACTGGTGAGAAAAGCATCCAAAAGATCATTGATTGAGCAAAGCATTCAAAGAATCACCGTGTAATAGCTTGAGCAAACCTTGTTCAAACAAAGTGTCCAATGGACCTCTTTGTCTTAGGAGAATTTTCTTTTTATTTTATCTTTTTACCAAGTGCACTTGAAAATTCACTGCATTCATTTCTTTGTAGATCTTTACGCTCTAACTAAAGGAAATATTAGAAAAGATTCCAGTCAATACCATGTTCATAAAATACAAAGATATGCTATGGTAACTGTTTATGTTCTTGCACTTTCTTTGCAACGAGAACATTTTCCTATTTAGATTTCATTAGCACAACTTGCATACATTCTTTTATCTCCTGTCAGTTGTTGCTTGAAGTCTCTCTGACTCAACGATCATGTATATATATATATATATCCAAAGAAGACCTCATAACAAAGATAAAAAATAAATAAAAGAAGAAGCAAAAAAGTTACAAGAAAAACAAGAGAAAGGAAAAGAAGGACAAAGTAACATAAAACGAAGAAATATGGAGAAAATAATTTTTTCTAAACAAAAAAGCAAGTTTGTGAGCAAGCAGTAGAAAGAAAAACTAGTACAAAAAGAAAGAAAAAGAGTGATTAGCACACTAGAGAAAAAGGAGAAACCAAGTTGTTCATACTATATCCAAACATAGTTATGTTTTTAAGTCCTTTTGGACTCTCTTTGATAGAAAGACTTTTTAAAGCTGTGTTTTGATTGTAAATTATTTTAGCTAAAGTCTTCATGTAAACTCCGTTTGTGAGTAAACCTTTTTTTTCAAAAGCCTTGTTTTGTAAAGCCTAAAGAGGTTAAGTTAAGAATAGTTGGAGTCTTGTAATCAAGGATATTGATTGTAAGTAGTTGGAAACTTAAAGAGGTAAAGATTACTTGTAAGTCAAGTTGACTTATTGAATTCCTTCAAGTTGAAGGGAATGGACATAGCTTTAGGTTTATAATATGTAACCAATATAAAAACCTCTATGTGATCCTTTTATCCCTATCCTATTTATTGCTTTACTACTTTTATAATACATGTTTTATCTTTTTGGATGTCTATGTTGAAAACGAGTTTCTCGACGTCTTCCTTTCGATACCTTAAGAAATATTTTTGGACAATCTTTGTTAACTCATATTAAACACTTACCCTTTGTGAAAAAATTTATTAAGTGCTTTAAAAAATCATACATATAATTTAACCCCTCTTGTGTGTTTACTTGTGGTACTTGAATAAGGAATCAAATCAATAATAAATTTGTATCAAATAATCATTCTAAATCAAATATCAATTATAACAACTTACCTAATAGTTATAAAATTTCAAAAAATTTTCATAAATGAATGAAAAGATACGGTGATAGGATGATAGCTAACCATATAAGTCCAAATTCTAAAGATTTATCTCCAAATTTCAAATGTCTCTTCTAATCAATTACACTTATTAGTATATGATTTATTTTTACACAATTCCACCCGGAGACAAAGCTAGACTTGAATGGTTAGAGCTAAATATAAAAATTAAAATTCATCAAATAAATATATAAGTATCAAAATTCATATAAAATATTCTTAATTATGTATTTTTTAAAATGATCCAATAATATATAATAAAAAGTTATATTTACATAGAATATATTATGTATTTTAAAGACACAATAGATTATAAATGTCAATCATCAATTTCACATGCCAACTAGAATTTTTATAAATTTATAATAAAAATAGTATTTAGGTTAGCTATGTTTTGTTTTTTTTTTTAATGAAAAGTCCTATTAGTTTGTTCTAAAAATCAATTAAATTAGAATAAGCTATGTTATTGGCTGAATTATCTTTTATGATAATAATAGTTAATAACAATCGAAGAATAATTTGCTTTTTTAAGGCTTTGTCATCAAAGTCATGATAATGTTACAACTTTGAAAGTAAATTCTGTCGAACGTTCTATGTAACTTGATATCCAATTTGTTTTTATAATGTTTACTGTAGACCAATGCACTTGAGACTGAAAATACTTTGAAACCTCAAAAAATGGCAAGAAAACAAATTCAGATGGGACAAGAATAACAAAGGAAATATAGGAAAAACAATGATAGAAAAATAGAATATTTGTTGATGAGTTTCAAAATCAAAACTATGAATTTCTTGTATAGTATTTGACTATTTGTAAGTTTATTTTTGTTCTGGTATGGATTTCCAGAATCAGAGGAGAGAAAAAATCCCCCTCCAAAAGTCACTTCTCTACACATATATAAAGTGTCCACGTCATCTGTCCGTGGTACGGAGGACCAGCCGACCATGCTGGTTCCGACCGGTCGACCGTGCTGATTGCTGACCGGCTGACCGTGCTGGTTGCTGACCGGTACATAGCCCCTCAAGCTTTGTCCATAGGACGTAAGCTTAATTTCTCTTCCCAAAACGTGGTTATATATGCTGGTTCCGATTGGCCGACCGTGCTGGTTGCTGACCGGTACAATTTCATTTACAAAAATTAATAAATATCATTTAATTCTCAAATAAATTATAATCATATTAATATAAAAGAAAGACTAATAAAGTTATTTGATTGAAGTAAAACTATTTATAACTCTTAGAATATAAATATCATATTATAAAAGAAAAAAATCATTAGAAAGGAAAAATAAATGATCATGATTCTCAAATATTTTATCTAAAAGAGTAAAAAAAACCAATAATTTCTACCATAAAAATTATAAAAAATAGAATATTTTGTAAAAAAAATTAAATGCTATTATTTACATATTCTATTGGCTACATAAATAAATAAATAAATAAATAAATATTAGAAAATTGAATTAGAAAAATCTAGGAGCTGGTTGGTCTCCACTACAACACTTATCTTTGTCCCTAAGGCATTAAGAGACAATTATAAAATGATAGTTTGTCTACTTTAAGTCAAATAAATACACCATTAAGGTCAAACAATTATAGAGCCCAAGTGCATGTTGAAAGAGAAATATAAACTGATATAAAGAATTTAGAGTAATAAGTTACTTTAGTACTTCAATTTGAAAAGCATTGTCATATTAGTTTTTGAATTAAAGAAAATTCAAAAACGTCTTTAAAATTAGATTGTGTCTATCATGTTAGTCCAAAATAAAATGTTTGTTAACTGACTCCATTAACTATACTTAAATGCCAAGTAAGTAAAGATCAAAATGAAGTGTTTTCAAACTTTTTCATTTTTATCTCTCTCTTTTCCCCCTTCTCCTCCACCTTCATTATTGTTTCTTCTCCTCCACCTTCATTATTGCTTCCCTTTCTCCTCCATTATTTTTCACCATTGTTTCTCCAAACCCAAAAAATTTAACTAACAAAAAGAAACTAGCAACATTATTAGAGCTAGCAAGGTAGCAATTGATTTAATAGAATTTGAGAGAAAATAACACAATCGATAAAATTGGAGATTTCATATATGAACAAGGGTAACTCCTTGACCACACGACTCATATACCCAATTATCGAGAAATTCAAGAGTATTAACAATGTGGGTCTTAACAAAAACAAATCGTGCATCAAACTACGACGTTGTTCCAATACTACAATAATACTCAATATCCTAAATCTTGATATATTCCGAAATATGAAATCCTTGGAAAGAAAGCTAGTGAGCACTTGCAACCAAAATCCACAAGGGTGGGTTTTAATTATGAAAAGAAATGAAAAAATGGGCTTTGATAATGAAAGGAGAAGAAGAAATAGGCTTTACATGGGTGAGTTTATTGGGTTCAATCATGGTAGCAAAGAAAAGAATGTTGAAAAATGAGGCAGATAAGGAAGGGAAGGAGGAGATGAAAAAAGGATGAGAATGAAAGAAGTTTTAAAATATTTCATTTTGATCCCGCTTATTTAACATACACGTAGAAGACATGTAGGGACACATGGGTTCTTATATTACACTTAACGTGCCACCTATGTACCATTAATAGGATCAATTAATGGATATTCATTTTCAGACTAATGAGATAAACAAAATCTGGTTTTAGAGACATTTTTTGAATTTCTTTCAATTTAAAACTAATGTAACAATATTTTTCAATTTTAGCAATTAAAGTAGTTGATTACTCAGAATTTAATTGAACATTGACATGTGAAAAATAATATTCAAATTTCAAAGCAGCTTAATAATAATAATAATAATAATAATAATAATAATAATAATAATAATAATAATAATAATAATAATAATAATAATAATAATAATAATAATAAAAATAATAATAATAATAATAATAATAATAATAATAATAAAAAAATAATAATAATAATAATAATAATAATAATAATAATAATAATAATAATAATAATAATAATAATAATAATAATAATAATAATAATAATAATAATAATAATAATAATAATAATAATAATAATAATAATAATAATAATAATAATAATAATAATAATAATAATAATAATAATAATAATAATAATAATAATAATAATAATAATAATAATAATAATAATAATAATAATAATAATAATAATAATAATAACAATAACAATAATAATACTACTACTAATAATAACAACAATAACAACAATAACAACAACAATAATACTAATAGTAATAATAATAATAATGATAACAACAATAATAATAATAATAACAACAATAATAATACTAATAATAAAATGTCATGTGTTGTTTTACTAAGAAAGAAAACTAGTTCTTATAAAAAGTATAACATGAAATCAAAGATCCAAGGAAGTAAAGAGTTCCAAAATTGAAAGATTTCTTATACATGTTTCTTACAATAGAGAAAACTCTCTTAGTGATTTTTTTTTTTGCAAAAAGCCACTAAAAATTTTAGAAAAAGAATAACACTTGATTTTCAAATTACAATCTCATCGTTAATTCAAAAAGAAAACTATATAATAAAAAAAAACAAAACCCATACTAAAGTGACGACCTGTGAATAAAGAATAAAATGTACGATAAATCTTTAACTATCTTATTTTTACAAGTAATTAAATAAGTTATAAAAATATTATCCATAGCTTGAAATTTGAAAAAAAGATGGAAATAATATATCCCTAGTAATTTAGAGATTCTAAAATTTGAAAAGTGATTTGGAAAGAGAATAAATAATACATAAGATGAGAGAATGAGATAAGATAAGAAGAATATAAATTTTCAAAAAGAAGAAATAATTTTTGAAGTAGTAGTGATAAAAAAAATAGAAATAAAGATTGCTAAAGATAAATATAAGGTATCCTTTTTGTATGAGATTTCATCATATTAGATTTTCAGTTGATATGATGAAATTTTAAAGAAAGGGAGAAGAAAATAGAAGGTAAGATAGATGCATAATGGGAGAATGTAAGTACACTATGCAATAAGAGTGAAGTATTGGAATGAGCATGAATGTGAGGAGGAGTGAAACTCTATAATTATGCTCGATTATATATATATAAAATAAGGGATATAAACACTTTATTATAAATTTGAAAAATAATCTATGGGTTAAAAATATCTATTTATTATAAATTTTAATCATAATATAATTTATTTATTCAAAAAATTCATTTATTATAAATTTTTGGTATATCAAAGAAATATTTATGTTGTACAATACACATAATACTAGTTACAAATATTTTTGTATGTTTTTTAATATTTTTATTTAACTTTAACATAACAAAAAAAATTCATTCTCTCTATTTCAAATATTTTTTTCTTATAGTTTCTAGTAAAATATTTATTTAATGTTGCAACAATAATACTCTTAAATAGTTTATTAACTAATACTTTGTCAAATTTTAAAGAATTAAAAAATACTAAACATTCAAAAATATAATGTTTAATATATCACGGTGGTTGTTGTTATAAAAATATTACAATGATTAAAACACTAGATTTTATAAAATAGTTTTATTTTTAATATTATAATAAGTTACTAAGAATGTCTATTAGTATTTTTTATTTTTAAATATAATTATATATTATATTTAATAAAAAAAATTTCAAAACTTTATAATTGTATTATATATAAGTGATTTTTTAACTCATTATAATTTCATCCCTAATTTAGAAGAGTTAGATTTTCACTTTCTGAATGAGAATGTTTTTAGTGAATACATGAGTAAAAATATCTCTCAAGAAACAATTTTTCTTGAAAATATTATTTTTAAAATAATATACTAAACATAGAAAGTTAACATTCACAATCTTAAAATAATATACCTAACATAGAAAATTAACATTATTATTCGCTATTTGAAATTTAAAAGAGATAAAAATAATCCATCATCAAGAAATTAGATATTATAGAATTTGAAAAGAGATAAGAAAAATGATAAAGAATACAGAAAATAAGGAAAGAAGGTAAGATAAGAAGAATAATTTTTTTTTGAAAAAAATAATATTTGAAACAATAGTAACCAAAGAAAGTAAAAATAAAAATCGTATAAGATAAAGATAAAGTTTCATTTGGTATGAAATTTCATTATATTAAAATTTTAGTTGATATGATGAGATTTTAAAGGAGGAGAGAAGAAAATGGAAGATGAGATGAATATGCTAGGCTATGCAAAAAAGAATTGGTATTTAAATGAGGATGAGTGTGAGTGTGAGGAAGAGTGGAGAGAGTGGAGAGAGTAAAAATATCTAGAATTAGATAACCATACTCATTTATATATACATGAGACATTAGTTTATTATGTATTTTAATTATTATAAAATTTAATTATATAAAAACAAACATTTATTCTATATATTATTCAAACTGAAATACTAGTTAAAAAAATTAGTTTATTATATATTTTAATTATTATAATATAATTTATATATTACAAAATTTAATTATATAAAATGAACCCTTCATTCTATAACAAGTGAGATGACTTAATGATAATTAGAATAATTCTTAAAAACTTTAAGATTCAGAACTTTAGATTTATAATGCGGGTAAATTTGTAATAACAAATTTTAATAATAATAGTGAATAAATAAAAATAATAATGAATAATTGATGTTGTCTTGAAATTTTAATTTTCTATCAAATTGGTTTTTAAAATTAATAAAATAACAAAATAATTTCTTAAATTATATATTATTATTCAATTTTGTGTTTGAAATTATAATAATGAAATTTCAAATTGGTTCATGAAATAGATAAAATGTCAAAATGAAATTGAAATTATCTATCAATTTACTCATTTAAAATATAATGATCGATGAAATTTGTTTTTAAAATTAAAAAAGACTAATTGCAAATTTTACTTTATATTTTTTTTAAAATTTTACAAATTTTATTTGTAATTTGTGTGTGCACATTTTAACCCCTAAACTTATATAATTTTATAAATTTAAGATAAGAAAAATAAATTTTAAAGACTAATTTGATTGATTTGAGATAAAATGTGTAATTAATAATTTTTAATTTTATTTAATTGACTATTACAATTTTAAAAACTAAATTAATAAATAATTACAATTTCATAAATTATTTTGATATTTATTTATTTTAGAGATAAATTTTGATCATCTATTATAATTTCAGGAATTAAATTAAATAATAATATATAATTTAAAAATCTATTATATTAATTTTAGAAATCTATTTAAAATATTATTATAATTTTAAGAATGAAATTAATAATTTATTTTTGTAAAATGCACAAAACCATGTCGTTTACCCACTTGGACCGGCCCAAACAACAGCTTATAAACCTAATATTTCTCCGTTTCACCTCTTCCCTAGCCGCTGTGTTTCTGCTGCAAAACCTAGGGTTAAGCCTTTATCTGAGGTTTTCAGCGGTTTTTTCTCACAATGGTGAGTATCGTATGTCTCTATTAATTCTTGTGTTAGATCTGAAATTGTTTGTCGTTGCATTTCCATTCTTCTAATTGTGTGTGCAGTTTTCCCCCCTTTGAAGAACCGAAGCATCGAAAATTGACAAGGATCGTATTTTTCTTTCTTTCGAAAAATGTGCTTCATGAGTTGTTTCCGTCGAGAATATTGTTGAGACAATTTTTTTAAAATAAATTATGTTTTTGACGACCGTTCTCTGTCATTATAGTTTAGAATATTGATCAATGGGATACGATTTATTCTTAAGGTTTTCTGAATGAAAATTGTTTTGATTTGTGTGTGAGTAGGTTCTTCAGAACGATATTGATTTGCTGCATCCTCCTGCTGAGTTGGAGAAGAAAAAACACAAGCTTAAGCGACTTGTTCAGTCACCAAATTCTTTCTTCATGGTATACAATCTTCTTTTTATTATCCTAATATAAAATAAAAATTTGCATTAGTACACTACAATTGCTATCTACTATTTTTCAAGAAATGCTTTTGGTAAAATTTTGATTATTTGTTGCAGGATGTCAAGTGCCAGGGCTGCTTCAACATGTAAGTAGGAATTTGAGTTTTTTCTTTTTTTTTTTCAAATTTGATTATAATGGTAATGATATTTAAACAAGTGATGTGAATTTGGTTATGTGCCCTTTTTAATTTGGATATGTGCCCTTTTTAATTTGGATGCAGAACAACTGTGTTTAGCCACTCTCAGACAGTTGTGGTGTGTGGTAACTGCCAGACTGTGCTGTGCCAACCAACGGGTGGACGGGCAAGGTTAACTGAAGGGTGCTCTTTTAGGAAGAAGGGAGACTGAATGGTGTGCTAACCAGACTTTTCGTTATCTATGATTGGAGAGTTGAAGAGTTTCGGATGTTAGGTTTTTGAGATGGAATCAATTTTAGTTGTGATATATTAATTTTCTTAATTGTAAGACAATATTTCTCAGCCTTCCACAAGACTTACTAGTACTTCCCAATGGGGAACTTCTCTTTATTGAAGGGATGTGGTTTTGTTGGATTTTATTTTTACAACAATTTAATGAAGTGGATATCGTTTAGTTTGATGGTTATTTTTCTAATACATGGTGTTATCGAGCATGCACTTGCATCTATATGTTGATGTGATTTGTTTGTGTTAATGTACACCTGAATTATGATAGCAGCAAAATACATTCCACAAATAGATGCTTTGTGGTTCTGCTCTGTATCTGCAAATATTTTAGCCATCAGCATGCAGCAATTATAATTGGAAATTGATTGGTGTGTTAGGATGCTTTTCTTTTGACAGTAATTTTTCAGCTTGTTATGTGGACGAGTAGATCCTATGTGCTTATTGATTCTATTAAACATGTATGTAGTTGCTGAATATAAGTTTTCCTTGTTTCATTAGCAGTTTATTTTTGTGTCCTTTAATGTTGTTGCAACTTACTTTCCTTACTATTCTTGAGTACTGGTTGGGTTAGCTCCTTGGATTTGTTCAATATTGATTGTCTTTGGATCTTTCAAGCTTTTATAACCATGGTTTTGCTTTTGGTGCGCCTAAGGCCGAGCGCTTCCCTCTTTAGTGAGGGGTGGCGTGGTATTCCACGAGAGAGGGTATTCTATGTGGCGCACTTGTTTTAAGGTGCGTGGGCGCAAATGCATTCATTGAGGGCCTCCTTGGCTGCTTTCCTGCTTTAATTTTAGCAGGTAAAGCGAAGGGTTTGCCCCCTACATCATTGCAAAGTTGCTGCAATTTTTTGCTCAAAAATCTTTTTAATTACAACTTAGGTGGTGAGGGTGAATTGTTATGTAGCATGTCACAAATTCAAGTCATGAGTGTTTTTCTGTTGCTTTAAACTTGCACACTATAAGGTAAATTTGAATTGTCTGTGTATTTGGTATTTGTTTAGGTGCTTTGGTTAGTGCAGCACATGAATATTTGTTAAGCAATTATCAAATTAATGTTTATTTTTTTGTACTTACTTTTTATAACACAAAAGTCAAGTTCCTTGTGTATATTTCTAGAATGAATCAAATTAATGAAATAGTTGCTTGTGTTTTGTTATATCTATTTATTTTAATATTTTATAAATGAAAATGTCTCAAGATTTCATATAAATGCTTCTATGTATTGCACTTAGAATGAGTGCAATTTTATCAAGAACAGTTGGTAGTTCACTATTTGCTATTTTGGCCTTGGGTGAGGGTCAACCACTCAAGTCAAATGTTTAAAAATCCTGTTTCCTGTGATTTCTTGCATTTGCCACAGAATATGGGTTGGAGAAGTTAGTAAAATTTAAAATACAGCGTAATTGGAACGAGAATATGCAATGTACTAACAATATTATATATTATAGTGTAAGAATATAGTTAAAAACCCGAATGAGTTTTAGTGAAAATACCACCTTGGAACCCATGAAAGAGTACAGGTTTTCAGAATTTTTTCCTTATGGTACAAGGCTATATGCTAAAGTATTTTCATTTTCATTTTCATTGTTGTTTAAATGGTAATGACAAGGAGAAGAAAACTATCGTTTACCCTAATTTATCTTTTAAATTCACATTTCCATGGTCTCTGTACTATTAATTTATAGAGGTTTTGGTGTTAAAAATTTCATGGTCTCTTCACAATATATTCAATTGAGTATTGTGCAGTTCTCAACGATTTTAAATATCTAAACAAGAAAAACACGTTAATTTTGCATTTTCTTGTTCAAACTTATATGTAAGCCAGTATTTTAGTCTTAGTAAAAATATAGTATAAATGTATATAGTATATAATTAAAATTTATAATAAATAAATATTTTTGAATATATAAAGTATAAAAATTATAATAAACAAATATTTTTAAATATATAAATTATACTTTAAATTTATGATAAATAATTATTTTTAATTATTGATATATTTTTTAAAGTATTGAAATTGAAATTTAATTTAAAAGTATTGATAAAAAGATAAATGCTAAGATTTTTTTTTAAAAAGTTCTCATTGATTTTTTTTGAATATTTTTGTTGAATAAAAGTCTCAACATTTTTATTCAAATAATTATTTTAATTCATACGTAGAGAGGATTATAAATGTATATCTTGATTCAAATAGTAAAGAGTTAATTAAATAAGGTATCAATTTTACATCTTCTAATGAAAAAATAAAATAAAATTGGTAAAGTATTGTCTGTTCATTTTTAGATATCAAGGTTATGGACTAAAAATAACTATAAATAGCTTTTAACTCGCGGTTATTAGTATAATTTATTTTCATATAAACATTTTAATTATTTTCTTAAAATATCTTAAATCAAATTAAAATGTTAAATTAGTCATTTGAAAATGATAATATCGTGGGTTAGAGTTAAAAATCATGTTAAAAGACATAAAAACTAGTTTACTTCTTTCAGTTGTGTTTGATAAGTGAGTTAAAGTTAAAAATCACATTTTAAAGTGGTAAAAAAGTTAGAAATTACAATTATTTACTTTTCTAAGAGGTGGATTAAATTTTATGTGATGTTATTTTAAACATATTTTGATTTTGGATAAATTTGGGTACAATTTTAAACTTTAAACATGTTAAGTTTTACTTGTTTTGATGCAATTTTCACATGAATCACATTTTTTTAGGATCTTGCGGTCTATAATTTATATATAACTTGGACAATTTGTATGTAAGCATACTCTACCGTTATTTTTGATGCACAAATCCTTTTCAAAATTAGATTGGTAGGCCTAAATTATATAAAGAATTTTTGAAAACACGTAATCACACACTAATCTTTTGGGTATGATATTTAGACTCACATTCGATAATCCTGAGATAAAGTGTGCTTACGTCAATTCCTCTAGGTAGATACACAAGAGCAATTATCTACCAAGACACTTTTACTTGAATGAGAGAAATTTTTAATAAATAGAGATAGAGATTTTGTTTGAAAAAAAACAACACCATGTGTTTACCAATGGTGTATAGGGTAAAATACCTGGTACATGGATGGATGAATCATCATTGTATATATTTACAAAATATTTAATGTTTGAGATTAAAGAAAGGTAACTTAAAGAATCATTTTTTTTTTGTCAACCCATTATCTTTCACTGCACTCTTTTCTGCTATTGTCATGGTGATGCCTCCAGCCGTTTGTGCCGCCGCCCAACTCTTGCATTGGCGCCACAATTTGGCAACCTCCAACTACTCCTCATCCAAGTGTGTCTGAGTCTTAGATCTCTTCATCGAAGAAGGAGAGAGAAGGAGAAGCTTCATCGAGATCGAAGAAGACATAGTAAAGACGGTAACCCAAAACTAAATCGTGCACACAGAACAATCAGAGATCTGCAATAAAAAAGATCACCATAAAAATTCAAACAAAGAGAGAATAATAGATAGAAAAAAACACAGAAAGTCAATATCATAATCGTTGAAAACCTTCGTGGAGCAATGTTGTGGCAATTTTTTGCTGCTGTATCCAGCGACAAGTCTTTCTTTCCTCTCTTTCCCCTCTCTTCCCTGTTTCTTCAAGAAAAAGTCCACTAAGGTTCAAAAAATCTAAAAGGGTTTGGTATGAGGTTGTAGCCTGAGAAAATGGAGTCGAACTTTCTGAAATGCATTGGCATGCAAGACGAGTTTGATCTCAATTGACATTGTCCTCATCTACTTTCTTTCCTCCCTAGATGTCGACATTTGCACCGTCACTAAACTTGTCTATGTCGAGAACCCTTTTGAACTCTGGTAGCTGCACAACAATAAAACTCCACAACACCGTAACAAAGAACGTCACCTATCTGTTCATTATTTTAAATAATATATTTATTAAAAATATTTTTATTTTTTATCCAGTTAAAAATCTGCTATATCAGGTGATTTTAATGGTACACGGACGAGACACTTACTAAAATGCTTCACGCTAGACGCTACCGCCTTTATGATATGACTTTCATATAGGGAGACCTGAATGAAAACCTACCCTGTAGGACACCTTCAGTGTGGTGCAGCGGTGGGATATAAGAGAATGTATTGTGACTGGTTCTCTTTAGTTTAGGCCAAAACAGGCAAAATCTAAGACTCAAGTAAAATTCTGGCCTTGTGGTGATAAAGCTTTGGATCCACAATTAACACATAAAGAAGAGAAAATGAAAATTTATGGTGAATCAATGAGATTAAAAATGCAAAGGAAAAGAAAAGATAAAATGAAATAAGGAGGAAGATGAATTCACTGTTAATCTTATTGGATTAAATAAAAAAATAGAAATTTATCACAAACATCTTGAAAACTTGATGAGAATTAGGAATTTTGTTCAAGAATAAGAAAAGAGAAAAAATCTCTCACAAGTGCATAACACAAATTCTATTTTATGTAAAAAATGATTAGCCTACTTACATTTGGAACTTTTATGATCATTTCCTAATTACTAATTAGTACTTAAACTAATCACAAAACTAAGATAAGACAAGACTTAAGACAGCTTAAAAAAGCTAGCCCAATTCGGTAACCATAATCCCACATGACTTTAGTGACCGAAATGCTAGTCACTAAGGAAAGGTCATAATTTGGGCCTTCGGGACCAAGAGCAAACTATACAAAGGAAATAACAGTATTCTACAAAGAAAATACAACATGTATACACCTACAAAGTACTAACAAGGCCAAATTGACAGTCAAACAAAGAGTACAAAATTGGGTCTTCATTGGGCCTTCCTTTGCCTTGAAGGAGGCCTAGTTCCTTTTGTACTTCCTCTTGTAATCTCCTCAATCTACCCCTTGTCATGAGGTCTTGTAGTGTAGCACTCTCCCTGTCCTTGATGCTCTTGTGAGTGTTGATAAAGCATTTTTGAGGTACAGGTTTGTGCATAAATTCAAGGCAGAAAGCAAACTATTCTATGAAAATAATGAAAATCTAAACTATGAACAATTACTATATCAATTCACAGGTTCATCAACAACCGATTTCGATTCCTAATGATTTAAATACAATTCCAAACCAACCTAAGCCTTGAGGAAGCAGAGATTACGCTCTTGGTTGATTTAAGGTTCTCTTAACGATTACCTAACTTATTGTTAGATCAGTTCCAATCGGCCTAATCTAACGTTATCTACTAATGTTCCTCTTGCAAGCATGGAGTACATAGCAGTTCAATATGACAGGAATTGCACACAGATAGAATATGAAAACATCGCTATTTATTATGAAATGAATGAAAACACAAACTCAGTTCCCCACAATGATAGCCATGGATGAAACTGTGGTGGTTCAATCAAAGAAGACCAGGGAACATGAGAGGCAGTACCCTCCAGAGCGTGCCGTGAAGACGAACGAATTCATCCCTTCTGGTCAGTCATCTTTGGCAACTCAACTCAGCTTGAACCTTGACTTACACTCGCTCGATCAACCAAGTGTCATTGAGGCACCATGCACCACCAAACAATAGAGTGAGAATGAGGAAGAGGAATTGTAGAATCGTAAAACGAAGTGTGTATCAACTCTCTTAACTGTGGTATGCATTTCTCTTTTTATACAAGGACCTAGCTTCTAGTGGAATTTTCTTACAATCTTCTAAGAGAAGCTACAGAGAAGTTTCCAAAAGTTTCTAACTACTAACTACCTATCTTTCTAGAAACTTCTAACTAATAACCGCCTATCGCTACTATTAGCTTCCTTGAGACTCTTGGTTTCCTTGATGCCCTGTGTCGGCTTTTGCTGGAGCCGGTCTTAATGTCTGAAGTAGATCTGGTTCCTTTGGTTTAGAGCCGGGGCCGACTGGGAGTCAGGTTCGGGCTTTGGTTTGGAGTCGGTCTCGGCTGGTCCGAGACTCCTATCGTGACCTGCAAAATTATGATGAACATTTTATTAGCTAATATCCTCATATTAACACAGATTTATATTTTTCCTATTTTAAACCAGTAATCTGAATCTTAGCTAATGTGAGTTCCTTAGTTACAAAAAATATTTAATTGTGCCCATCTTAAGACCTTGTAAGGTGTCTAAAATATAACTTATCAGACCCCCACACTTACACTTGTGCACTCGTGGGCAAATACAGTTGCCAATAGCTCCCTTTCTGTAGTCGTATAGTTTATCTGGGCTAGATCCATGGTTCAAGATGCATAAGCGATTACATGTGCTAGCTTGCTGACTCCGACTTGTTGGCCTAGGACGGCTCTTAGTGTCGAGTTGGAGGCGTCACACATTAACTCGAATGGCAGCTCCCAGTTTGGTGCCTGTAGAATTGGTGCAGATGTTAATCTGGTCTTTAGTTCCTCGAAGGCTTCTACGCATGCTTCGTCGAAGACAAAATCCACATCTTTTTGTAGCAGGTTGGAAAGAGGCAAGGTGATCTTGCTAAAATTTCTTATGAACCACCTATAAAAGCCTGTATGTCCTAAGAATAAGCGCACATCCCATACTGAGGTAGGGTTAGGGAGAGAAGTAATGACGTCGACCTTTGCTTTGTCGACCTCAATCCCTCTATTTGATACTAGATGGTCCAAGACAATTCCTTCTATCACCATCAAATGACATTTCTCAAAGTTCAGGTTTGTGTCAATGCATCTTTTCAGTACTCGGGACAAATTTTCCAAACATGCGTAAAAGGTGTCAGCGTACACCATGAAGTCATCCATAAAGACCTCCATGCATTCCTCCAACAGATTCGAGAAGATGCTGAGCATATATCTTTGGAATGTACTTGGAGCAGTGCAAAGTCCAAAAGGCATTCTGGTATATGCGAATATGCCGAAAGGACATGTGAAGGTTGTCTTGTGTTAGTCTTCAGGTGCTATATGGATCTGCATGTATCCAGAATATCCATCCAGGAAGCAATAATGGGACTTCCCGACTAGCTTTTCCAGGACTTGATCTAGAAAAGACAAAGGGAAGTGGTCCTTGCGAGTTGCTAAGTTTAGCTTTCTGTAATCAATGCAGACTCGCCAATTGTTCTAAATCCGAGTTGGCACGATCTCAGCATGCCAATTCCTTGCGATAATCATCTCAGACTTCTTTGGCACTACTTGCACCAGACTGACCTAGTTACTATCCAAGATGGGGTAGATGATCCCGATAGCAAGTAGTTTGATGATTTTTTTCTTCACAACTTCGAGGATGGTCAGATTTAGCCTCCTTTGCTGTTGCCTTATAGGACTGGCTTCTTCCTCCATTAAGATTCTATGCATGCAAATGGAGGGGTTTATTCCTGGAAGGTCAAAAAGTTTCCACCCGATTGCCTTCTTGTGTTGCTAGAGGACCTTTAGCCATTTCTCCTCATACTCCCAGTGGAGGTTGTTGGTTATGATCACAGGGGAATGTTGATTATTGTCCAAGTATATATATTTTAGGTGATTTGGCAAAGGTTTCAATTCATTGTTGGGTGGTGATTGAGGTGGAAGTAAGTCGGTGATGGATCTTGGCTGAGGTTGACCGACTTGATCTGGAGTCGACACTTGGTGTGCCGAGTTGGTCTTGGTCTCGATTTGCTCTTGGTTTGGATTGTCCGAGTGGTATTCGGCTCTCAGCTGTGATTGACCAGCTCGGTATGGATTCGGTGCTTGATGAGTTGAGTCGGTCTCGACCTTGCTCAGCTTTCGGCCTTTACTTGCCGAATCAGACTCGACGCTTGTTGTTGCCATCTATGATAGTGTCAATCTTCCGGCAACTTGAATTCTTGAACTTATTGAACACTTCGGTTCTTCATCGTACCTGCATACCTGGTCAAGTAAATCAAAAGAATCAAAAATATTCATCAGGTTATCAGGGTTGTTAACATGGTTTCCGGAGTCAGATGGATCTAGCACTTTAGTCCTGTTGATGAAGTTGGCTTCTTCCATTATAGAACTTGCATAAAAAATTTCAACAAAAGTTGGCATGTTATAATTGCCTGAGTCTAGTTGTGTAAACTCCTCAACTAGCTCTTCAATGATACCAATGCTGCAGAGGGAATGGTCCTCCGGGGGATGCTTCATTGCTTCGAAAATATTGAACGACACTAAGTTATCCCTGAATTCCATTGAAAGTGTCCCGACATATACATCAATCTTTGTTCTTACCGTCATTAGAAATGACCGTCCTAGAATTAAGGTAGATCCCTTTCCGGACGTTTTGTCGTCCATGTCCAACACATAGAAATCGACTAGAAAGATCAGTTCGTTGACTTGGACGAGAACATCTTTGAGAATACCCATGGATTGTACAATGCTTCTGTTGGCCAGTTGTATGACAACACTTGTAGGCTCTAGATCTCCTAAGTTCAGGGACTTGAGGACTAATGCTGGCATGACATTGATTGAGACTCCTAGGTCCAGCATAGCATCGACAAAGGTACCTCCACCAATAGTGCATGAGACTGAGAAAATTCTGGGATCTCTACATTTTCTCGGCAAAGCTGGTTGTGTTCTAGTTGTGACTTCCATTTGAATGAACGTCGATAAGACGCCTCCCACTTCGGCTCCTGCTTTTAGTTTGTTCCTCTTGTGTATGCACAGTTCTTTAAGGAACTTTGCGTACTTGGGGACCTGCTTTATTGCATCAAGGAGCGGAATGTTGATTTCTATTCGCCAGAACATCTTCAGCAAGTCTTCATCAGTTTCAGGCTTTCTTGCTGAGAGTGACCAGGAGGGAAATGGTAGTGGGGCAGTTCTAGCCTGTTGTTGAACTCGGGAGTCGACATCTGGTTCAGACTCAATATCGGTTTCGGTCATTGCATAACTTGTAATTCCCTACCACTTTACGACGCTCACGTTCCCTCCTTTATGACTTGGAATGGTTTGCGAGGGAAGGTTTTCGGACCCGGCTGACTGTATTTGACCCACTGAGTTGGCTAGTTGACCGATCTGCATTTTCAAATCATGCATTGTGGTGTTCATGTTCTGTTGAAATTTCATCCATTCCTCCATGGATGGCAAGTTGTTCTGTGTCAGCATTTGTTATTGCTAATGTTGGAATAGTGGTGCTGGATATCTCACTCTCAACTGCTGATAGTAATTGTGATTCAGAGTCGGCATGTTTGGCGCGGATCCAAATCTTGGGACTGCATATTGCCCTTGACTTGGACTTGGCCTGTACTGCTACGATCTTCTGAATTGTTGACCATCAAAATACCGAGTTTGATACAACTGTCGACCGTATTGGTTTCCACCTATGGCTCCAACAATTTCAGCATTGTCCAACTCTATTTCCTACAATGTGGGGCACATGTCGGTTGGGTGCTCCACAGAAGTGTATATTACACAAATTTTGACTGGTGGGATTTGTTGATGCTAGCCGACAGTGAGTTGCCTCACTAACGACGTCAACTCGATTAGTTAATTTTCCAATCTTTAGATTATCAACTGTACCGACTTTGTTCACTTCTTTGTTCATGACGACTCCTTTGGTTCCAAATTGTTGCGTATTACTCGCCATGTTCGAAATCAGATGTCTCGCTACTGCCGGCGTCTTATCCATTGAGGCTCCTCCACTTGCGGCATCTATCATGCTGCGGTCCATCATCATCATACCTTCATAGAAGTATTGAATCAATAGCTGTTCATTGATCTGATGGTATGGACACGTGGCACATAGTCGGTTGAAACTTTCCCAATATTCGTGCAAGGTTTTTCCTGCATGTTGCCAAATTCCACATATTTCCTTCCGAATAGTCGCAGTTCCAGATGTCGGGAAGAACTTCTTCAAGAAGGTGCATTTCATGTCTCCCAATGTGTTGAAAAGAACCAGTTGCAAGCACAACCAATCCTTCGCTGCTCCATCTAGGAAAAATGGGAACGCCTTTATCTTGATGTAGTCTTCCGGTATGCCCTGCGGCTTCATTGTGGAACAAACCAAGTGGAACTTCTTCAGGTGCTTGTGTGGATCCTCACCTGCAAGACCATGAAATTTGGGCAACAAGTGTATTAAACCATATTTTAATTCATTTGACTGGGCTGGATCTAGCTGCAGATACTCGATGCACCACAGTTGGTACACCACATCCAGTGTGGCCAAAGTCCTTTAATGTGTGATCCTGATTTTCCATTAGCTCCAGTTTATTGGAATTAGTCAAATCCAAGTTAGAGTAGGTGTTACTATTATAACTACTATATGAAGAGAAATCAGTATCGTTAGTGGTAGAAACACTGTTATCAGAGTTAGAACTGGAATTAGGATTATTGTTAGTACTTATTATAGTCCTTCTAACCTTTCTTAGCCTTTGTAAAGTTAATTCTATCTCAGGGTCTAAATCATATAATATGTTAGAACTACTCTTAGTCATGCATCATCTTACAAAAAGAAAAACAAGCAATGCAGTATCTAAGATGCAGAGAAAAAGAAAAATTATGCAGAAATTGAAATGCAATGCAGTTATAGTACTATACAGAAAAATCAAAGGTACTATACTCTTTCTTCTCTCTCTTTTTTTTTTCACACGCGACACATGCAAATTCTTAAACACAGGCGAACACATGCAAATATAGACTTGACATGCCAAAAAGAGTTCAACAAGCAACAGATGCAAACTCAATAAAAGAAAACAAATATAGATTCCAACACAGATGCGATAAAAGAAAATAGATACAAAATGACAAAGAATTCAACAATCAATAGGCAAAACAAAGAAGAAAAAAATAGACTCAATATATCACACAAACAGACCTAGCATTCTACAGACTGGGATTCGTTATGAACTTCAGACTTAGCACACTAGGACACAACAAAATTTGCATCTCCAGCAACGACACCAATTTGATAACGCTTTTTATCGTGGTGGCTTTTATCGAAGAAAAACTAAAGCTAACTATAGCATAGCTAACCCTAGGTCGAATCTCTCAAGGACGTAGTGTATTTAGTTGTAACTAATACGGAATTAGAAATTCATACGAAAAACATTAACTGTGTAGAGTGCCGACTCACTCTCGGCAAAGGTATGTCCAACACAGTCTCGACACAAGCGTGTTAATACTGTCTCGGCTAAGAGTGGACTTGAAGGGAAAAAGACGCAAATAGTTTTAACCAAAGATAGATGGAGTCAGATAGATTCGAACATATCCGGTCTCGGCTCGAGACAGAGTTGTACAGACTCGAACTCGGACACAGACTTATAGAAACATAAATAAGGGGGTTTGTGCGTAAATTCAAGGCAGAAAGTAAACTATTCTACGAAAACATTGACAATCTAAACTACGAACAATTACTATATCAATTCATAGGTTCATCAACAACCGATTCCGATTCCTAATGATTTGTATACAATTCCAAACAACCTAAGTCTTACGATGATCGTCGAACATTCGTCCGTTGCTTACTGAGGGCTTACACGACCACTTCCTCGAGGAAGCAAGGATTACACTTTGTTGATTTAAGGTTCTCTTAACGATTACCTAACTTGTTGTTAGATCGATTCTAATCGGCCTAATATAATGTTATCTACTATTGTTCCTATTGCAAGCATGGAGTACAAAGCAGTTCAATATGATAAGAATTACACATAGAAATAATATGGAAACATCACTATTTATTGATGAAACAAGTTATCGATATAGGGGTTGATACATGAAATGGATGAAAACACAAACTCAGTTCCCTACAGCAATCGCCATGGATGAAACTATGGTGGTTCAACTAAAGAAGACCAAGGAACATGAGAGGCAATACCCTTTAGAGCGTGCCGTGAAGACGAAAGAATTAATCTCTCTTGGTCAATCATCTCTGGAAACTCATCTCATCTCAAACCTTGACCTACGCTCACTCGATCGACCAAGCATCATTGAGGCACTGTGCACCACCAAACAATAGAGTGAGAATGTGGAAGGGGAATTGCAGAATTGTGAAATGGAATGTATATCAACTCTCTTAACTGTGACGTGCATTTCTCTTTTCATACAAGGACCTAGCTTCTAGTGGAAGTTTCTTACAATCTTCTAAGAGAAGCTATAGAGAAGTTTCTAGAAGTTTCTAACTACTAACTACCTATCTTTCTAGAAACTTGTAACTAATAACCACCTACAGCTATTGTTAGCTTCCTTGAGGCTCTTGGTTTCCTTGATGCGTTGTGTCGACTTTTGCTAGAGTCGGTCTTAATGTCCGAAGCAAATCCGGTTCCTTTGGTTCAGAGCCGGGGCCGGTTGGGAGTCAGGTTTGGGCTTCGGTTTGGAGTCGGTCTCGGCTGGTCTGAGACTCCTATCGTGACCTGCAAAATTATGATGAACATTTTATTAGCTAATATCCTCATATTAACACATTTATATTTTCTTATTTCTAGGCTAGTAATATGAATCTTAGCTAATATGAATCTTAACTAATATGAGTTCCTTAGTTACAAAACATATTTAATTCTGACCATCTTAAGACCTTGTAAGGTGTCTAAAATATGACTTATCAATGGGCTCCGTGCCTACTCCCGACTCCGCGTCAAATTTCATTACTACGTTTACTCAGGCTCCACGCCTACTCCCTATCCAAGACGCATCTGATAATTTCCAACTTAATAGGCTCCATGCCTGCTCCCGACTTTGCATCGGATTCCATTACTACATTTACTTAGGCTCCGCGCCTACTCCCTTATCCAAGATCGTGTCGGATAATTTCCACTCCATAGGCTTTGTGCCTACTCCCGACTCCGTGTCGGATTCCATTACTGTGTTTACTTAGGCTCCGCGCCTACTCCCTTACCTGAGATCGCGTTGGATAATTTCCACTCCATAGGCTCCGTGCTTACTCCCGAATCTGCGTCAGATTCCATTACTGCGTTTACTTAGGCTTCACGCCTACTCCCTTATCCTAGACCGCGTCAGATAATTTCCAACTCCATGGGCTTTGTGCCTACTCTTGATTCCGCGTCGGATTCCATTACTACGTTTACTCAGGCTTTGTGCCTACTCCCTTATCTGAGATCACGTCAGATAATTTCCAACTCCATGGGCTCCGTGCCTACTCCCGACTCCGTATCAGATTCCATTACTACGTTTACTCAGGCTCCATGCCTACTCCTTTATTCGTGATCGCGTCAGATAATTTCCAACTCCATTGGCTTCGTGCCTACTCCTGACTCCGCATTGGATTCCATTATTGTGTTTACTCAGGCTCCGCGCCTACTCCCTTATCCGAGACCGCGTCGGATAATTTCCAACTCCATAGGCTCCGTGCCCACTCCCGACTCCACGTCGGATTCCATTACTGCATTTACTTAGGCTTCGCGCCTACTCTTTTATCTGAGACCGCGTTGGATAATTTCCACTCCATGGGCTCCGTTCCTACTCCTGGCTTCGCGTCGGATTCCATTATTGTGTTTACTCAGGCTTTATTCCTACTCCCTTATCCGAGACCGCGTCGGATAATTCACACTCTATAGACTCCATGCCTACTCCCTATTCTGTGTTGCATTCCATTACTGTGTTTACTTAGGCTCCACACCTACTTCTTTATCCGAGATCACGTTGGATAATTCTATAGGCTCTGTGCCTACTCACGGATCCGTGTCGGATTCCATTTCCCTCTATCAAGGCTTCATGCCTAATGTTGTTATTTGACTCTGTGTCAGATTTTAATTCCATTTATTAAGGCTCTCTGCCTGTCCGTCCTTATCTCGACTCCATGTTGGATTCTCTTACTCCGTCTATTCAGGATCTATGCCTATTGTTCCTATCCAATTCCATACATGATGATTTCATTCAGGCTTTGTGATTCTTATTTCTTCTCCGAATCTGGGTTGGATTCTTTTATTTTGATCATCTGGGTTTCGTGTCGATAGCTTCTTTTTTATTTCAAGCCAAATGTCTACCTTTGTTTGTCTTGATTGCACGTTAAGAATTTCCTTCCAGTGACAAATTTTGACTATCCTGACCCTACACCAGATTTTATCCCTTTTAAGACTCTGAGTCAGGATTCTTTGAAACAATACTGTTTACTCTGCAATGTTTCTTGCTCGGCCAAACCAGATGTCCTCAGATTTCCCTAACTTAGTTTGTTTAAGCCCCATGTAAAATATTTTCCTATTTAGGTTAAGTTTGGAGTCCTCAGATCTCTTCAACTTGGCTTATTTTGACTCCACGCAAATATCCTCTTATTTATTTCGAGTCGAAATTCCTTGAATTCTTTAACTTGGTGTAATTTCAGCTCCATACAAAGTTGCTTTGTTTGGTTTGAAGTTAAGTCTTTTTGCGTTTAACCTATCATTTTAGGTCAGTATTAATCCAGTTTTAGTCATTGAAAATCCTGAGTTAACTTGTGTTCTGTTTATATTCAATATTGATTAAGCTAATCTTCCTCAAGGTTCACCATGGCAACTAATTTACCATCTATTACATCATGCGTCATGGTGAGGGAGCTTAAGTCCAAGTCAGGAGCCAAGAGTGCACCTTGGTGAAGAGCTTTATCGAAGCCTTTTTGATGCTTGTCCACTATCGCATCCATGATCTGGTCCATTTCAGCAGAAAGAGAATCCTTTTCCTCCTTGGTTTTGTTGAAATCCAAGTTGGATTTGGTGACCTCATCCTTAACTGCTTGCACCTCAGATTCAGTGGTCTTTAATGAATCTTCCAACTTGGCTATCTTAGCCTTGTCGGATTGCTGAGCCAATTCAAAATCAGCAATTAGTAAACGAGCAGCATCCAGGTCCTTTTGCACTTCAGCCGTTGCTGCATTCAACTCGGCTACTTTGGCTTCGGAGGAGAGGGCTTCAACTTTGGCCTTGGTGGCTTCAGATTGAGAAGGCTCCACAACAGTCTTCAGCTTCTCTACTTCAGCACTTGCCTTGGAAGCTTCAGATCGCTAAGACTCCAAGGCAATCTTTAACTTATCCACCTCAGCTTTGGCTTGAGTAGCCTCAGACCTCGAAGACTCCAAGTCAGCCTTCAGCCCCCTGACTTCAGCCTTTGACTCCTCAAGCTCATTGAGGGCGTTCTCCAAATCTTGCCACTTATTGGCTTCCCCTGATACCATTTTCTCAGCCTTGTAAAGGGTTTCCCTTCACATCT
This sequence comes from Mucuna pruriens, assembly GCA_025330945.1. Taxonomy (NCBI): domain Eukaryota; kingdom Viridiplantae; phylum Streptophyta; class Magnoliopsida; order Fabales; family Fabaceae; genus Mucuna; species Mucuna pruriens. Next base: position 1,332,200 of record JAENHJ010000545.1, read on the forward strand.
CAATGGCGGTCATGGAACTGAGGTGATAAGCCATTACCAAATCCATAGAGCTTTTGCAACCTGCCGAAGTGAGAAGTTTGCGATCGAATTCCTTCACAAAGTCAGCAGGACGGGCGCTCTGTAGATTCAGCCCGGTGCCCCAATAGGAGTCAAAATTGGGAGAGGCTGAAAAACACACCAAGTTTTTCCGAGAGTAGGGGACTATTGAAGTAGCCTCGGCAGTGGTGACGACAAAGGGACTGTCGGAGCCGGCAAAAGAAGAAGGGGCAACCTTGTTAGGGTCAATGGTGGGAAGAGCAGCTGCTTTCCCCTTATTCCACATCTTCTCCCCAGCTAGTTCCCCAGCTTTCCTCTTCGTAGCAGCAGCGTTGGTGACAAGCACGTCTTCCACCACAGGTGTAGCGGTCTTGACAAGAATAGGGCTGGTTGGAGCAACCGTGGTACCTAAAGCCTTCTCCGCCACCGTTTTCTTCCCAGTAGTTATTTTCTTCATGGTAGCAGAGTCGGCTGATAAGTCATGTTTTATACATCTCACAAGGGCTTAAGATAGGTACTATTAAGATTATTTAGTGATTAAGAGTCCTATCTTAGTTAAGATTCGAATTATGAGCCTAGAAATAAGAGAAATATAAATCTGTGATAAAATGAGGATTTTAATTGACAAAAAGATTGAACTTGTTTTGCAGGCCTGAAAGTCGAGAGCATCTCAACCCAAAAGGAACATCTCAGCCCAAAAGGAACATCTGGGCCCAGAAGAAGCGATCTCGGTCACACTAGCCTTCCCAGCCAAAGTTGACTTTAGTGGCTAAAATCACTCTGGCAAGAATGCAGAATTGATTATGTTAGAATTTAGGAATTTATAATGCAAATATGATTATGCTACGATTAAGGAATCTATAATGCAGATATGATTATCCTAGAATTAAGGAATCTGTAATACAGATATAATTATGCTAGAATTAAGGAATCTGCGATACATATATGATTATGATAGCATAAAGGAATCTGTAATCTCCTAGGATTAAGGAATCTGTAATAAGTAATTCAAATTTGTAATTTGTTAGAATTAGGCTGCGCCGCAGCTGGCCAGCTTGTGTATAAATAAAGCATGCTAGGCCACATCTTTAGAGTGGAAAAACAGTGGAATTCTAGACCTAGCACCATCAACGATTGCAGGTGTTCCAAGCTAGCACAGTGGTACACGAAACTTCAGTAAGGTGTGTCTCTCGATCGAGGAAGTACAAGACCAGGATTTGGGAAGCTGGAAGCTATCGGAGGTGATCGCTCAATATAGCCAACGCACTCCGGTGGACGGAAACCTCAACGTCTTGCACCATCGTTGTCCTTCCAAGGCGATCGTCAAGGAAGGCGGATTTTTTGGAAACTTTGAAGTTCTCACCTTGTACTCGAGTTTGTTTTCAATAATATAAACGATTTGCATTTCTGTCTTCTGATTATAATTCCTGTGCTTTTAATCTGCTTCAACTTTTCCATGATTGCACATTGTTAGGAGTAGATCACATTAGACTAGGGCCGATTGGAACTGGTTTAATAATCTGGTTAAGTAGAGAACCTAAAATCAACCAAGTACATACTCCCTACCAATTAATGAGGTAGCGATTGTGTAAATCCTCGGTATGACAATGGACAAACGTTCGCAATTGTCCGTAAGAATCTAAGGTTGATTTGAAGTATAATCTTAAATAAAGACTTTGTAAACTGATTATGTGTTGAATTCGGATTTGGTACAATAGTTAGTTAGTATAGTTTAGTTTACTTTCAATACTTAGTTTATTTTCTACTCTTAAACACAAAGCCCCCTATTTAGTATTCTTCCCGGTCCGAGACCAAGTCCAGTCTGACTTCGTCGTACCTGTCTAAGCTGGAATCATATCGATAGTTCTAGTCGGTCTCCCACTGAGATCATCCCGGTCGCACTTAAGCCGACTGACAGTAAGTTGGCATTTCACAACATTTAGCGGTTTCTGCATAATTCTCTGGATTCCACACTTAGTCACAATTAAACACATTGTGTCCTTAAAAGAATCGACCTAGGGTTAGCTACACTATAGTTAGCTTTAGTATTTATTTGAGGCGTGTAAGACGACTGAAAACCCGTTTATCAAATTGGCGTTGTTGCTGGGGACACAAGTTCTTTTCTATCTTTGTGTGCCAAAACTGAGTTTAAGCCAAACCCCGAGTCTATGGAATGCTATGTTTGTTTTTAAATTATAGGGTCTGACTTTTGTCTGAATCGTCTAGGTATACCGAGTTTGTTTTTTTTACTGCATGTTATCTTTTGTGCATTTTGTTTTTCTGCTTTCTATTTAGCATTTTGTTTTTCTGCTTTCTATTTAGCATTTTGTTTTGAGCCATTGCATGCTTTCGATCCTGAGATAGAAAGAACTTTGCATTGTTTAAGGAAAGTTAGGCATATTATAACACCTGATAGCAGTAGTTCTGATTCTATTTGAATTCTGAGAATAGTAATTTGATTACTAATGAATCTAACTTTTTTGAGTACCAAGAGGTAGGATCAATGGAGAAAAATGATAGAACTTTGAAGGAGTTGGCCACACCTGACGTGGTGTATCAATCATGGTGCATTCAATATCCACCATTGGAGCCAGCTCAAAGTTACGAGTTAAAGTCCATTCTAATTCATTTATTACCTAAGTTTCATGGTTTTGCAGGTGAAGATCCTCACAAGCACTTAAAGGAGTTCCACGTGGTTTGTTCCACGATGAGGCCACAAGGGATACCGGATGACCACATCAAGATGAAAGCGTTTTCATTCTCCTTGGATGGAGCTGCAAAATATTGGCTATATTTGCAGCCGGTTCTCTTCAATACTTAGGGAGATATGAAGCGCATGTTCCTAGAGAAATTCTTCCCAACGTCCAGAATAGCGACCATAAGGAAGGAGATTTGTGGGATCAGGAAACACTCTGGCGAGACACTGCATGAATATTGGGAGAGGTTCAACAAGCTTTGTGCCACATGTCCACATCACTAGATCAGCAAGCAGTTGTTGATTCAATATTTCTATGAAGGTTTGATGATGATGGACCGAAGTATGATTGACGTTGCAAGTGGAGGAGCATAAATGGACAAGACGTCGACAGCAGCACAACATTTGATCTCAAACATGGCCAGCAACACGCAGCAATTCAGAACCAGAGGAACCATAACACCCAAAATGGTGAATGAAGTCGGTACAATTGACAATCCGAGATTGGAGAATCATTTGACCGAGCTGACATCATTGGTGAGACAACTTGCCATCAGCCAACACCAACCCATTGCAGTAGTAAAAGCATGTGGTATATGTACTTCAGTGGAGCACCCTATTGACATGTGCCCCACATTGCAAGAAACGGAGCTGGACCATCCCGAAAGTGTTGGATCAATAGGTGGCTACCAGTATGGGAAGCAATTGTATGCAAACCGGCCGTTTGAGGGCCAACAATTCAGACGACCACCATACCGGCCGAATCCAAATCAAGGGTCGTATGCAGCTCAAGGATTCAATTCAAACCGGAGCATGCCTCAAAGCCAAGGCATCTATCAACAACCGAATCCAAGATACTAGGTGCCACCATTCCAACAACAGCAGCAGCAAGCAACCTGGAGTTCTAGCCGACCATGAGCTCTAGTAACTTGCAGTTCTAGCAAAATATGAGTGCCATTGTTCAAGATCTCAAGACGAAATAGGGCCAGCTAGCCAACTCTATAAGTCAGTTACAGTTGGCCGGATCCGGGAACCTCCCTCACAAACAATTCCAAATCCAAGAGGGAATGCAAGCGTAGTATCACTGAGAAGTGGTAGAAAATTATAAGTAGCACCGCAGCAGAAACCAAGATCCGCCAGCACCGAGTCAAAACCGGATGCCGACTCACAAGCACCACAGTAGGCTAGACCCATTCCAGTGCCATTTCCAAGTCGGACACTTTCAACAAGGAAGCCTGAATCTAATAAAGAGTTGTTGAAGATGTTCTAGAAGGTGGAGATCAATATCCCACTCATGGATGCCATAAAGCAAATCCCTAAGTACGCAAAATTCCTTAAGGAGTTGTGTGCGCACAAGAGGAAGAAGATGAAGGAAGGAGTGGAACTAGAAGGGATAGTGTCGGCACTAACCAGAAATGACGACCTCATTGTCGACACAAGACAAACCCTGCCAAAGAAATGTCGAGACCTTGGAATCTTTTCGGTCCCATGCACCATTGGCGACTGTACCTTTGCCAATGCCATTATGGACTTAGGAGCTTGAATAAACGTCATGCCGACGTCAATCTACAAGTCCTTGAATTGCGGAGACCTAGAACCCACTGGGATGACCATACAATTGGCAAATAGAAGCGTCGTCCAGCCCCTAGGTGTTCTTGAAGACGTCCTGGTCCAAGTTGATGAACTAATTTTCCCAACCAACTTCTATGTGCTGGATATGGAGGACGAGACACCAGGAAAAGGGTTTACCTTGATCTTAGGCCGACCATTTTTGATGACCACCAAGACCAAGATTGATGTGCATGCTGGGACACTCTCAATGGAGTTTGGTGACACTCCGGTGCAGTTCAACATTTTTGAAGCTATTAAGCACCCCGTGGAGGACACCTCACTCTTTGGCATTGACTTGATCGACGAACTCATCGAAGAACACATGCAAGCAGACACTGGCAGTATCAAATTCTTCCAAGTTGCTGGAAACACTGATATACTTGACTGCTTGAGATTTGTATTCGAGGAACCCAACTATGATGAACCTTGGGAAGTACATGATGCAAAAAGTTATTACGCCCTTGCACACTTGGATCATGACTCTAAAAGTATTGATTCATTTGACCAAGTTCGCAAGAATGAGAAATCAGAGTGTTCAAAACATTCAGAAGTCCAAGTCGTTGGGACCACGAAATAACAATCAGCGCAAATAGCGAACACTTTTGCTAAGAACGAGCCGGCCGACATAAGCCAAGACTAGACAAAGACCGAAAGCACGTCGGTCACAAGAGCCGATACCAATGCGGCCAAAGAAGACTGGAAGTAGGCCAGGATCAAAGCCGAAACAGATTTGGCTAGAATCAAAGCCAAAACAGAGTCGGACAATTAGCATGAGGAGCAATCAGAAGCTGGGATCATGTCGGTAACCAAAGTACCCGACTCCAACCAAGTTGGTCAAACAGTTTCCAGACCAACAGGTGACGTCTCTCCACCAAAACCACCCATTGAGTTAAAGTCATTGTCAAATCATCTGAAGTACGCCTACCTAGGCGATGAACAACAATTCCCGGTCATAATTTCCAGCAACCTTCATCGGGAATAGGAGGAGAAATTGCTGCAAGTCCTCAAACAACACAGGAAGGCTATAAGGTGGAAATTATCTTGATGGAGGAAGAAGCACGCCCTGTAAGGCAACAACAAAAAAGATTGAACCCAACCATCTTGGATGTAGTAAAGAAAGAATTGATTATGCTACTCGCTGCTAGAATCATTTATCCAATTTTAGATAGCAATTGGGTCAATCCAGTGCAGGTAGTACCAAAGAAGTCTGAGAAGACCGTGATGAAGAACCAGAATGATGAACTGGTACCAACACGGGTTTAGAATAGTTGCCGAGTGTGTATTGACTACAGGAAGCTGAACCAAGCAACCTGCAAAGACCATTTTCCTCTGCCATTCTTAGACCAAGTCTTGGAGAAGCTGGCCGAGAAGTCCCACTACTGCTTCCTGGATGGATATTCCAGATACATGTAGATACACATCGTGCCTGAAGATCAATACAAGACAACCTTCACCTGTCCTTTCGACACATTTTCTTACACTAGGATGCCATTTGGACTCTACAACGCCCCAAACATGTTCTAGAGATGCATGTTGAGCATTTTCTCAGATTTATTGGAGGATTGCATGGAGGTGTTCATGGATGACTTCACGGTGTATGTAGACACTTTCGATGCATGTCTAGGAAATTTGACCCGAGTACTGAAGCGGTGCATAGAAACCGACCTAGTGTTGAACTTTGAAAAATGCCACTTCATGGTAACAAAAGGGGTTGTGCTCGGCCACTTGGTATCAAGTCGAGGGATCGAGGTTGATAAAGCCAAGATTGACATCATCATATCTCTCCCCAACCCCGCTTCTATGCGGGAGGTTTGTTCATTTCTAGGACATGTGGGTTTTTACAGACGTTTCATCAAGAACTTTAGCAAGACCGCCTTGCTGCTGTCCAAACTACTGCAAAAAGATGTGGAGTTTGTCTTCAACAAAGAATGCATACAAGCCCTTGAAGAGTTAAACACCAAATTGACATCCACGTCATCCTTCAAGCACCTAACTGGAAGCTCCCGTTCAAGCTAATGTGCGATGCATCTAACTCGGCCCTCGGAGCCGTTCTCGGCCGGCGAGACGGAGTCGGTCAGCCGGCACACGTGATTGCCTATGCATCTCAGACCATAGACCCGGCCCAGATAAACTATACGACTACGGAGAAAGAGCTACTGGCAATAGTATTTGCCTTGGACAAATTTCGCTCCTATCTACTTGCCTCCAAAGTCATTATATTCTTCGATCATGCCGCCTTGAAATACCTGCTGAAGAATCCAGATGCTAAACCACGACTAATTCGGTGGATGCTTCTCTTGCAGGAACTTGACCTAGAAATCAGAGACAAGAAGGGTGCCGACAATGTAGTGGCCGACCACATGAGTCGAATTGAATGTGAACCTGATCCGATGCCAATCCAAGATGACTTCCCAGACGAGCAACTGCTGCACATGGATACATCTACACCATGGTTTGAAGACATATGCAATTTCATTGTTGCATCTCAGTTTCCACCAGAGGCATCCCAGTTGTATAAAAAGAAGATCAAGAGTGATGCCAAGTACTATATATTGGATGAGCCGTATCTTTGGAAGCGCGACAGTGACCATGTCATTCGCAGTGCATCCTGGACTTCAAGATCAGCTCAGTTTTCCATTTTTGTCATGCAGCAGCTAGAGGCAACCATCATGGATCAACTCGGACAGTCCAGAAGCTACTCGACTGTTGGTTTTACTGGCCCACTATTTTTCAAGATGCCCACCAATTCATCTCAGCCTGCGAACAATGCCAGAGAAAAGGGATGGCCATGAGCCACCGATATGAGATGCCCCAACAACCAATCCTATTTTGTGAAGTCTTTGACGTTTGGGGAATTGACTTCACGGGCCGTTCCCTGTCTCCAATATTGATACTCATACATTCTACTGGCCATGGACTACATGCCAAGATGGGTTGAAGCAGTGGCCACCAAGACCAATAATGCCAAGGTAGTTGTGAATTTTCTTAAGTCTAACATCTTCTGCAAGTTTGATGTGCCGAAAGCCCTAATTAGTGACTAGGGAAGTCACTTCTGTAACTGAGCCATGTCTTCCCTCTTAGAAAAGTATGGGGTGGTGCACCGGGTTGCCACAGCTTACCACCGCCAAACAAACAGCCAAGTCGAAGTATTCAACAGGAAAATCAAGAAGATTCTACAAAAGCTGACCAATCCCGACCGGAAGGACTAGAGCCGCCACCTTGAAGACGCGCTCTGGGCACAAAGGACGACATACCTGACTCCGTTGAGAATGTCTCCCTGCCGGATTGTTTCCGGCAAAGCTTGTTACCTACCGGTTGAATTGGAACACTGAGCTTATTGGGTAGTCAAGAAGTGCAACCTGGCCTACAACCAAGCTGGGGAAGAAAGGAAGCTCCAACTACAAGAGTTGGAGGAACTCCGTTTGAAGCTTATGAGAAACTCCCGCATCTACAAGCAGCGAGTCAAACAATTCCAAGTTGGCCAGAAAGTGCTCTTAATCAATTCAAGATTAAAGCTTTTCGCTGGTAAGCTCTGTTCCAAGTGGGACAGTCCATTTATTATCACTAAAGTTTTGCCCTATGGTGCAGTAAAATTACAAGATTAACTCACAAGAAGCACCTTCCAAACAAACGGGCAGCAGCTCAAAATCTTCCATGAAGGTCCAACAACAACAGTAGGCGAGGTGGAGAGCATCTCCCTAATAAAACCGGCACTCCCTGAGCAACACGTCAACAAACTCCTCTATATTCCTTTCATGCATTGAGGACAATGCATCCTTCAAGTGTGGGGGAGGGTGTTAGTTTAACTTTTAATTTGTGACTTTTAATTTTTCCTTTCAATTTTTTTCTTTATAATTTTGTTTTTGCCTTTAGTTTATTAAGCGTTTTCCAGCTAAACCGGGACCGAATCTGGTGTTGTCCCGAGTTTTATTTTGACTTTGTTTTTTTTTTTTGGTTTTTGCTACTGGTTATTGAAAAATGCTTTAAAAAATTCTGAATTGATTTCTTTGAGTAAAATGAAACCAGAAAAAGGTATGCATGACCCTGGAGGAAAGATTTTTCAAACATGACAGGGAATGAAATTTCTGCATCTTTGGGCATTGAGTGATTGAAAAACTGAAAAAGAGGAACCTTCAATGATTGAGCAACTATCTATGCGAGAATTTTCGAGCCTTGCATACATAATGGCTTTACATCTTTCCATTCTTTCCTTTCTTGTGTGATATTTGCATTCATGATGAGTGGTTACTCTAGATTTTGCCTTAACTCTCTAGATACATCTCGTTTCGCATGCAAGATGGATATAATCTAGGCCATGTTTCTATTAAGCCCCGAACCAAATGGACTTACCTTGCAAAATTTATCCCTTATTTATCATCTTTGAGCCTGAATAACCATTTTCTCTAATATGATAGCTCATTACAAGCCAAAGCCGGAAAACCATGATCAACCTCAACCTTAGGGGACAGAGGAGCTTTGGAATTATTTTGGGAACGGGTCTCGTTCAAGTGTGGGGGAGACACTTGGGGACATAGCAAGAATAGTGCACCCGAAAAGGGTTGAAAAAGAAAAGAAAGAAAAGCAAGTGCAGGATGAATTAAAGAAAGGGAAAGCAGCCAAAAGTTATAAGCTGCAGCAAAAATACAACACAAGCTGCAAAATAAGAAGTGAGAAAAAGAAGAAAATAAAAATGGAAAAAGGGAAAGAAAAGAAGTGAACAAGAGTAGTCTTAATAGAACCGCAGCGTCCTGAGGGATTCCCTCCATGCTGTGAACTCATTCCTCATTGCTCCTCCCTTCCCTATGGTTACTAAAGCTCACTTGCCATCCTACATCCTACCTTTAACCTTGGCTACATTACAAGCCAACAAGAAGTCCTAGTGATCATGATTGCATGTGATTTTGAAGGTGCAAATGGAGAGGCTAGTCAAAGTTCGGTAGTGCTGGTTGCATGAGATGTTTGAGTGTATATACAATCCCAAACACTTGAAAGATTGAGAGAATATGCCCTGAGAGAGAGCTCGATCACTTCTCGGTTATTCTTTAATGTTGTAGGTCGCTTATTTGCTTTGGATGAAGAGAAAGTAACTCTCATAGATTGTTTGAAAATCTGGATTTTGGGATGATTGCATGCTTAATCTGTTTGTCAAACTTCAAAAACTCATTTGAAAACATATTTCCCCTTTCAATTTCCTTGAATGATCAAATCTGATTTTGCCTAGGAGTGCAAAAGTGTAAGTGTGGGGGTCTGATAAGTCATGTTTTATACACCTCACAAGGGCTTAAGATGGGTACAATTAAGACTATTTAGTGATTAAGGGTCCTATCTTAGTTAAGATTCGAATTATGGGCCTAGAAATAAGAGAAATATAAATCTATGTTAAAATGAGGATTTTAACTGACAAAAAGATTGAACTTGTTTTGCAGGCCTCAAAGCCGAGAGCATCTTGGCCCAAAAGGAACATCTCGGCCCAGAAGAAGCAATCCCAGTCAGACTAGCCTTCCCAGCTAAAGCCGACTTTAATGGCTAAAATCACTCCAACAAGAATTCAGATATGATTATGCTAAAACTAAGGAATATGTAATGCAGATATGATTATGCTAGAATTAAGGAATTTGTAATGCAGATATGATTATGCTAGAATTAAGGAATCTGTAATACAGATATGATTATGCTATAATTAAGGAATCTACGGTACATATATGATTATGATAGGATCAAGGAATCTATAATCTCCTAGGATTGAGGAATCTGTAATCAGTAATTCAAATTTGTAATCTATTAGGATTAGGCTACGCCGCAGCTGCCCAGTTTGTGTATAAATAAAACACGCTAGGCCATGTCTTCGGGGTGGAAAAACAGTGGAATTCTAGACCCAGCACCGTTAGCGATTACAGGCGTTCCAAGCTAGCACGGTGGTACATGAAGCTTCAGTAAGGTGTCTCTCTCGATCGAGGAGGTACAGGACCAGGATTAGGGAAGCTGGAAGCTATCAGAGGTGATCGCTTGATATAGCCGACGCACTCCGGTGAACGGAAACCTCAACAACTAGCCATTAGCGGTGCACCATCTCCGTCCTTCCAAGGCGATCATCGTGGAAGGCGGATTCTCTAGAAACTCTGAATTTCTCACCTTGTACTTGAGTTTGTTTTCAATAATATAAACGGTTTGCATTTCTATCTTCTGATTATAATTCTGTTGCTTTTAATATGCTTCAACTTTGTCGTGATTGCACACTATTAGGAGTATATCACATTAAAGTAGAGCCAATTGGAACTGGTTTAATAATTTGGTTAGGTAGAGAACCTAAAATCAACCAAGTACATACTCTCTGCCAACTGATGTGGTAGCGATTGTGTAAATCCTCGCTATGGCAATGGAAAAACATTCAACAATTGTCGTAAAAATCTAAGGTTGATTCGGAGTATAATCTTAAGTAAAGAATTTGTAAATTGATTGTGTGTTGAATTTGAATTTGGTACAGTAGTTAGTTAGCATAGTTTAGTTTACTTTCAATACTTAGTTTATTTTTTTGCACTTAAACACAAACCTCTCTATTTACTATTCTTTCCGATCCGAGACCGAGTCCAGTTCGACTCCGTCGCGTCTGTCTAAGCCGAAATCATATCAGCAGTTCTACTCGGTCTCCTACCGAGATCATCTAGGTCACACTTAAGCCGACCGACAGTAAGTCGGCATTTCACAACATTTAGCTGTTTCTGCATAATTCTCTGGATTCCACACTTAGTCACAATTAAACACATCGTGTCCTTAAGAGAATCGACCTAGAGTTAGCTATACTATAGTTAGCTTTAGTATTTATTTGAGGCGTGTAAGACGACTGAAAACCCACTTATCATCGGCTCCAATAGCTGAAGTCTTCTTGATTGCTGCCACCACCTTGGGAGCAAGTAGGTGGTAGGGCTTTGTAATAGTCACATCCTGACTTGCAGATTTGACCCCGACAGTTGCCCCTCGCTTCTTCAAGGACCTCTCCATCAAGCAGTAGAAGTCAAACTCTTGCCTCTTAAGGTAATTTGCAAATAAAAAGAAGACAAGTCATCGCCATCGGTACTAGGCCGAGTCAGACTCAGTCAATGAAAGTAAACCTTATCCTTAAAGAGCTTAGTGGGATGAGAGTCAAATGACATTGCCACCAATTCCTTGTAGCTCATTCCCCTCGATAACTCCTCCAAGAGGCTAAAATCGAATTGTTCCTCGGGAGAAGAGTCCCTCGGGAAAGCCCTTTAAACTTGGAGGTGAGCTTCTAGTAAAGTGGGAAGGGAATGGAATCAGTGGAAAAGGAAGCCTGGTTCACGACCTTTATCCTAACAAAGTGGTTCTTAAAACCCTTGTAAGAGGCCAAGAAGACGTTAAAAAGACTCCCTCTCGGGAGAGGAGAAAGGGAAACCTAGCCTACTTGCTTACTAAACCTAGTGGTATAATAGCTAAGGAAAAGATGGGTTGTTGGGGTAATGGATAGTGCACGGCAAACCATGCAAAAGGCTTGCATGGATGCCCACCCATTAGGATGAAGCTGTGTTGGGGCCACTTTGAGAATCTGAAGGACTCTAGCAGCGAAGGAATCAAAAGGGAGGGTAACCCCCAAGTCCTTGAAAAGGGTCTCGTACATATAAATAAAGTCTGAATCCCCATCCTTTCCCGAATGACATACACACTCATCAGGGGTCTTGTATGTCGGATCAATCCAATTAACACCTTTTGCCAGATTTTTTACATCTATTAGAGGAATAATAAACTGATGGTTCCTCACTTCTTGACCTACCCACTCATACCGTTCTTGGGGACAATAGGCAGGGGACAGGGAAGAGATTTCCCGAGTCCCAACACCAGACTCAGGGGCAATGGCAAGAGCCTTTGCCCGAGAAAAATAGGAAGAAGAAGAGAAAGAAGAGGCCTCCAAGTTGGGGGCATTCTCACCGGGATTAGACTGGGAGCGGTTTCCCTTGCCAGAATCCTGAGCACTTGACATGTGATAAGTGAGTTTTTAGTCGTCTTATACGCCTCAAATAAATACTAAAGCTAACTATAGTATAGCTAATCCTAGGTCGATTCTCTCAAGGACATAGTGTGTTAAATTGTGACTAAGTGTAGAAATCAAAGTTTTATGTAGAAACGTCAAATGTAGAATGTCAACTCGCTCACGGCAAAGGATAGACTCGGTCGCAACAGAGTCAGACTAATTCGATTTCAGATGAACGCGACAGAGTCGAACTGACTCGGTCTCGGACTCTAGAAAGCAGTAAATAGGGGGATTTTGTGTTTAAGTGCATAAAATAAACTAAGTACTGAAAGTAAACTAACCTATGCTAAACTAATCTATACTAACTACTGTACCAATTCGAAAATCAACACAAAACAGGTTGTCATTCTTACTTAGAATTATACTTCAAATCAACCTTAGATTCTTACGACAATCGTCGAATGTTTGTCCATTGCTATATCGAGGATTTACACAATCGCTACCTCATCAGTTGGTAGGGAGTATGTACTTGGTTGATTTTAGATTCTCTACCTAATCAGATTATTAAATCAGTTCCAATCAACCCTAGTCTAACGTGATCTACCCCTAACAATGTGCAATCGTGGCAAAGTTAAAAGCAGATTAAAGCGCAGGAAGTATAATCAAGAGATAAAATTGCAAACCAGTTATGACATTGAAAATAGAATTGAATACAAAGGTTGGAAATCAGCGTTCTCTACAGAGTCCTGCAAACCAGTGATGGCCAGATGTTGAGGTTTTCGTCCACCTGAGTGCGTCGGCTATACCGAGCGATAACCTCCAATAGCTTCCAGCTTCCCAAATCTTGGTCTTGTACCTCCTCAATCGAGAGAGACACCTTACTGAAGCTTCGTGTACTATCGTGCTAGCTTGGAATGTCTACGGTTGCTGACGGTGCTAGGTCTAGAATTCCATTGTTTTTCCACACCGAAGACGTGGCCTGGTGCGCTCTATATACACAAGCTGACTAAATCCAAATCTAATCCCACAAAATCGCTGATTCCTTGATTCCCGCAAATTTCTTACTCAGTTACCTGAATTACATATTTCCTGATCCTAACAGATTACAAATTTGAATTACTGATCGCAGATTTCTCAATCCTAGGAGATTACAGATTTCTCAATCCTAGGAGATAACAAATTCGTCAGTCCTAGGAGATTAAAAATTCCTTGATTGAAGCATAATCATATCTACATTACAGATTCCTTATTTCTAGGAGATCAAATCTGCATTACAGATTCCTTAATTTTAGTATAATCATATCTGCATTACAGATTCCTTAATTCTAGAAGAATCAAATCTGCATTACAGATTCCTTAATTTTAGCATAATCATATCTGCATTACAGATTCCTTAATTCTAGGAGAATCAAATATGCATTACAGATTCCTTAATTTTAGCATAATCATATCTACATTACAGATTCCTTAATTCTAGGAGAATCAAATCTACATTATTGCTGGAGTGATTTTGGCCACTAAAGTTGGCTTGGGCCGGGATGCTCCTTTTGGGCCGAGATGCTCTCGGCTTTCAGACCTGCAAAACAAGTCCAATCTTTTATTAGTTAAAATCCTTATTTTAGCACAAATTTATGTTTTTCCTATTTCTAGGCCCGTAATTCGAATCTTAGCTAAGACATGACTCTTAATCATTAACCAGTCTTAATAATACACATCTTAAGCTCTTGTGAGGTGTATAAAATATGACTTATCAACATGGTGTTGGAAGTAAAGAAAGTTAGAGCCAAAGAAAATGAGGGGAAAGGAGTTCAAGCATAGAAGAATGCGAAGAGGTTGCAAGATGAACGAAAATGGGAAAAGTGATGAGTTTCGCTATTTATAGCCAAAACAGGTCTTCAACAACTGAAACCCAATCATCGAATAATAGCGTGCTAGTCATGTCTCGGGAGTTTCCCTCGCATTTATGAAGTGCGACGTTTAGGCGGAGTGATGATATGGTGTGATCATTGTGGCATAGAAACGGAAGGGTCATGTCCAAAAGGTATGCGCCATCAGAAGAAACCCTTCATTGATACGGGATGTTTTCAAATTTTGAAATCCCATGACTCTTCATGTGACCCTAAGTGAGAAACCGATTCAAGCATCAATGCCGATTGCTAGCTGCAAGTCTCCAATACTTTCCCTACTCAACCTTGTGCTTATATCCCCTAGACTAGTGACGTGTCTAGAACACACACTCCATTCGATTCCATGGCACAGGATAATTCCTACTTGACCCAAGGCCCAAACTTGTTCATACATTAAACTGAACTTAAGAAGTCTTTATTCATGTTCATTCAGGAAGATGAAATCATCTATCATGAAGGAACACGAATAAAGACGGGGCAACTATGATTTAGGCCTTAACTGTTAGAGGCCCAACCATATTATGTATCTACAACCATACGACGTTATCCAGAAGGTATGGATATGCACGATTTGGGCCTCAACAGTTGGAGTCCCAATCTTAATGCAACACATGGAACAGGTACAATGCTTGGGTTAATCACGATCCGGCGCAAGCACAGTTTGGGCCTCCTACCATTACGCGACCAAAACATCCACGAAGCCTTGTTGATCCAAAATGTAGGAAGAGAAAAAGACAAATAGAATAAAATCTGAATCACAAAGCATAGCAGGAGATCAACGGTGGATGAACGTGGATTTGCCAAAATTGGCAATTGGAGCAAAGAATAGCAGATGGATGATAGAAGGAAGTATGTCACCATGTTTTCCCAAAAACACTTCAAGCAAAAAAGGAATTGGCATAGGGATTCCTGCATTTCACCCGAGTCGTTATTCTTTGAACAAGTGGAGAGCGTAGAATATACGCGCACTACAAAAGGGACAAACGGTCATCACCACATTAATGGCGAATCCGTCGCATTAAATGGAAAATCCCTCCTAAGTGCACCAAAGCATTCAATATGTCTAGAGAGGAACCACTGCATTAATGGAAAAGATTTTAAGGTAGATATGGGGCAATGCATGCAAGTCTATAAAAAAGCCCCAACAAAAGAGTAACAAAAAGGAGGGGAGGGTGTGTTTTTAGAGAGAGTATTTTTGGGAAATTGGAAGTCTTCACCATTGAAACTCTAGAATTAACACTTAAGAGGAGCCTGGTGCTAGAAACCACTAGATACTAGGTAAATGTCATCAAGATCTCTTCATAAATGCATGCAAATAGAGTTACATTCCCAGTAAAGAGTCAAAACCCATTTCAAATAAGTTAACTATCAATCACAGCTTAGGATTAAAGATTTGAGTTAATTACCCATGTAGTTGAAACCAAGGCGAGCTTAAAACTGATGCTTTCTAGCCTTGTTCTAGTTTTCTACTTACCAGCCATGCATTCACCAAGTGTCGTTTCATGGTAATTGCTTAGCCGACAAGTGCAAGTCGACACCGAAACCGATACCTATCCGGCTGAGAAAGTTTCGACCTTCTCTTGCCACATAGAAAGATTGGCCGACATCCAGTTGGCCATCACCTACTCAATAGGACCTTATTCTCAACCTCTCATCCCCATTCGTCTTGACAATCCATAGTCTTGTCTAAAGTGAGACTGAAATGGTTTGTGACTCTTCTAACAATTAACCATCTCCAAGTGTCGATGGACAACCCACCTCTAACTAAATCATCTCAGACGCCAATTGATAGTCCATCCTGCCAAAACACTCTCGTTCTAGCACCGTTGGGCACCAATGGATAGCCCATCCTTATTCAAACCACCTTAGATGTCAATGGATAGTCCGTTCACTCAAAAGTAAAACACATTCTAAAGCCTTTAGCCTAGAACTACGTAAACTTTGATTTCTTCATTGCTTAAGAGATACGTAAGAACAAGAGACATCTCTAGATATGAAATTATATAGGAGAAATATTATTCTAAATGTGAAGGAGACTAATTGTGTTCTATTACCTAAACCATTTGTTCTTTTTATGTTCTGAATCCTCTAAGGTATGGTTATCCATATATGCTTGGATTGATTTTGATTTTGTCTTTACATTTATGGATACTGCTCATTAACTTAGAGGGATAGTGAAAGGAAAAATATTAAAAAGGTTTGGATATTACTCTAACATGTGGTGGTTTAGACATTATGGCTTAAAGAGGAATACTATTAGTTTTCATCAGGCTCACTTTGACTTCTTAAAGTTGATTGGATATGTTAAATCAATCTCATGATTATGGTTCAAAGCAAAATCAAGAAATATAATGAGTTTATTGTTGTCGAATTGGTACCCTAACACTTTAGGGTGTATATCTCATTTATGTGACAAAAATCATTTTTAAGTTAGGTCACACCTTTCTTTGTTAGTGGTGACCGGCTAGATATGAGGTTTAAGAATCAAGACTACTTAGATACTACCTCATAGAATTTTGTAGTGGTTGCTTTGGAGATGTGTATGGGGTTGCTATAATGGATTGGTTAATATACTAGATGGTTAAGGTAAACTAAATTATTATAATGGTTTTGCTTGATAGTTGAGATTTGAGGTAGAGGCAGTGGTGTAGAGACACAAAGATGATTTATTCATTTATTAGTGTACCTGTAAAAGCACCTGAATATCAATAATATCAATGCAGAGTGAAATATTCGCCCTTTCAACCATGTCATTATCAAATATAGGATATTGCACCTTAATAGCAACCAAAGTGGAAGGTGTGATTTGTACACTTTACTTTTTTTTTTTATTTTGAAACACCATCATGTTTCTCATGTTAAAAAAGAGTAATAATATCATTAGATTTGTATCATAGACAGTAATGGAAAATATACGTATTCATTTTGTTTGCAATGCATGAATGATTACTCTTTGTGAGTCATTTATTTACATCTTTATTTTTGTTATAAAAAAAATAGGATAAATAGAAACACATTATTATTTATTTATTTTTTCTTTCTCCTCCAAACATTCAGAAACGTGGACAAAAGCGCTTTAGGTCACGACATTGCACCACAACGTAATGGAGTTTAGACATGAGCCTGTGGGCAGCCCAACCTGTGAAGTGATTCGAGCCTAAACTTTTACATGGTTCGGAGCAGAGGACTATGGTTGCATGCCGTGCTTAGAAAGGCTAAACCTTATGTGTGTGTTCTTCTTTTATGTTTTTTATTGGGTGCTAGATACTGTGTGAGCACGTTATGTTGAAAAAAAAAACTATTTTGTTGAAATCATAGTTTTTAATAAAAATTAATTATTATTTTTTGCGATAAATATTTTATACTTATTTTATATGAGATAAAAAAACAACAGACACCGTGTGTGTGGCACTCCAAACGCGAAACTAACAAAATAATTGAGGTCTTGAGACACTTACTAGCAAACCAATTATGTTAGTTAAATAAACAAAGAGCGAGCACATGCATGGATGGTTGTTTCGAACAACTACAACCACCGTTAATGCAGAACCCCAACTTGGAAGTTTCTTCTCCAACTTAAATTCGAAATCTGATCATATCATATCCTATAGTGGTCAAACACTGAAGGTCTATAATAGATTAATAGTCAACTACTTGAGGCTCATTACTCGACTCTCATAATTTATTACTTCATTAAATACATAACATGTAATGTATGTCCATATTTATATGGAACTTACGGTAGAACATAGGTATATAAATAATTATATATTGGCGTATTGAATGGAGTTTCATTTTAGTTTCAACGTATGACTGAAGAGGATATCCTAGCATGTGATCAAAGCTATTAATCTATGCACGTCTGAACAAGAGAAAAAAAAAAAACAACAATGTCGGCATGCTCGACGTCGGCTCTGCTGTTAAATCAGGATGTCATGATCGCATTTATTCTGGTTGGTTCACCTCATAGAATATGATAATACCCCCAAAAATAAAAAATAAAAACAAATCAAGTTTAATTGAATATTCATATATAAAAACTCTGAAGGAAAAGTACTAATTCTGAATTTTGATATGTTTCCGAGAGCCCGTATACTTGTATACCTTTTTTTTTCTATATATAGTTGAGTGGGTTTCAACAAAAAGAGAAAAATAAAATAAAATAAAAGTGCATGTACTATACCTTACAATGTAAAAAATGTTATACTTTGATTCAATTATAAATAATTATGTACGCTCGTGTTTTAAATTTTATAATAATAATTTTAAAATTTATATTAATAGCATTTTTTTTATTAGGTAATAGTGTAAATTGTTTTACACTTATCACATATAAAGATTAACGGGATGGGCTCTTTTAATGTGAAGGATTATACTTTAAAAATAAAATATAATAATAATTATTAATTAAAAAATATTAATCTTAATTTTATTATAATTATTTATTATTAATTTTTTAATCAATCATTATTATTTCTCTTTAACCATCAGCGTCGATCTCCTAACTTATAGGAGTTAAATCGAAATTAAACTCTTCATGCATAACTCTATGTTTAATGTACTACCCAAAAAATATATATTTAATGTCAATGGTCTCTGCCAAACATATTTGACAATTTCGGTGGAAAAGATACGTCGGTCTTTCCCCATAGCTTCTATTGAGTATCTTAGAGTAATCTATTAATTTATAATACTAAGGAAATAATTATACTTATCTTTTAAATGATATAATTTTATGAATTCAATATTTGTATGGGTTTTATTTGAGTTAAAAATTGGTGATGAATACTTTAAATTTTGTAATCATGATATTTATTTTGATAATAATGGTAGCCGAATAAAAGAAAAATGCTATAATAAATATTTTCCTTAATAAAGTTTAAATTTTTTTTAAAATATATTTTAATATTTAAGAATAAGATGTAAATAAGATGGACAAGAATTTTCCTTCAAACACATTTTTTATTCTTTTATTTGAAGTTAAAATTATAAAAAGTTACGCTGATTTTATATATTTACTTATTGAATTAAGATTAGGATAAATTTAGACCACGTATTATGAATAAATCCATTTACGAGCATAGATGAATGTAATTTATTTTACTAATTAATCCTTTTTATCTCTTTATATATTAATGTTTCATAATTTGAAAAAATTATAATATATACAAATAAATTTATAAGTCAAACTTTAAAAGTTTAATTTTTTCCTTTAGATTAGACGACTACTATTTCGCTCCTTAAAAAATTGACTTAATATTAATTTGGTCTTCTAAATATTTTTAGTCCAAATATTAAAAGGCATACAATACTACTTATTTTGATCTATAATGTCATTTAATGTACTTTTTGACATTGCAAATTAATATTTTATTGACCAATTATTGATGTATCAAGAGAAACTTTAGAAAACTAAATGAGTAGTTTAGCATTTTAAAAATAAATTACAGTACTATATTATATATAGGAGATGTATCAAATATTGAGAGAAACTTCTTATACACGAAGATATTTTACAAAAGTCGTGATTTTTTTAAGAAGGAAAAGGTCAATTCTTTATTCTTTAACTTTACTTTTTTATATCTTAGTTTTTAAATATATTTTCTGTTTCAATTTGCTTTTTTTGTGAAGTTGACGGTAAAAGACCACCATAATTGACAAAGTCAAACTTTTTTGCACTTAAACTGACACAATAATCAAAAGAATCACATTGAAATAAAAAAAAAAAGAGATAAAGGGAAAAACCTAATAAAAAAAATTAAAGGACTAATTGAAACAAAAATATAATTAAAGAATTAAAGTATTAATTTTACCATTTAAGAGGTCAGGAAATTTTAAATAACATTTAATTTATATGATTTTACAGTAAAGATTTATATAATATTTAAAGTTATTTAATATTATTATTAATAAAATTTCAATACTTAATAACATAAAATAAAATATTACAATAGAAACCCGTGGATCACACAATTACAAAGTTTAGAACTTCTAGTTTAAACTAAAACTTCTACGCTTTCTTTGAAGGAGAGAAATGCTTGTTGAACAGGGCGGGACCATATTTAAGGAAGAAAATCAGAAAGATCTCTAACAATCATGACCACCAAAGCGAGGGGTAGAGGAATTTTTACTTGTGGAGGCAATATATATATATATATATATATATATATATATATTAGTATTTTAGTTTATGGATGTTATATAATAAATATTTCATAAATTAAAATTTAAATATTAAATAAATAATTTTTAATATATTATAATTTAATTTTATAATAAATAAATATATTTAATATATAATTTTTATAATTTAAATTTAAATTTAAAATTATTTTTAATTATACTACAAATATAATACTTTCTTTTTTCTAATTCTTTTACACACTTTTACCCACTTAACTTAGTTTCTAGCTTAACTTCTACTCACTTAGGTAAATTATTTTCACATTGTTTCTTTCCTACTTTTTTAATTATTTCTCTCCCACTTTCTCAATTTTCTCTCTACTTTCTTAATTATCTTTTTTTCCCATCTCAAAAAGTAGTTAAAAATGGTTAAGAAAGATTTTTTATTAATTAAAAAGATGGTATGTGAAATGTATACTAAAAAAAATATTAAAAGTGTTTAATTAAGAGAATAAAAATAAATTTGTAAAAATAATCTTTATATTATTAACTAATTTTTATTATATTTTAAATTAAAAAATAATTTATAGTTAAATATTATTTGTGAAAATAATATTTATATTATTAATTATTTTTATTATATTTTAAATTAAAAAATAATTTTTAATTATATGTATTAATTAAAAATTAAAAAGTTAGTTGAGAAAATTGCCTCAGCCAAATCCGTCCATGTGACCACCCCATTTAATTTGGTTTTATTCGTCTTCATTTGTTTATACACGTCCCATTCATAAACTATGCATAAAAATATATGCCATTCATAAAGTAGTTTTTTTTTAAAGCACCTTAAATTAAGTTTCTCATATCTTGTAATCAATTTTTCAAATTTAAAATAAAACATGGATATACAATTTTTTTTTACAACATACCGCTATTTAATATTAAAAAAATCAATATATTTTTTTTATATAAACCACAAGTATATTAAAATATTTATTATAACTACCTAGTGATACTTAAATTTAAAATTATATTAATTAAGTTGGAACAATTATAAGAAAGTTGATTTTCGTGTTTGTTAATAAAAAAAATATTAATAAGAAACTTGATGACAAGGATTTGAGAACGATTATTATTATTATTTTCTAACAAAGATATGAAAGCAATGATATCAGAAATGTGGAAACATTTAGTTTAATCAAAAGTCAAGGAAAAAAAATTCAACCCGTAACACACCAAATCTGAAACACTGAAAATTTGGTTACTATATAAACAAGTGCCGTTTCTGCAAGTCTATGACCCCTCTGAGAGTTCGGTCTCCGTCTTTGTTTCCATTCCACAGAACCTAATTTCCCTTTGTTTCTTTCTTCTGAACAAGAATTGGAAGATTCCAATGCTACGATGAAAATGAAACCATTAGCATGATCGAGTTTCCGTACAATTTTAAACACATACACAGAACCTTGGACCTAAAGCCATATATATCTTACGTATAACCATTTTTTGTGGTTCCTCTCTTGTCACGTTTTTCAGAAACTGATTTTTCAGTGTTTTGCCTCTGAAAGTTTCTCATTGGAGAGCATTGGTAAACAAAGGAAAACGTTATCGGGTATGTATGTATGTGAATTACAGAATTATGATGCATATATCCACTCTTCAATTAATGTTTTTATTTTGCGACATTCCTCAATCTTGTTCTTCTTTTCTGTGTTGTTCTAGAATTATACGTTTGAGTAGATCGAATCCATGTCGTGTGTGCCAGCACGAACGGGGCGACAACGACAGCGTTATGAAGACAACATGCGTCTCGTCTCTGGGTATGTATTTCTCTCTAATGCCATGGCTTCTTAGTTCTCTGCCTCAAAAACTTGTCCCAATCCCATTCTTGAATTTTGTATACAGTCAGAAATTATTGTATGGTTGAAATTATAGTCTCGGTTAATATTTATTTATATTTATTTGAGTTTTTTAATTTACAAGAAAATGTAAATAAAACTTGGTTTTATATTATGCAAAGATTAATTGAGAATATAGATAACTGATATTGGATTATATAATAAGTTTTTTGTAATTATAAGTCACAAAAATATAATAATTTTTAATGAGTGAAACGTTCATGCATTAACAACATAAAAGAATTGGACACGTTAATCTAATTATAATGATCATATATAATAAGATTTTTGACTTTTATAATTATTATTTTAATAATTATATTTATTACGAATTTTTAGTATAATTTTTTTTAAATTGACCATATTTAAAAATTAAGCTTATTTTTAATTTTAGTTCGTATAAAAATTTATTATTTCTAATCATTTATTTACAAAAGTATGGTTTTAGGTACATGCATGTTTTCAATCCTTATATTATTTTGTTAAATATAGATATTAGAAATGAATAAAAGAAAATCATCCCACCTTCCAAAACAAAAAACACAGTCAACTCTTAATTATTCAATGTGGTTTCAGTTTATCTTCTCTGTTACTTCATATTTTGACTATTTTCCTCTCCCTCATCTACAACTTCAAATTAATGAAATGGGAATCAAGAATATATTTTAAAAGGAATTATGATGAAAGGAGAAGGGCAACTTAAGAAACTGGTGTTGTATAATTGTCTTATCTTGTTGACATTAAAATATTCAACTATATTTTACAGCGGGCCCTATCATTGACAGTTTGACCTGAACATATATAATTAAAATTATTAAAATACTTGAAATTGCGTGATCAATTTTGGCTGTTATATAAAATGATAAAACTAGAACAATGTCAACTATTAATATTATAGATTCTCATTTTACGCATTCAATATATCTGCCGGTGAAGCTTCCACCGGTAGGTCACATGTAAATGTTATCGTCATCTTTTGTTGAGGCTTAACGTGAACCCTTGGAAATAATGTGACAACATGCCCTCACCTTAAAGCATTAGTTACAAAACAAAATGATTAGAAAAAGAAATTAAAAAAAAAATACTGCCCCGGTTTACACATGTCTTTCCTTTCCATTTTCATTCATCTTGCTTGGATTTGTTTCGCCAGCAAATAAGTCACGTTTAAAAGTGGTAAGATAGATAGTAAAAGCTAAAAGTCACGAACAAAGACAAATTAACTTCTTACCTAATGACGGAAATTAAACTTTTATGAATTGAGATTCATGTATTGAACAAGAAGTAAGATCCATTAGCTTAAATTATCATGATTACAATTTATATACCCCTGAAGAAAAATCTGTATAATTTAATTTAGCGATTTTTAGTCATGGTAAGTTTCTTTGTACAGTCAAGTGTTTTGCATGATTTGATTTGTTATTGTACTTGTACAAATACATTTTCCATGCATGTGTTAATTTTTCTTTTTGGTTAATTTTTTAGTGACGAAGTTGAAATAACTTCAATCACGGCATAATTTGATTGAAAATAGCATAATAAGATCACACTCAAGTACCTTCTAGTATAGGGATTTATCCAAAGAAACCTAAGGGAAACCTTTTCTGGAAAAGCAATCAAAACAGAGTGATTTTTGAAAGAAGTAAAAATCTAATTCACAAGAGATAAATCATGCATTGCTGGCCGCTGAATATTCAGATAGAGCTCACAACATTTCTTTTCGGAAATATCAAATTTCTAATAGAAATAGATTTATGACTTGATTGGATAAATTATTTTATAAATATTTATTGAAAAGAAAAATAAGAAAAAAAAATAAAATTAATTTTTTTATAAGTTAAAATTAATTTATACATAAGTTAATTTGTAAAAAAAAATCCATAATTTAACTTTTTTAAAACTTATTTTTAATTTATGCATAAGCTGATTTTAATTTATTTTTTTTATTTTTTTATAATTACTTATAGATTAGTTGAACCAAATAAGTTCTTAGAAATTTGCTAGGAAAGTGGTGAGTGCTATATTTGATGAGACCTGCCACAAAATCTTATTAACAATTATAATTAAATTTCTTTCTGATGCATTGTGACAGGTGTATTCCCTATAGATGGAAAAAGGGAAAAATAGATCAAATGGGAGATATAGAGGAGATACTAGAAGTACTTATGGTTTCTTCACCAAAACGTGTTGACTTGGTGTTTCCAAAGGTACTTTACATTATTGTCTTGTCTTAATCAATTCACTTCATCAGCATGAAACCCTTTGTATTGCATAGTATCATTGTGTTCTCTTTCCAGGGTGGATGGGAGGATGATGAGACTGCTACAGAAGCTGCTTGCCGTGAAGCGCAAGAGGAAGCAGGAGTTAAAGGGATTGTAAGGGTAGGCTATGATATTTCATCATTGAATGTTTAAGCATCAATTTGAATGACATAGAACCAATGAAATATTATTATATATATTATTTCATAGTCACGATCATGGTATGATTCAAGCACTTTTGGAAAGCATGCCACATAAACCTCCCTTCATTTTTGAGGTCCCATTATTAAGTTTTCTATATGCATTTGAATAACTTCAATTCTGATAACCATCTAGGATTGACAGTGTTTACAAATTCTCAAAATAAACCATTCTGGCAGCAAACTTCTATGAAGTGGTTTGACATGAGAAGCAGATTATTATCCACATCTATAGGAATTCCATTGTGTATGAGAATAAAAGTTGGAATTTAGTCTTGAACTGGCTCAATAGAAACTCCATTATGATAGAAATTAGTGTACAATAATTTTATCCCCCTAAATCTACCCTTTTTCCAGTTCAGCAAAAATATTGTTTCAATTAAAGTCAACTAAGCAAAATCTGCTGCAATGCCAAAAAGCATTACCTGTTTATATAACTCAGTGAAAATTGTGTTAACAACATATTACCAATTTACCACTACCTCATTTCATCATGTCAATAAAAAATAACTGACAAAAAATGCATTTGATTATGTCATTTTCCCATCTTCTTTTGCGATTATGACAAATGCTCTCTTATTCATATGATCTATAAAATTTGAGAAATCTTCACTAGCTAAATGGTGGACATTCATTTTCAGGAAATTCCCTTGGGAAGATGGGAATTCAGAAGCAAGAGCAGTAATGATTCATGTAGCCAGGAAGGATGGTGTAGAGGGTACATGTTTGCCTTAGAGGTGACCGAAGAACTTGAGTCTTGGCCAGAGCAGAAAGACCATGATCGCCAATGGGTAAGTGTTCTGAATAAATTCTTAGAACATTTACATAAATTAATCACAACATCATGGAAGTACTAAGTACAAGATATAAATATGTATAATGCAACTTATATTGAATTTAAGCCCCAAAAAAATGTCACTAATATTATTTTCAAATATAAATAATTTCAATTAATTTTATCTTATGAAATTATATCTAAAATATTTTTCATTTCTTAGAGAATAATTCAATTATTTTTTATTATAAAACGATATTGATACAATTGTATAATACTTAAATAATTCATTTAATTGTGGTGAATATTTTTCTTCTTATTAGCTAAACATAGAAGAGGCGTTCAGACTGAGCCGATATGACTGGATGTGCAAGGCACTGGAGGGGTTTTTAAGAGTTATGGCAGAGGACAGAAAGCTAAAGAAGGAGGAAAATAACGTTGATTCTTCTTCAATTTCAGTGCTATATGTGTCGGAAAGTCAAAATATGTCATCCAAATGCTATAAAAGAACCTCTACTACACAACACCACAGTATGTCATCAAGAACCAATAAAATCCTGGCCCATGCATCCCAGGAGATTGACACTGTGCTCATGTGCCCCTAACATCCAATTTGAAGAAGAAATAATTGCAAAGTATTGACACTGTCAGTGTGTTTGCTTGAACATTTACCAACTTAATGTAGGGTAATTTTAATTTTGTAAAAGTGACTTTTGGCTAAAAATTGATCTTGAGGTAAAATGATTTATATTAAAAAAGTTTTATGTTGAAAATAAGTTTGTAATAAAATCATAAATTTTTTAATCTAAGTTACATATTTTAGCTTTTATTGAGTGGTACTTTCAAAGATATAATTACATTTGGTTTGTTTTCAACCAACCAAACATGATTTTTTTTTTCTTTCAAGCAAATCACGTTTGATTTGTTTAATGTGCGTAAATGTTGTTGTAAACAGGCTAAGTGTTTAGTTCGTATATAATCAAATGTCGCTTCTCTGTTTGGAGCATTGGAATTTGTGTTCACGGGAAAATAAATGGTTGTTTCTCCATTTTGAAAATAGATTTAGTTTTTCATTTAGTACATTCCGTATGTGTTTGAGAAAGTGTTTGTAAAATTGGTTTTTAATAAAATTGATTTTAGTTAAAATTATTTTTGAATTGAAGTTTTAAATTAAAATGTTTTTATTTTAAAAGAAAGTTAGTAGTAAAATTTAATAAAAAATTTATTCAACGTAAAAGTTATTTAAATTTACTTCAATTCAAACTTAAATTCTAAATTTAGAACCAATTTCTTAGGGAGGAATCAACAGGTAAACATATGCCTAAAATCATGTTATATAACTCATATTTTAACGTGATTAACGTAAATCCAAATGCTGTAACACACACTTAAACTTGTGCTCACATGTTTGTTAACATGAAAATAAATTGTTAGTGTCTCCATTTTGGTGAATTAACATTTGAGATAGTGTGTTTGTTTCTCCATTGTCTTGTGACAAATGGACTTTAGTAAAAAAAAGCATCAATTTATTTTTTCTCACAAACTATAATATTGGAGTTGATAAAAGTTAAAGATAAAACTTTACATTTTACTAATATAAAATTAAAAATTTATATAAAATTGACAAAATTTAGAGATAAAAATTGACAAAATATAATAATAATTTTTTATCATAATACAATAATTCAAAGCAAATCAGTACTTTAAAATATGATCTTAATTAAATTGGTTTGATTTGTATTTACTATTTCTTTTTTCAATACTCAAACAAAATCAACCAAATTATGTATCATCAGTTTGAATTTGATTTTACTCTAAACTTTAACGAATCCAACCCATAAACACCTCTATTAGCGCTCATTACAGGGAGTGTAAGACATTCAATTACCACTCACAAACTTATGATTAGAGAATGAGAATTAAACGGGAAGGGCATGGGTACTAATCTCTGTCACTTGTCGAACTAGATGAAAATGCACCTTGTACCCTCCTCGTACTTGCATAGGTATTCGTTAAATGAGTATTTATGAATTTTATGAATATCCTTAGATATCCATGAGTACCCATGAATTTTTTAAATATATTTTTCTTAAAAATTAAAGAAATTAAAAAATAAAAAATATTTTTTAGACATATATTTATATTAAAAATAAATAAATTTGAAACATATATTTATATAAAATAAATCAGAATAACTTATTTTAAATATAATTAAAAATATTTAATTAATTTCAAATTGTGCAGTTACTGCGATCATAGATACTTTAGTATCCACCTACCCTTTAATATGTAAGTAGAGAAAAAAAATCTATTTATTTTACTTGCGGGTTCTCGTTAAGCTCTCTATTTTTCATTTGTACTGAGTTTTATAAGCAAGTATGAATTTTTTTCTCATCCCTACTTAATATCATGGAATTCACCATGAATGGTTGACCAACTCTAGCGGCAAAAAAGCCACCTATGTATGCATACTTCTTATATGGATCAAACAGTGGAAAAGAAAACCAAGGAGCAATGGATAAAGCACACCAGCTAATCACGAGCAACAATATCATCATCGGCCAATACAAATCATTTTAGTACACATTGCTCAACTTAAAAATTGATTATGGTTTATAGTTTTAGAATCCAACTCAACAAAATAAGAAGCGATTGACAAGTCAATAAGAATGCTTTCCCACTAACTTAATTTCTTTACATAGTTCACACTTCAATTTGTGTCTAAATCCTATTTCCATTTGCATACAAAGGATGTGGTGATTAGAATCACAACGAGGGTTCTTATCTACATCCTTTACAACTATTTATCTCTTCCTCTCTATCCAATATTGACCTGGGTAATTTAACTAATACGAAAGTCTTATTTCCTATTTTATTTTACTTTTCATTTGTTACACTAGCCATAACCCTAATTTCTTGTTGTTATGTCTATTCCATCCTATGTAATATATATATAGAGCAATGAATAAAGGTTTTAGGTGCATCAATCATAATAGATTCAATTATAATGAATTAACTCATTTAAAATATTTTTGGTCCAACCAAACTTTATGTTCTTAATGAACATTTCTTATGTGTACAACTTTATAGTTTCCCTTAATAATGCATTTGAATATTAAATATAAACATGTTATGTTTAAAATTGAGAATAATAATCAATATTTAGAGATAAATCACTCTTATCTAATATCAAGAATATTAGCAATTTGACATAACCTTTCCATGATAATTATTTCAGATAGGTCCCTCTTTTGTCCATATATCTAATTGAACATAATGAATGAAATATGTCATCTTTATATATTTCAATTTCAGATAGGTTCCTCATATTTATCTTTTTGAGCATGGACATACATTTAATAATCTTACTTAATCAAGAAATCTTACATATATCACTCTTGTTGCATAGGAAAGACAAATTTCATGTAGGTCACTCACACTCATTTGCATGATTTGTTCTATGCCTAGTCACAATCTTTATAATTCCTTTATTACAAATGCCATTTGATTGCATTAAAGCATAAAGTTCCTCATGTAAGAATTAAAGTGGCTTCAAGTCAAATGCCTCCTTAAAATTATCACGTTAAGAATTGTTTATAACTTCATTTAACAATCCATGTAACTTTCTAAAGTTGGGTCTATTTAGTACATCATTACTACTCATATAACGTACTAGTCTCAATGTAATAATATTTTTCAAATATTAATACCTGACTATTGATAGTCTTAAGAACAACAGTAAGTAAAATTTCACTATCAAGTTATCCACTTAATACCCTACAAGTTATACTTATTATTTTAAGGACTTTATTATACAAAAATGAATATAATATTAAAATGTCTTGATATATATCATGATATGAATGATATGTATCCAACACTTATAAATCTTTAGAGTATATGCCAACAATTTCTCACTTACACTAAAGCCACTTAAACATGTTTCTAATGCATAATGATCTAGTATGCCTTCATGCTTATGTTGTACAAGAAGTTTAGTTAGTGGATATGCAACATTATCATTTATATGTACTTTGTATATTTTCACTTAATGATTTCTCAAATAAAATGAAAATGCCTAAGTATATATTTAGATCTTTAATATGGTATAGGTTTCTTAGCTTGTGTAATTTCTCCACTATTATCACATTATTGTTTCTAAGCACTTGGAGTTGAAGTAATTCCTTAGCTTTGTGTACATGTGATAATAATGGTTTTTTTATAGGTAAAAGAAATGTATTAAAGCGAGTACAAGGGGTACTTAAACCCATACATATCAGATTATGGTTTTGCACTCATTTGAATACAAGATATAGGATTCAAACATCATTCTAAGAAAGATAGAGTGACATTCCTTGTCTTAGGATTAAACCAATACTAAGATCTTACTTTAATTGAATCTAAAAGGCTAGTCATATCAAATACATTACCTTTAAAAAGAATATTATTCCTTATAAGCCACAATGAACGAACAACCACATGCCACAAAAGAAGACAAAATGGTTTAGATTGTTTTATTTGAAGAATAGAGTCATGTTGTAGGTAGTGTTCTTTAGCTGAGCAAGAGAGAGCCACCTATACAACCATCCATGAATAAATAGAATACCAAACATCAATTAACAAAAGACAAGTGAAAAATAAGTGATCAGAGTCTTCTAGGTGATTAAAACAAAAAAAAAACAAACAAACAATGTTATGTGCTCCAAGAATTATCCCCCTATGTAAGAGGTTAACTCGAGAGGGAATCCTATCTAACAAAATTTGCCATGAAAAGTCATCACTTTTTAAGGTGCTTTGCAGGATTAGAATTTCTTAAAAATTGTTGCAACATTATTATCCAAATCTCCTATGTCAAAACAAAATTTGTTTACCTAATTTGACCCTTCTTGTAGTAACATTTGAGAGCCACATGTGAGACACACAAGATGACCTTTCCACTAGGCAGATGTCTCTCTGTCAAAACAAAGCATTCTTTTAATTAAGACTTTCAAGTAGCCTTGTGAAAATCAAATCTTTATTAAATTGTAGCAACTTATACCAAATAACATCCATATCTATTAAGAACCTCCATCTCTATTTAGCTAGCAAACTAATGTTGAACAATTCAAGGTTCTTTATCCCCAAATCTCTTTTCACTAATGGCTAACAAACTGTCCCATCTTACCTATGAAGTTTTGTTCCTATCTTCCACACCTAACCATACAAAATTTTGTTGATTAGAAGTCAATATGTGAACCACTCTTTTAGGAATTTTAAAGAATGAGAGGAAATGAAGTGGTAAGTTGGACAAAACAAACTCACAAGGACAATTCTCCCTCCCTCCTCCCAAAGATAAGTGTTTACTTCTCCAAGATGCTAACCTCTTCTTTACCTTATTATTGACATGCTGTCATGTTGATAGTTTATGAGGATCTACACCTATTGGTAAGCCTAAAAATTTGAATCAAGTGCATCCAATTCTACAATGCAAAAACATTGATGCTACCAACAAAAGGAATCTATCACATGCACGCCATACAAACTACTCTTGTGGAAATTTACCTTTAACCCTGATACAAGTTCGAAGCTCCTAAAATGTTGATAACAATGTTGTAATGCTATATATAAAAAATAATAGAAGTTTTAATGTATCTAAGCACTTGTAGTTGAAGTATCTAATTGTCAAAGATCTTGTGAGAAATGATATTATAATGGTAAAACATATTGAGATAGATTCCATGTTGATTAATCCCTTAACTAAGGGACATGGGCCATTGTTTTCAAAATACATGTTGAGAACATGGACAATATTAGTTATTATAATGTGTTTGGTTAGTGGGAGTATGAGTTATGTATTATCTTCTCTTGTATTGATAGATCTTTTGATTTTGGACATTTTAGTGATTTTTCCATTCAGTTTCATTATGTATTTTGCATATATGTATATTGAATGTGAAAATATTGAAGCTTGGTGTCATTGAAATTAATATGCTGGTGATCGATATTGTGTTGGAGCTTAGGTATGATATTGAAGTTTGGTGTCATAAAAACTATTGTGCCCATAGTCAATGCCATTTTGGAGCCGAGACATTATAGTTTTGTTGCAAACCATGCAATTTCTCTAACTTTCAGAAATTTGAGAGAAATTAAGGACTGACAAAAAAAATGATGATGTAGTTGTTCGATCACATTAGCATGCCATTTTCTTACTCACATTGATGATTGATCGATAGAGCAGTGATATTTGTAATCATGGAAGGTGTTGCATCAATTAGGAATGTAGTTATCATTATGATTCGATGTTACATGACTTTTGTTGGATTAAGGTTTAATCAGGCGTTATATATTAAGATCATATGTTTTGTAGCCACAATGTTATTTGTCTAAGAGTCATTTTCAAATATCTTTTTAAAAGTTATAAACTACACCATTTAATTTTCCTAAAGTGATAGAATATTAGAATTTTCTAATAAATTCTTGTGGGCTAGAATCAATTATCACCTTCTTTTTCCAAAGCGGGCTACTATTATGATATATTAGATGATACTTGACGTCATTACGATACGATTAATTAGTAATGAACTTTGACACCTAATACTAGTTAATTTGAGAGGTAATATAAACTTAATTACTAGGTTCATAATGAAAATGTTTTCAATTAATTAAGAGGATAGATAATAAATAATATAGGTTTCATTTGCAATCAAAACATACAATTTTTTTTTTACGATTTGTTTCATTAAATATCTAAAATTTAAAATTAGTGATCAAGTGAAGGAATACTTAATTTCTTAATTTTCCAAAATCGTACAATCGACTAATAATTTTCAATATATTTAATTATGTCTTCAACAAATTAGTAATTTAATATTCTAAATTCATATAAAATATGTTTTCCATAAATAAATTATATCATATTTTACCTTAAACATTTCAATAGTGAACATTGACGAACTAATTACAGTTACTTGTATAAATTTCTTACATTTCGTTCATTTCTACCAAATCTGAAGGGAAATCATTGCAAGCTAGAGCCAACTCAGAACCTGAATGATAGCGAAGTCAGCCCTTTTAAAAACCAGAATTAATCTAGAATGGAGTGGACAATATGTGAGGATCATCTACAATTTTGTTATAACGTACGTGCTGTGTATTAACAAATGATAAAAAAAGAAAACACAAAAAAATCAGATAGGAGGTTTCTAACATATTATGTTTTTACATTGGACCGGTAAAAGGACAGTTTATTCCTTCGATTGGATGTCAAATACACAAGTTGCAAGCAAAGGTCAATGTCAATAGACATATAAGGCATGGTGACCTTTCAACAAAAACAATAAATATATAGTTTAAGAATGATGTTTATAAGAGGAAATAACATTCCCATAGGATTCACATTTTCCGGTAAACACCTGGAAGAATAGTGACTAGTGAGAGCCATGCTTAGTCACTTGTTTTATTATAATTTAATTTAATTATAGGAGGGTCCCCTCCTCGAGATGATCACTTAAGTTGAGCATATCAAAATTAACTGTTCAACTTTGATCACTTAAATATCTCTCTAATTCAAGTTTTACTGTTGCTGATTTGATAGAAGCAAATAATATATAATTTATATTTCAAGTATCAATCAAATGGGTTCTTTGTTGCATACTGAACAAAAAAATGGTACCCACCACTACCCACTATAGCCGCACATGAAGAAAAGGCAACTCCACGAGCATAGATTCATGTTTTAGGAGATGTCTCCCAGAAAATGAAACCGTGAGCATTCCCTCTTTAAATGTAACCGCTCAAGGACAAAAGCGAATGAATAGGATTGTCCATATTGTGTTTTACTTAAGTTCCAAGGAATAATATTAAACTCCCTCGATACTGGCATTTGGAAAATTAGGTCCATGCCTTTTCAGTATATTAAGCTCTATTCATCACTTTAAGTTGTTTACATTAATCTATGAATTGAAGTATTTAACACAATTTTTTTTTCACTTTTCTTGTGCTTACCTCGCTATGCGTTCTTATACCTTCATAATTGAAAAACAAAGCTTTTAGCCACAGTATTTGGTGCTTAGTGCGTCTAGGTCTAATATTGTAAAATAGAAAAGTTATCTGAGTAATGGTATAATATAACTCAAACCTTTTAGTTTGTACATTAATTGTATCAATATATAAAATAACGTGTATAAATACGAGTTAAAATACTTTTTTGTTTTATTTATTTGGTTAATCTTAATTAAGGCTCTAAAGCTATGTAAAGTTAAAAAAAAATACTGCTTTGATTTAAAAAATATTTGAAGGGTAAATAACTTTTTTTAAGTCTCTAAAAGTATTATAAGCGTTGTTATATGAGTCTTTAAAATTGTTTTTTCTTTTTACGTTTATGAAAATTTCAACTTTTTTATTCAAGTCTTTAAATTTAATCATTTATTGTCATTTTCATTCTAAAACACGCGTTATTTAAGTCAGACATCTCATGTAACGTAGCTGGACTGTGTAGGTGAATTGTTATTTCATGATTTTTTTTTTTATTTCAAGAACTGTAATGTTATAGTATTATATATTTTTAGGAACTAAAAACTTTTTACTCAATATTCGAAAGATATATTACAACGAGACGCAACATAATATTTCAATTATATGTTATGTTTGATTAATTTGTAAATAAAATAGAATTAATTTAAAATTAATGCATTTTGGTTCTATTAACAATATGGTAGAATCAAGAAAATGAACAAAATAAAACCATTCTGTTTATCTATATGTTCTGGTTATTCTATTTTGTTGTGTACATGCATCCATCGATATCTTACTGTGGGCTTCCGTGACAACCAATTTAAGGAACATTTTGAAATATTTTGTAGATGAATTTGATTTTAGGATTAAATGTATTTTTGTTTCTCGAAAATATCATGAATATTTGTTTTTGTCTCTATAAAAAAATATTTTTATATCTTACATTTAACAAAATAATGTGAATTTTGTCCCTAAACTAAAAATAAATAAAATATATAGTCTAAAATAAAAAAAAATCGTGATGATTTTAAGGGTAAAAATGTTTAAACTTTAATTTTATTTAATGTTAGTCTACTTTCTACTTTTTTTTTTTACAAAAATCTAATCGTGTATAGAAAAATTGCTAAGAAAGTCTATGTTCTAATCATTACTTAAGAAATAGTTTATTTAATGATGTATACCAAAACATCAAGGATGGTACGAAAAAATTATATTAAATTACCAAAAAAAAAATTATAGTACGAGGAAGTCAACATTTACGGTGTGTTTGATTTTTATTTTTTAAAACTGTTTTTAGTTTTCAAAAAATAAAAAATAAAAAAACTTGTTTGATGAATAAAAATAGTTTTTTGTTAGTGTTACTCTATTTGTCACTTTACCAAACATACAACAGAGCTTGAGCATTTACGAACATCGTAATTATTTGTCTTAGAATTACCAAGCATCGTAATTATTTGTGTCATTTAGGATTCGGGACTTGCATCACAAATAATATATAATATATAATTACCACATATGAATAGAATTGTGCCACGACCAATGCTGAACAAGGTTACATCCAAGAAGCTTCTCTAATGCATTTTTCCCTCTCTCTCCATATCTGCTTTGATTTTTAGTTTTCAAAACACTTATTTTGAAAATAGTTTAAAAAAAAAATGAAAAGGGGATCAAACAATCCTCCACTCCTTGCAGATTACTTTCTGACATACATGATAGTATGGTATTATTGTGCTTGACGAAATTCTTCAAAATTCAAAAGGTTTTAATTCAATTTTGTTTTAGTTTATTTAGTTTGAGTTGTGTGTCTCTTAATTTTTTTTCAAATCAAGTAAGTGCCTTTTTATTTTTAAATTAAGTAAATCTGATCTATTTGTCAATTTTTTTTACTTAAAATTCTCAAATTCTAATTTTTTTTATCTAAGTATTTGGAGTTTTAATGGATTCAAGATATGAAATAATTTTAAAAGTTTAGAAGTAAAAAATTATTGATTTTTATTTGTATATAAGATTAGGGTTTGAAGAGAAAGAAGTTTGGGATTTTTTTCTTTTCGGTGAAATTTTGAGTAAAATAAGGTACAAATAATTTAATTGATTTAATGGAGAATATGGGGATTTTATAAAAAAAATAAAGGAAATAAATTTACTTAATTTTAAAAATAAAAAATAATTGGCTCGAAAATAAAATATAAACTAAAATTACGCATTTAAATTAAAAATATTAAAACT
Organism: Mucuna pruriens; assembly: GCA_025330945.1. Taxonomy (NCBI): domain Eukaryota; kingdom Viridiplantae; phylum Streptophyta; class Magnoliopsida; order Fabales; family Fabaceae; genus Mucuna; species Mucuna pruriens. Next base: position 1,367,902 of record JAENHJ010000545.1, read on the forward strand.
ACAATAAGTCAACTAAAATTATACATTGGATTTTAGGGTGCACTTTGATATACAATTTAATTAAGTACTTATTTAATAAACTTGCATCTTATGCCATAAATTTGATTAATAAACAAAAATGAGTTTATTTTGCTAATTTTCATTAAAAAATATTTTATATAAAGTTATCTAAGTTATATTTATGCAATTTTATTTTTTTATTTAAATATATAATTACAGCAATATAATTTATATCAATATATATATATATATATATATATTTAAAATATAAATTATTTATCACCTTTTAAGTGGTTTAATTTTGATAAAAAAATTAAAACAAACCATCAAAATAATATATAACTATAATTTAACAGTAGAATGAAAATTATATTTTATATAAAATTATTAAAGTACACTAATTAGTATATTTTATTGGGGGCGTAACTTAATATCTCTTCTTATTCTATTGATGATTTGAAGAATTTTATATTATAGTCATGATTAATTCTAGGCTCAGTCATCTTTGTCTTGTGATCATTCCGATAAATCAAGCATCGTTATCATTCATAATCTATTCTCTATTTTAGATTAGTGTTGCCTTCCTAAGTGCTGTCAGAGCAACTTTACTCTTTGCTTTTCTTCCACTCTTAGCTACATTTAAACACATGTTAAATACAAATAATACGAATTAACATGATTTTCAAATTGAAATCTTAAATTCAATCCTTAATCAGAACTCGCTAAAAGAAAATTAATGTGCAATGAAAAGGAATATTAAGACAACGACAAACTAAATATAATTGTTATTGTCACCAGGACTGCTGTGACAATTTTTTTTTTACTAAAAGTAATTTTTTTATTAATAATGAATTATAAGAAATTTATAACACTTACTTACTCTATTTAATTATCTGTTAGATCTGCTAGTTTACTAAAAAGTGATTAATACTACTTTACATTTCTGTCACACACACACATATATATATATATATATATATATATATATATATATATATATATATATATATATATATATATATATATATATATATCAATAATTTTCAAGTTACGATGCAGAGGAAATAGTGAACCATAATTTTTCCATTGAAGTTACCGCGGGAGTAATATTCTAAGAATAATTTCTTAAAACTAAATTATGAAATCTTTTTTTATAAAAATTGAAAAGGTCCTCAAGATATATTTTAATAATTTAAGAATCAATAGTCATATAGATAGGAATATTATTAGTACCGGATTGTCAATGATGCTGTTGTAGATTGGAATATTAGTACGGAATTCAAACATAAAAAATACAAAATATAATATTTATTAATATTGAATATCTTAATTATTTGCCTTTTCCCTTTTGTTCATAAAAGAAAAAAAAATGGTCAATCACCCTCACACATGACATAAATGTAAACCCCTACTTTTTTGGTATACTACGATAAGAAAAAAATTTGTATTTTTAATCTTTATACTGATAAATTGTTATGCTTTAATGTAGATAAATTTGATCTTTAAATTTAAAAAAAATACATGAATTTAGTTCGTCTTTTATATGAATGCATATTTTTTTTAAAGTTAAGAAAAACTAAATTTATATCTTTTTAAAGTTTAAGAACTAAATTTAGGGTCCAGGGTTTCTAAAAATTTTGATCATGTTTGATCGAAATACTTCTAAAAATTGACAAATAAACTAGTGCAAAATGAAATGAAAGATAAAATATGAATGTATGTTTGTAATAATCCCAATGATATCTGCATTTTGCAAGTCACGATTTTATTTGTATAGAAATTCCTTATAATTTAATAAGATTAAGTCTATGTTTTTCACATACAAAATTCAAATGCAAAACATTTCTTAAGAAAATTTCTATTTTAATTATTAAATAAATATAATTAGTTGCTTTAATTTTTAGTTTTATAAAATGTCATTTATTATTGTTCTTAATTTTTTACTTTATTTTCTTCCAATATTAAGAATTAATTATATAAAATTAGAAATTAAAATAAAAATTATAAGATTATAAAAATAAAAGGAACGAGTTGTATAGAGTTAAGAATTATAATAAATTTTATTTTGTTATTAAAATTAGAAATAAAAATAGATGAAGTTTAGGCAGTGTACTCTATTTTAAAAAACAAATATCCATACATTAGATCATAAGTTAATAATTTTAATATTCGTACTTCACTAACATTACTAGAAAATTTATTTTCTACTAAATAATTTTGTGGCTAATTTTAAAATCAGTAGTTATTTTGTAGTTAATTTTTATTAAAAATAATTAACTACAAAATTATTATAATATTAATGTTAGTATAAAATAAATAGCAAACTAGCTAAGAAAATAATCTTAGTTAATTTGTAGTAAATTTTTAAAATTTGTAATTATTTTCTAACTAATTTATAGTAATAAGAAGTATATATATGAATATAACTTAAATTTAATTAGAAAAAATAATATTTTATTTAATTAATAATTAATTAACTAGAATTTAGATATTAATTTAAATAGTAGTTAAAATTACTAATAAAATTAAAAAATCTTGTAATATTATTTTATGCTTAATAACTTTTTATATATATATATATATATATATATATATATATATATATATATATATATATATATATATATGCAAGTGTATGACCACTTTTTTATATATATATCCTCACTATTTTTAATCTAATGGTTATAAATTCTAATGTAAAGCACATATGTAATTATTAAATTAATACAAAATAAATAGATAGAGAGTAACTTGATCTCTTCGTAACTCTTTTTATATATATATATATATATATATATGAAAATTAGCTGAATAAAACATTGAAAATATAATTCTAAAATATTACAATAGAAAAATAAAAAAAAACTTGTATAACAATAAATTTATAAAGTTGCATATCCTAATCTAGTACTTAAATGTGTTAAAAAAAATAATACATTATATTAATTAATTGTAATTATAAAATCAAACTTAATAACTCAAATTTTGAAGAAAAAAAAAGCAAACGTCTATTCTACTTCATAATTAAAAAAAGTCTTGAAAAGATTATAAATATTTATCTTTTTTATGTGAATAATATTTTTAGTCTAATAGTACCGATAGAAATTAAAACATAAAAAAAATTAATAATCAAGTCGAACGCAACTATAACTAATTAAACGTATAGATAAGTGTAACATTTATTATTTTTTTTTCATTTTCAATAGATAAAAGTTTACCAAATTTACATAAATTTTATATTTTTAATTTATTATATATAAGTGTAGATATGAAGCTAGATGAATACTCTATATTCCCCTATCTACCTTCATTCTTATTAAAATTTTCAAATAATTACTTCTTGTTACATGCATACTTATTAAATTGATAATTACTTTACCCACATAAATAATTTTTTCAGGTATCGATTAAGTTGATTACCCATATTCATTATTCCTAGAATATTTAATTCTCATTCTTATTTGTATGTTGACCCAAATTTGATTATAAGCAGTTAACTTTCCTGAGAAACTCAAATAAGGTATTTTTAAACTAATATTCTAAAAATTATTGACTGACTTTCTTATTTTGTGGATGCGTGACTAAGATGCTTTAGGACACGCAAAACTACAAGCCATTGAAGAAAACAAAAGTTCACATTGTTGCATACGGATGCCTAAAATAGTGAGTTGAATAGAATCATATGTACCTAATTCATCCAAATCCCCATGTAACTATCGTTTATGAGTTATCCTTTTTTTCATCAACTTGGTTGCGCAAAAAAGTAGAATAAATTATCATAACTTGTCTCCTCTTCAGGTCTCTGTAGATTCTTTGACCAATATCTATCTTGGACAAATCACAATTTCTTAGCCATATGCGTGTCACCTTGAATTTCCTTTTACTTCTACACTGTCCTACGCCTTAAATTTATGTTCAGTTTTGTTATTTTTTTAAATTTCAATATAATAATTTTATATTATTTAAAATATTAAAAAAACACATTTAAAATTCTAAAAATCCACTATATTTGACAAGGAATTCTGTATTTTTTTTTCTTGGATGGTCATTCACACAAAGTTCTTCTCCAGCTAGAGCAAGATCACATCACCTTTCGTGGGGTAGTAAAAGGAAAGAGAAATGAAGTTTAGATGATATTATGGTATGCTATTATTTGATCACTATATAGGAAAGATTCTGAATGAAAGTTTCTCTAGAAATAAGTGGTCTTTTGATCTTTTTAATCGTATTGTTATCTTCATTAAAATTATATCTCATGCTCTTGGTTGGTTCTCAGAGAAAAGCTTATATATCTTTTTTCTTTAACTAGTGTATTAGTCCTATATATGAAATGTATAAAACAAGGCCTTTTAGATGCTCTCAGAAATGTAAAAGGTTAAAGTGTATTTTTCCCCCTTTTTTTATAGGCAAAATGAATTTATTAGTATATTTCAAGGTATTAAAAATTGTGGAAATATTTACATGATTCTTAGTCACATTTTCACTTCTAAGTTTTTGTTGTCATTAGTATAATCAAATAAATAACTCAATTACTTAAATGATTAACTCATTGGTCGATAGAAGCATGACATCTGTAAGGAAAATGTTAATTAAAACCAGTAATGTTATTTATTTTAATTGTAAAATTCAATCTCTAAGCTTCTTCTTTTCGCCTCTTTATTTTCCAACAAATGTTCTAATTAAAACATAAGCAATATTGTTAGCGAGGGACATTTAGTCAAAGTTGCACTACCAGGTTTTGCAATTAGTTGTCGCTAATTAAAAATTGCCTAGTCATTGTTTTCCTCAAAAAAGGTATGCCTATGTGTCTTTCTCACATGCTCCCCAACACAACTTCGTTTGATTTGGTTTCCGTTCTATTTGTTAACGTAACGAATAAAATAGGATATGCATGCTATCTCCGAACTTTATAAAATTATTAAAGAAAATATTACCAATAAAATATGAACCCTTGAAAAGTTAACTTTGGTGTTTAATAAAAAGAAGAGAAGACTATGGAACTTATGATTGAGTTTATGACTCAAATTGCTTGCACATGGGTTGAGCAATGATATTCCTTAAACACCCTATCATTATAAAATAAATAAAATGCCATATAAGTTAGAATCGGATAATAATATAATAATCCGCTTGAATTTTATTCACCTCCAGCATACCATTCCAATTATAGGCCACAGTGAATAACCATATTCTAAAATTTTTTAGGTTAAAGATAGGCTTCAGATTGGAATAGATAAATCAAATGTAGTTAACATATACCAAGATAATAAGAAAAAGTAGTTAGATGAAAAAAAATGGTTAATTAATATAGCAATTTATTTTGTAACTGACTGCGCTAGAATAAAACAAGAAAAGAGGTGAAAAAAAATGTCATATATATATGTAACGGAATTTCATATTAGTAAGGAATTGCATTGAAAGAGATCAAATAGTATCATTGCAGGAATGATGACAAGTTTTTTACCAGATGACCTCATTAATTATTTGAGTAAATTTTTTCAATATGATTGGGTTAAAAGTTGTCAGTTTACAATATTATAAACAATCTTAACGGAAACATATAAATACCCACAATAAAGGAAAAAGTTAAAGTTGTACGTCCACAAAAATATGTATGGAAAAATAGAAGTGATTAGATATTCATGAATATTTAATTATCTAATTCCAGTGAATTAATTCAATTCAGTTTGATTTTTCTTGGACGAAAATGATTTCCATCTAAACAAAAGATAATATATATATACAAATAAAATCAATTTTGTTGCTTTGAAATATACTATGCTCGGGTCTCTTAAAAAGAAAAAAATTAAACAAATATTATGGGAAAAATGTGATTGAAATTCTTTTTTATTAAAAACATCAGCCAAATTTTTAATAAAAATTAATTATTGATAAAATTAGTGAATATTTTACCTATAGTGTAAAAATAAAATTTCTTTTCATAATATGAAATCATTTGAGGAGGAGGGCAAAGCATGTTGCCTAAGCATGCAGCCAAATGTAGAATGAGTAGATATTGATCATAGCACCCACATAATTACTAATGATAAATCTAAGTAGTTTATTCGGAAAGATCTTACCTTCGATGCACTTCGAATGGGACCTAAAAATCATCAAAAAGGACATGAAACTCCTCCCACCTGCAGTGATCATTAGAAATGTGCAACTCATATGACTTATTTTGTTTCCCCGGTTAAGGCCGAGAAAATTAATGAGGAAGACCTACAAATATAATTATATAGCGACTCTTTTCTTTTTTTGGTGTACAAATTATATAGCGACTCTGAACATATATGATATTAGATTGTGTGATTACTGTGGACAGACTCTATATATGATTAGTTCCTTGTTCATGTACAATCTCATGATTTGATAGAAAGGTCACATGCAGCAACTTTGGACTATCCGAAGAGGGGTTATTCGAGTACTGGATACAATATATTAAAACTGAACTTTGTCCAAACTCAACAAATTAAAGCACAATTAATTTAATTGGGGAATAATCATGAAATGGGGTATCTATGAGAACATGCTCATCATGGGTCATTTAGATTTCTAATTATATCACCCACTAATTATATAATTCTCTTCAATCATGTCCTCGTCCTCCTCCCATCATTTGAAACTCATTTGTAACAGAGTTTTGCAGTATGCCAGGATCCGTAGAGAGAGTGATGGTTTTCGTTGCCCTTTGTACCCTTTCCTTACTAACTTATTATTAGTTTATTTTTATATATCCTATATATTTGATCCCTTAGATTGCTCACTTGCTACATAATATAGCATCAAATCTACCATAGAAGAGCTTTTACATGTGTGGATAAAGCTTCCAAAACCAAAACAAAAAACTAAAAAAGGGCACGTGTTGGCACTTGACTCTTATTCACAAAAGGAGGGCATAGATGTAAAATACGATTATGTTAGGGGGATGAGGGTTTTGGAGAGACAGACATTTCTTATTTAAACCATGCACTCACTCGTTGATTCCCCACACCCAAAACAAAAGAAGAAACAAACATCAAGAGTCACCGAAAACTAACCAACCTTGCATGCCAAGTCCAAACTTCGTTCTTATCCATTCTTAATTTCCCTTCCATTTCCATCCATTCTTCTCTATCTTCTTACCTCACCATTCACGTCCAAAGCTTGAAACATGAATCCTTACACGTCATCACCATCGTCGTCCAAGTCCAAAAAGAAGCAAACGACAACGCCACAAGATCAGCAGCAACATGAAACGGCATGGGGAGGGAGGTACCTCGGCGTGAGGAGGAGGCCGTGGGGAAGGTATGCTGCGGAAATTCGTGACCCTTCCACCAAGGAAAGACATTGGTTGGGCACGTTCGACACTGCAGAAGAGGCCGCCCTAGCTTACGATAGGGCAGCCCGCTCCATGCGCGGGTCACGTGCCCGAACCAACTTTGTCTACCCGGACACTCCGCCGGGTTCCTCAGTCACCTCCATCCTCTCCCCGGACGAGCAAACCCAAACCCAAATCCATCAGGCCCAAGAAGAGCTCTCTTCTTTATTCGACCCGAATCTGTTTTCACAACCCGACCCAACCCCGCAATTTTCCTTGGGTGGGTACCCGGGAATCACCAACACCCCCACATTTTCTTCCACCGATGCTGCCTCATCCGGTGGCTATAGCTATAGCTACAGTTATGGCTACACCGAAGGAGGAACCAACATGGAGGGTTCACATTTTAAACTCTTTGACGACGGTGAAACGCAGCTTCCACCGTTGCCACCGGATATCACAAGCTCCATGGGCTACGAAATGGGTCATGGGTTTTACGGAGACGGTGTCGGGTTTTCTGATCCTACTTTCAACGCCGGTGCTACCGGGTCGGGTTACCCGTATTCGGGGTTTGATTCGGGTGATTACGTGGTGCATAGTCCACTTTTTAGCGCAATGCCACCAGTGTCCGATAACGTGGCAACGGGCCACGAGGGTTTTGATTTGGGAAGCTCTTCGTATTTCTTCTGAAATTGGAATGAGGTTTCTTCGATTGAGGAAACGTGCATTGCGGATTTGGAATTCGCGTGCTGCAATTTCGTGGTTTGTGTGTGTTTGTATTATGTGTAAGGTATATATTGCGGTGAGTGTGTTGTGTGTGTCGCGAGGAAGGGGCATATTTTGGTGTGTACTTGGGCTTTGTGGAGTAGAGGCTTGTAATGGGCCCTCTCTTACGGGCCTTTTCTTTGCTATGTTCATTTCTGTTTCGTAATAATTCGGTCCATTTGGCTTATTTGCAATCATGCCTCACTTGTTGCTTACAAAAATTCCAGTACATTGTCGATGGTGGGAACAGACACGAGCTTGAAAAAATAAAAAACAGATACAAGTATATAAAAGAAAAAATAGGTTATCCACTCTCTACTTTTACAGTTATATAATTACAACAAAGTTATATAATCACATTAATTTACCATTTATGATAAGTTTATTAACTTTTAAAAGATATATTAAAAGTTACATCAATAATACTTTATGAATTACTATATAACCTTATAACTCTATTTAAAAACTTTTATATTAAACTCTACTTAAAAATTTTGACAAAAAAAAATCAATATGGTGCAACTAAGAGTGTGATACTCTAATTATTCTATCAAGTCTACGGATAGCAATATGCATTAATCGTTCTATTCCTCCTAGTATAAATTCGAGTAATCCATCTAATCATAAAAGTAAAACTTGTTATATTGGATGGATGAATTAGGTGTGAAAATTGGGGCAACACATTAATGCCAAATGATGATAGTGGTAACTTAATTTTTGGAGTCCAAAATACTCCCTTAATTCTAATTGATTAGCCTAATTCCAAATATTTTTCCACCTCTAACCTTGGCCATATTATAACGTGGAAAAGACCTCTTGATTGGGTGTTAAAAATTTTAGAATCTTGTCCAGCATATGGTAGGGATAATATGTGATGATGTTATGTGTAAACAAAACTCCTTTATGGAGAGTAAGTGTAAACATTTAATTCTTCAAGGAGTGTAAGGAAGGCATAAAGTGCAGGTGATTGAATTAATATCTTGTGTTGACTTGTTTTACTCTTGAAAGGAATCATAATCCTCCATTTATTGAATTAAAAGGGTAGCATTGATGTATGATTGAATTGGGATAGGACAAAGTTGATGCATAGGATTTTCTACAACCTTAGTAATAATTAGTTGCAAAATTCTAAGTTTGAAATTATGATAAATCTATAACATATGTAGATTTATAGTGATTTTGGACATGTTTTAATGCATTAACTTGGTGAATATTGTGAGAAAATAACTTATATGGATATATTTTCCTGTGATTCATGTTTGAATGATTTAAATGAAAAAAAACATGAATATACATTTTTTTTCTTGAATTTTTAATGTAGAGGAAATGAGCAATAACAAGGAGCTTTAGAATTTATACTCAACTTCACCTTTTTTTTTCCTTGTTTAGGTCATAATTCGAACTCAAGAAATTTGATTAAAGTGATCTTACTCTCTATGAAAAGATTAAATATAGATATACACTTTTCATGAATAGCGTTTGGTAAGATTCAACATAGATCATAAAACATATTGGGCTTGAAGTTGAAGTTTATGTGTTGTCCTAACAAAACTAATATAGGTACATTATTTTGAGTATATATTGTGTTGTAGATATCGAAACGACATGAGACTAGTTCCAAAATTTCAAAGATAAAATTATACAAAACTTTTGTGAAAGTAAAGTTATTATAAAAGTCAATTTACCATGTATAACTATGTGTGAGTAAATAATAATGTATTAGTACATATATTATTAATTTACAAGAAAATAATGTGCCAAAAAATAAGATGACGAATTCTAACATGATACCAAAAAATTGGATTTAAAAATTGTTTTAGATGAGATTTGAATCTACTACATGATGCTTTAACACCTTAAATAAGAACTACTAAACTACACACATATATATGAATGGTGAGGATGAGAAGTAATTCTCTTAGAGTTACTCTTGGAGTAAGTTGATCCCCTCTTTCTATATATATAATTACTACTAGTAAATAAATAATATAATATTATAACACTAAACAAATAATAACTTAAACTTTTTAAATACTATATATTTTAATTATAACTTATTCGCTCCTATTATAAATGTTTTTTAATATAAAATTGTATTGCTTTATTTTTTCGATACTTTGATGATTGGATACGATATTATTATGATTGGATACGATATTATTATTGATGTAATAATTTTATTTTACTAAAATATTAAAATAGATTTTTATTATTTTGAAAATTTATTTTGTATTTTAATATTTTAATTAAAATCAAAATAACCCTTTTAATAATATCTTAAAATAACATTTTTTTTTATTTTTTTAGTATTTCATTGAAATTATTTTTACATCAATAACAATATCATATTTGAGTAACTAAAACAAACCTTTTAATTTTAATATTATATAACTTATTTAGTATTAAATTAAAAAAATATTTCAGAAAATTGATTATAGGAATATAATTATATTTAGTAATATTGTTTAATATAATGCAAACAAATTTATTAAGTGAATAGTAATATCTTATTTTTTTTACTAAAGTATTCAAATAAAATATAAAAATTAAAACAAAATATTTATAACAGAAGAAATTATTTAATACTGAACAGTTATGTTTTTAATTATGATATATATATATATATATATATATATATATATATATTATAAAAAAAAATACATGTTATCATTTATTTAGTTTTATAATATTACGTTGTTTATTTAGTAGTAGTAAATATATGTATATTTATCGTTCCCTGGACATTTAAATTTTATATAATAGATTTTTAAAACATATACTAAATAAGTTAAATGATTTATTAGTTTTTATCTATGCTATTAAAGTATTAGGTAGTGAGTTCAAATCTTACCTTCAACATTGGAGTTATGAAATATAATTTTTTTAGTATTATTTAGATAAATTTTATATAATAAATATCATTTATTTTTCTATGTTATTTTTATAAAATAACATACAAAAATATAATTTATGTATTTTTAATATAAATTAATGGATATACACATTTAGTTAGTGAAAAAAGTATACATTGTTAACTAAATTGAAATTAACTTTGGTGTGACTTATTGAATGATTATTATCAAAGTCAATAAACTTACTATATATAATAATACGTGATTTATTGTAAAAAAAATTACACTCCATGCATATACTTTTTCTCTTATTAATGTATTATGTAAGTTATATTTTATAATTACGATTTACATAATTTTTTAAGAAAATTTATTTTCTAATTTATAAATACAATTTAAATAATTATTTTAAAAGGATTGTACTTCTTAAACATGTAAGTCATATTAAAAAAATATAACATCTATTTTTTTTAATACAAGTTATATGCTAAGAATTAGTTTTTTTTTTTAGTTTAAAACTAAAATTAATTTTATTTTATTTTTGTTTAAAACCGATTTTAAAACTATTTAAAAAATAATGTTTTAAATTTGATTTATAGTTTAAAATCTATTTTAAAACAAAATCACTTTTAATCGATTTTAAAACTAATTTTAAATTAGTTCAAAAAAAATTCAAACTAATTTTATATATGAATTTTAAATTTAATTCGATATGTATGAATGAGATTTTTTAAAATTCAATCCATGCCAACTGTTAACATCACCTTACATGACACGTCATTTTTAATATCAGTGTCATTTAAGTTATTAAGAATTTAACGATAAAATAAATGTTAGGACAATTGAATTTAATTTGAAAGTATATATAAAAATTTAATTTTACTGGTTAATATAATTACAGAAATATAGTAGTTATTTAATAAAAATAAAAAATAAAAGTGTTTAACAAAGAGTGAAAATTAAAATGAGATACCTCGATTATAATTGTTATGGATTATAAATTAAAAGATTATTGTTTCATGTTTGGGTTGTTGGAAAATACATGCACGTAGATATTGCAAGGTACAAACAGGGGCGCACACCATTCGTGGTGTTGAATCCTGCACGAGAGCGAGATGGAAGGGAATGAATGGAATGAGAGAGAGAGAGAGGCATAAGCTTTCTCCCATTCACTTTCTTCTAATCTCAAATGGAACTCGAATCTGGAGCTTCAACTTCTCATAATCCCTCTCAGGTAGTGAAAAATAACGCTCTTTCAATGTGTTTATGGTTTTAAAGCCTTTTTTTTTTTTTTTTCTCTTTTCTTTTATGTGAATTGCAATAGTCAATCATTTTTTGACCTGGATATTTTCTGTTCCAAAATCAACAAGTTTTTGCTGCATTAATATAAAATCTAGTTATACAGATATTTGAACAATGTTTTACTTATGCACACAATAATGAACCTGTGTCAAGTTAATTTTGTTTGTTTGTTTGTGTTTGTATATATTTTTTTTTTCAATTGCTATATCTTGTGATTCATCCTTTTGTTTTACTTCACTTTAACTTGTTGATTTTGTTTAAAATTGATGTTCATTCTTTAACTTCTTCAAAATTTACATTATCCATATTAATTAATGAATTTGAGTTCTTAGTTTATTGAAAAATTTATTTCTTCAATGGAGATCAGTGGGATTCCAATAATTCACCAGGCAGTATGTGTAGTCCTTTTGGAGTAGAGTAGAAACCACTATTTGATGAGAGAAATAGGAAATATGTAATTATGATATCCAAATTAGGGTAACCAATGCGCTTAACTGTTTAAGTTATCAAATCTTTTATGTTTTTTAATTTCCATGTAATAACATATCATGTTCACAATTCTTAAATGTTTTGGTTCATTTGTCAATTTTTATTGAGTATGTGATTCATTTTGTTCTTTTTTTTTTTTCAAGTTAAGCAAACTTCTCAGTATTGATTCCCTTGGATTTTTTTTTTCAATTTTTTGGTCTTGATACTCAATATTTTTATGATATTGCCCATTGTTTACTTTGCCAAGTATAATTCACTTGAATAGTGAACATTTGATGACCTGCATCAATTTTTTTAATGCTTCGCAGTTGTCATGGGTAAACTTAACTAAGAATTTGTTGTTAGCATATCAAAGCTTTGGTGTAGTTTATGGAGATCTAAGCACATCACCCCTCTATGTTTATACAAGCACATTTGCAGGACAGTTGCAGAATCACCATGATGAAGAAATTGTCTTTGGCATTCTTTCATTGATTTTCTGGACACTTACACTATTACCGTTGCTTAAATATGTAGTCATCCTATTAAATGCTGATGATAATGGTGAAGGTATTACAATGAAATCTATTTTTCTTTTAATTTATTTTCTAGTGGAAAGGTTATCAACTATGCACTGTGATTACGATCTATACACTATTGTTAGGTGGGACATTTGCTCTTTATTCACTGCTCTGTAGGCATGCAAAGTTTAGTTTACTCCCTAATCAACAAGCAGCTGATGAGGAGCTGTCGTCCTACAAATATGGTCTCTCATCAGAGGTTGTAGTCTCATCTCCATTGAAGAGATTTTTGGAGAATCATAAAAGTTTAAGAACAGCCCTGCTTGTTGTGGTATTGCTTGGTGCTTGCATGGTCATAGGTGATGGTGTGCTTTCTCCAGCAATTTCAAGTAAGATAATTCTGTAATTGAAAATTAGCAGTGTATGAATCCTTTTAGTATGTCATTTAGAGTATTTCCAATGTTCAGTTGAAATATAACTTTGTTCAATTTGCTCATACTCCTCTATGGTTTGTTGAAAGAATTTGAAGTTGAGTTGGAAAATTAAATTTAGAAATTTTCATGCATGTTATAATCTCATTGAATAGCGTTTGATAGATCAAAATTTCTTTGCATTGTTTGTTTTCACTATATTTGAAATTTGAGTATATTTGGATCCTAGGTATTCAATGCAAGTTAACCTCTCAACCTATTAATTTTGTGAAAGAACTAAAAGCTAATCTAGTAAAATTGATATAGGAATTTTCCACTCATGCTAGAATGTTATACCATAGTCTTTAATAGAATAATACACAACTTCTTTGGTTTTGTTTATTGTTGCTGAACCAAATTAAAACTCAACTCATAACATTAATTTTTTAACTTTTTACATTAGAGTTCCTTTGCTTTTAATAAGAGATTGTTACCTGGCCACTTACCTTGCAGTTCTAGCATCAGTATCAGGAATACAAGTTACCAAAACAAAACTCAGTGATGGTGAGCCAATTTTCATTTGTTGAAAATACTGCAATTCTATTAGTCATCATAGCTTGTGCAATCCAAAGGGCATTAATATTATATTACCATATTATATTTCCAGGTGAAATTGTCCTGATAGCTTGTGCCATATTGGTTGGCCTATTTGCTCTCCAACATTATGGCACACACAAAGTTGCATTTGTGTTTGCACCAGTAGTAATTATATGGCTTGTATCCATTTTTTCTATTGGGATTTACAATATAATACATTGGAATCCAAAAATATTTCGTGCTTTATCCCCATACTATATAATCAAGTTCTTTATCAAGACGGGTAAAGAAGGTTGGATTTCTCTTGGAGGGATTCTTCTCTGTATTACTGGTATGTCAGTTCTGCACCTACTAGAAGTTATCTTATAAGTTGATTAGGATGCTCCATTTTATATATTATAAATTTAATTGAGCTTTGACTAATTAAAAGCTGAGATTTTAACAACTAAGATACTAAGTTTAATAATTCTGACAATTGTATCTCACCAGGAACTGAAGCTATGTTTGCGGATATTGGTCACTTTACTACTTTGTCAATAAGGGTGAGCTTATAGCTTGACTAATTTTTGTGCATAAAATTTATCCTAGTCATGGTAACTATTATTATTTTCCAGGAAGATAAGAATAATTATTGTACTAGTACTTCTATTGCAATTGTGTTTACACAGATGTCATATTTTTCTTCCATGCGCAGCTTGCATTTGCCTTTGTTATATACCCTTGTTTGGTAGTGCAATACATGGGCCAAGCAGCTTTTTTGTCTAAAAACCTCAACTCTGTTCATAATAGTTTTTATGACTCTATACCTGGTTGGTTCTTTTGAGTCTCTGACTTGTTGATACTAATCATAGTTTTTAAATGGAAGCAATTTGGTTTAATTTGTTAGTGTTTTTTCTTGTCCGGCAGGACCTATATTTTGGCCAGTTTTTGTTATTGCCACCCTTGCAGCTATTGTTGGAAGTCAAGCAGTTATTACTGCCAGTTTCTCCATCATCAAACAATGCCATGCCCTTGGTTGCTTTCCACGAGTTAAAGTTGTACACACCTCAAAACACATGTTTGGACAAATTTACATCCCAGAAATTAACTGGATACTTATGCTCTTAACTCTTGCTGTAACCACTGGATTTCAGGACACAACCTTAATTGGAAATGCCTATGGTAATTTATTCATTTTTGAAACAGACTCTGCGGATGTTTGGAGACAATTTGGTCTTTACTTCTGAGTGTATCGAATCTCATAAATTGTGTAATTTGATCATTAGTCCAACTTAATTCAAATGCCAAAATAGACGTTTAATGATTTTCAAGTACATGAACTAGCTTGATGGTATGAAAGTAAAGATGGTAGATAAAAATGAAGAAAACTTACAGTTCATCAAAAAACTTTGTTTAATCATGAATATATTCTATTTTGGTAAATCCAACTTAAAATATATTCTCTTTTACTGCTAATGATTTTGAGAAATGGTAGTTTGAATGTTAGTTTTGCATTGTTATGTGCACACACTTACAAGTACTCATGCTTCCTATCTATGCATTTTGCCTATTTAGAAACACTACTATTGGGCTGGAATGTTGCCCGAGGCACATACATTTGTGTTTTAATAAAGGCAACAAAAAAAGAGTTTCTCTAATTGCATAATGCTCTATTTATCTTACTTTATTTTTGCATATTTGATTTACAGGCCTTGCTTGTATGACAGTTATGTTAGTGACTACATTTCTGACGGCACTAGTCATAATCTTTGTGTGGCAGAAAAGCATCCTGATTGCTATAATATTCCTTTTATTCTTTTGGGCGATAGAGAGTGTATATTTATCTGCAGCATTCATAAAAGTGCTTCAGGGAGGTTGGGTTCCTCTTGTCCTATCTTTCTTCGTTATGCTTGTTATGTATGTATGGCATTATGGTACTTGTACCAAGTACAACTATGATCTCCGCAACAAAGTTTCATTGAAATGGTTAATGGCTTTGGGCCCTAGCCTTGGTATTGCCCGTGTCCCGGGAATTGGTCTCATCTACACAGAACTTGCAACAGGAATACCTGCATTATTTTCCCACTTTGTAACTAACCTCCCTGCATTTCACATGGTGTTGGTTTTTGTTTGTGTGAAATCAGTTCCTGTTCCACATGTCTCACCCGAAGAACGCTTCCTAATCGGGCGAGTTTGTCCAAGACCGTATCGTATGTATAGATGCATAGTCAGATACGGGTACAAGGACATTAAAAAGGAAGATTCAAACTTTGACAACCATATCATAAGATGTATAGTAGAGTTTATCCAAATGGAGGCACAGGAATTACAATTGTCAAGTCCTGAAGCTTCTTCATGTGATGGGGAGACAACTGTTGTAAGTTTTAGAAGCTTAGAATCAGCTTCATGCCGGACAATGTCTGAGATTGGAGATGTTGGTGTGGATAACAACTTTGCTAGCAGTAGATCTATGGCCCTACACCATTCGGATTCGATGCATGATGTAGAAAACCCAAATGTAAGAAGGCGCCAGGTAAGTTTTCGGCTTCCTAATGATTCTACATTGGATCAAGATGTTAGGGAAGAGCTTTTAGATTTAGCTCAAGCCATGGAGGCTGGGGTTGCATATATAATGGGGCACACACAAGTGAGGGCAAGGAAATCATCCTCATTCTTGAAAAGGCTTGTGATCAATGTTGGGTATGCATTTCTACGAACAAATTGCAGGGGTACTTCTGTGGCTCTTAACATTCCTCATATTAGTCTTATTGAAGTTGGAATGATATATTACGTCTAGTTGGTGGAAATGATCATAGTAGGACTTAACATGAATTAGTCAACAGGGATCACCTACAATTCAAAAGGAACAACAGGATCCTGCATCTGAAATTAAAGGGACCTGATTTTTAAGTTACATTTTGTTTCATTCTTTAATGCATGTAAATTATTTTTGATGGTGAGGATTTCTTGCAATTGAAAACTCAATCCTCATCATTTGTGTAGGTATAAACAAGTTTACTTGTATCTTTCTCCCTTTCGTGTTACTAATATATACAAGAATCCAAATCGTTATAGAATTTTAATGCTCTTCCTATAAGTTCTATACTACGCGGTTACAAATGGACGTTCATGAATTATGAGTTACAAATGCTTTCAATTTTTTGGTACATGTTTGAATTCATGTTAAATGATCTAAAATCATATTAAAATATTATTTAATGTAATTTTAGGTACGTTTAAGTATGGTCTCACATTAAAAAAATGATTTTGACTTGAAGTAATTTTAAGTATTCTTTATGTTGAATCAAAACTTATATACTAAATTTTATTATTAGCCTATTTTTAGAATAAAGATATATCTAAACAACTTTACTTCAAAATTAATTTTGTGAAAGCCACTCAAACACACATTCTGCCATTCTCCTTCCATTAAGTATATTACGAGTCCTTTCCACGCCACATGAATGTTATTTATCTTATGTTTCTCTGAGAAGGTAATAGGTACAAGGATTTCTCAGTATTTTATTCGAAAACTCACATGGAAAGTAAGATTTTGAAGGCAGTTTCTGGAAATTCATATTTTCCTTAGGATTCAGGTTTGTGTAAAACTTGTGCAAGCTATCCGCATGATGATGAGAATACCATCAGCTTGCAAGCCAAGGCCAATTCAAGCTTGCTACTTCTCTTGCAGTGATCTTTGAAATTCTGTCTGTGTCTACATATAGAGCTAGTGGCGTCTCTCGTGCATTAAATGGGAGTGTGAAAATATTGTAACATTTTTAATTTATAAAGAAAATTTTGATAAATTAAAAGACAGAAAACAAACAATAAAAAATTAGAGTAACATTTATCATAAAAATGAATATTAAAACTAACAATAAGAATTTACAAATAATAGGGAATCTCATAATTTAGTGTATGAGAAAAATAACTTAATATTTAAAGAAATAATATATTTTTATTTTTTTATTTAAATTTCAAATTATTACCTAATATATTATTTTTCATTTTTTAATATATTCTAGAATTAATTGTCTAAAAAATAAGTGAATATAAAACTTAATTTTGTTGTGATAATAAATTTTTGTTATATATATATGAACGTCGAAAAAACTATATATATATTTTTTTATAAAGGAACTGTTTGTTAATATATGTATTAAATTTATGTAAATAATAATAAAGTAGAATTATATATACGTGTGTGAATGAAAAATAATTATTTTATATATAATATAAGGTTTGACACTTTTGTAAAGTAAAACATATTACTGAAAAGACACTTTTTATATATACATTAATATTAGTGGATGGGAAAAGTACTGAATAATTTCCACTCAAAATTATCCACCATATACGTAGTAATAACTAAAATATCCTGGGCGGGGCAAACACTGATGAATTTTTTATATATGGGATAAATGACGAGACTCTAGGATGCACATGCTTTTTACATTTTCTTGAAAAATCAAGAATGAAAACTGAAACTAGAGTAACTAAGAACAAAGAGGGAAAAAGGTACAAAATGGATGGAGATTGAGAAAATTAGATAAGAATGAATTTGTTCAAAAACAAGATAAGAGAACCATCTCTTTGATTGCTAGCAACACAAATTTATTATTCATCAAAAGTTGGTTTACAAAGAACATGAGGAATGCTTATATAGCCTCCAAGACTCATGACCTAAGCTAGCTAAGGTGTTTGGACTTAAGGCTAAGGTGCAAATCAAGTAAGGAAGCAACTAAGGTGTTTGAACTTAAGACCCGATGACTTGAAGGATGATAACACTTAAACCCTTTTTATTTTAGGGATAACTAATGGAAACACATTTGACAACGCTAGGGTCTAACTTCCCATGATGTGGATTGTGAGAGTGGACAAAGGCAACACACCCAAAGACGCGACTTGGTAAGCTTAACATTAGGGGAGAAGAAGGAATGAAGAATAACATATGTTTAATTGGACTAATACCATTTAAAACACGAGTGGGTAACCTGTTGATAATATATGTGGCAGTTAGCCAATTTCGGAACATGAAGAACATTGTGTAGGGATAAAGAGGATTAAAGTTGGACGTTGTCAGATCCAACAATAGGAACATGATCTCCATAAGTAATAGTGATGAATTGCTTTTTGGATACTTTAAAGTATGATGTAAAATATGAAGGAAACAGGGTCATATGATCTATTACCCCAGAATCAAGGATCCAAATGCTTTGTGGAACTGAACCAGAAATATTGAAGGAACTCTTTTCTTTCATGGTCAAGCAACACGAGCCAAGAGACTTACTTGTTGAGTTTAGGAGGACTCGAATATGGTCCATCTCCTCGTTACTAAATGCTTGAATATCCTGGTTAAGTTGCAAGGTAGAAGGATGTTCAACTACATTCTCCTTATCGAAAGTTATTTGATTCACCCACATTTGAGTTGGGCTTTTATTTCCACCCATTCGTTCAATAACTTTCTTCTTTCCATAAATCTTGTAGCAAGTATCCTTGGTATGTCTTGGTCGTTTGCAATACGTGAAATATTCTCCACGACTACTGTTTATGAAGGGCTTTCCTTCGGAGATTGATCTTTTTATGAAACCTTTTCCTGTCACCATGGAAAATCTTGTGTTGGAGCTTCCTTTATCAAGCATGACTAATCGTCAGGTCTCTTCACTCTGCACAATAAAAAATACCTCTAACAGAGAAGGAAGCTTCTCCTTGCCTAGAATTTGAACCCGAATAGGATCATATTCAGAATTCAAGCCATGGAGGAACTTAAAGATTCTCCCCCTTTCAATGAACCCTGTGTATACAATAGAATCAACTTTGCCCATCTTCAATCCTTGGTACTAGTCCAACTAGATCCATAACCCATTCAGAGTACCATAGTACTTTGTTATTGAGAAGGTTTCTTATCTAGAGTTGAAGATCTTGCTTTCAATATCATAGCAAGCAGTGGAGTCATTTTTTATTGAATATGTTTCAATGAGATTCTCTCATATCTCACAAACAAAGGAATAAAACATATAATTTTGGCTTATTTCCGGAGTCATAGAATTCCATAGTCATGTCATAATAAGAGAATCTTCATCATTCCATACTTCAAACTTTGGATCATCTCTAGATGGACCACTTCCTTCAATATGACTCAACTTCTTGCGCCTTTTTGAGTGTGTACGAATATACTATGCCCATTGTAGATAATTGTAATCATCAAGTCAAGAAGGACCCACCAAATTTGGAAGTTCGTTTGATCCCAAGATAACAACTTTATCTTGTGTCATTATCATTGATAGTTGGGAATGACAGAGAAGACTTTGACTAGTCTTGCACCGATGTGTGGGTATCATTAGAGGGTAACAATTAACTAAAGTGTGGTAGCGAAAACAAAGCTACCAAGATCTGGAGCTTTGATACCAAATTGAAAGTAAAAGGAATTGTGTATTGGTTAAATTAAATAATAACTAATATCCCTTTTTATAGGGTAAATGTGAACTACTTAAAGATAATATAGCTAACAAAAAGAGAGAAGATAACCATTGTAGATAAAATGTGATATTCATGATCTCCTAATGAGATATTTAGATATTTGTAACCTCTTAATCTAATGAGATATTTAGATATTTGTAACCTCTTAATAAGTTACCTATCATATCTTATTGGATATTTATAATATGTCCAACACTTTCTTTCTCCACAAAAACTAAGTAGTATAGATATTTTGATAAGTTGACTTGCTTTTTAGAGAAACAAAGTTGAAAAGATAATGCATGTCTTTTTTCTTATGCCAAGAAGCTTTTGAGAGTTATAAAGATAAAATATGAACGTTAAAGCATGTAGAAGCATGCACAAACATTTTAGCTAAGCAAGAGTAAATACACACATATAGAGAGCCTCAAAATTGAGAGAAACACTGGAGGGATGGAGAAATAGGCATGTGAAGTGTTGGGAATGAATTATTCAGCTCTTTGACTACCCCTTTTATACTATGCGAAATGAGCTTTTTTGATGACTTGCACGGGCGTGTAGAGTTAAACACAACCATGCTACACGTCTTTTGTGTAGGTGCACGGATACGACACACATACTAGACGACTTCTGAAGCGAGCATGGGAGTGCTTGAATTTGCATGACCGTACTTGAAGTTACGTGATCATGCTAAGTAATTCTGGAGTGAACACTCTTGTATTTCGAGGTCAAAGTGCTAAATGTAAAGGACCAGGTCACAAATATGCGGTCACATTATTACAGATATGTGGTAACATTATTACATATGAGGAGGAGGATCCATCCAAGGCTTCACATTACTATAATTAGGATTAATGTGGATCACTTATTAGGATATTTTGCAGTATTTTGTATTTGTTCCCTCCCCGACTCTTAGATGTATTTTGTTTCTCTTCTTGGTCTCAGTGCCATTTTCAAGATTTGATACCTATGACTTTATTAGATTCTTTTATATTTGGTTACCGTACACTTATTTATCTTTCATGGTGCATGGAGGTTTGTTGATTATTTATCATGTGGTTTTTCCTTTCTGTCTAATTATTATACTTATCTTATTTCGTTTTCGAAAAGCGAAATAAACTACATGTACATGTTTTCATAAGTAAATTAAATAACATTTTTAAAAATTGATTTATTTCCATGATGAGAAACTTCAACTATCATCATCAAGTGACAAGGAAGAATGTTGAGGGAGCATATTCTTCATATTTGGGTGACGGGAGAGGGGAAACTTTCTATTGCGGTGGCTAGATGAGGATGAACATTTCACTGCCATCTCGAGAGAAAACAAAACAAGGGACCAAATGCCAAGAGGGTGATGGAGAAAAGAGAATTTTCATCCACACCCTCGTGTTAGCAGATTTCACAACTCTGCTAAGCTTCCACAACAATATGGAGTTTGGCTGGTGGTGGTTCCCGACGTGATGGCTTCCACGATTCGATGTCATCTATATTCTGTTCTTCTTTTTATGTTTATTCCTGGTTGATTGATGGCTAGGCTTTCTGTAAATAGGCTCATGAGAGGGAAAGGAACTATAAAATAGGTGTTATCGTTTGTGGTCTATGGTTGTGAATCCCAATGGCAAGCAATGATGGCACACTTTCGTGATGATGGATTTTTGTTGATCTCAGTTCAAGGTGGCTCAGGTGCTTGGCGAGTTTTCCAGACATGGTACACAGTGGCTAGCGAGCAATGGTCTCACTTCTCTAGCCACTACACATGGTTGCTCTGATGGCCTACTCTATATTTTTTGTTTTTCTTTTCTTTGTGTGGGGATTATGGCTTCTATTCAGGGAAGATGAATCACAATGGTTAATAAATTTGTGAGGCTATGGCATCGTTTCTTGGTCACAAGTCCTCCTCTGACAACAATAGTGGCAAAAAATTTTATCTGTACTAGTCGACCTCCAAAATCCTCCCAAAAAGTTGAGTCCTTCTCAGCCTTCAAAGTCCTCCTGGTCAGTTGAGTCCCATCCTGGCTGGATCTTCAATTCAAAGTGTCAATCGCTCTACTCGACACTTGAGAGGCTGTCTATCGATTAGTCTTTAGAGTCCATCCCGGCCAACCGAGTCCATCTCGGATAGTCGAGTCCATTCTAGCCAATCGAGTCCAACTCGATTGGTCATTCTGGAGAAATCGGGACATTACACATTGCATTTAATGTTCGCAGGAAGTGTCGCCTGACAGATGCAATAGTTAGGAGGTACATGTTTGGAAACTCGCTTGTAACACACAACAACAAGATAGGGATCGGTTGTCACTCCATCAGATGACAAGGTTACATCCAATCACACACCCTCCTTTTAGGCCGCTATAAAGGAAAGAAAGGAGTAAGAAGCAAGGGGAGTGACACGATCTTAAAATTGACCCTAATCGCGACCTACCAGTAGAACCAAAGTTATCAAAAGCGTGACCCTAACCGCAACTTGTCGGTAGAACCAACACTATAAATGTTCTTTAACCTAAGAACAAAGGAAAAGTTCTCACAATAGAGAAAACACAAATGTTATTCAAATTCTGAATTCTGATTGCTTATAAGAGCTTATTTATAGGCTTAGCTAGGTAGCTCGAAAGTTAAAGCCCATTAATATTTAATTGGCATAAAATCTCAACCGTTATAACTCCCCACTATAAAATCTCAACTGCTATACTCCCACCATAAAATCTCAACCACTATAACTGACTTCCTATTTTTTCTACTACCTACCAGCTACCAAAATTATTATGCGAAAATACATGTAAATGGATCCTAATTAATTACTTAGCCCAAATTACATGACAATAACTTTGAGCTTTATTTGTGTTATTCAAGATGGGCTCCATTCTTCATCAACTTGCAATAAAGTGACGTATTCTGGTGCAGCCTCTGATTTACTTTGCTGTAAACTTTCCTTAATTCTCAAACTCAGACCTTGCAAAAATTGCTTCCTCATTTTAGTCTTAAACGTAGTCATAGGACCTCCAATGTCATGCAAATTGGTCTTTGTCTTTGTCAGTTGAGTTTCTATCATTCCCTCCCTCTTCAAAAGGATTAGTCCTATTATCAAATTCCTCACCTACAACAAATAAAGATAAATTAGCGACATTCAAAGTAGAACTTACGTTACCATATACAGTTGATAAATCCAGCTTGTAGGCATAGTCATTGATCCTTTCTAATACTTGAAATGTTCCATCTCCTCTTGGCTACAACTTGTATTTTCTTTGAGTAGGAAACCTTTCTTTGAGTAGGAAACCTTTCTTTTCGCCTATGAACCCAAATGCAATCTCTAGGCTTAAAAGTCATAACACGCCCTTTTGTTTGCTTTCCTTGCATATTGTTCATTCCTCTTCTCAATGTTAGCTCGAACTTTGGCATGCAACTCTTTAACAAATTCTACCTTCTCATTTGCATTCTTAGGTATTGACCATTCTTTGATTGCCTTTACCTTTTCTTCATCCACATTTATTCCTTTTGAGCTAGGAATAAGATATTTATACTTTACAATGATTTTATTGATGACCCGACTGTCAACGCACATACGCCATATTCCATCTTTCTTTGGAACCAAGATAACAAAAACAGAACATGGACTAAGACTTTCCCTCACAAAGTCCTTTTGCAACAACTCCTTCACTTGCTTTTGAATTTCCTTTGTATCCTCGGGATTTGTTCTATAGGCTGGTCTATTTGGGATTGGACAATTAAGAATGAGGTCAATTTGATGCTTAATACCTCTTAAAGAAGGTAATCCATGAGACACTTCATCTGGAAAAACATCAGTGAATTCCTATAACAAAATCAACTTCACAAGAAAAAGACAAATGAAATTCGTTAGTGAAAAAAACATTTACAGGAGTACAAGTAGTTTCTCTTTTGTTAATAACACACTCTCAACCTCTTTTTTCTTTACAAATGCACTTATTTTCTTACTTTTCTCTTCACTGCACTCAATTTCATGTTTTTCTTTCTTCTGCTTATTTTCACTCATATTTTCTTTTCTCTCTTTCTCTTGAATACTCAATTGATCTTCTTTCAACTTACACTCTCTTACAATTCTAATTTGATCAGAATATGCTTCAACTGGTTTAAGAGGTGTTAATACGATGATGCGGTTATTCATGGTAAGGGTATACCTATTTTTGTACCCATCATGAGTGACTTTTCTATCAAATTGCCAATGACGCCCAAGAAGCAAATGCCCAACATGCATAGGTGCAACATCACAAAGAACCTCATCTTTGTACTTGCCAATGGAAAATGACACCAACACTTGTTTAGTCACCCTTATGTCTCCACAATCATTTAGCCACTGAAGTCTATATGGATTAGGATGTTTTTTCGTTGGTAAGTTCATTTTCTCAACCAATAAGGTGCTAGCAACATTAGTACAACTTCCACTGTCAAAAATCATACTACATACCTTGTCTTTTATGTGGCACCTAGTATGAAAAATATGTTCACGTTGCTCCATGTCACCACCTTCCTTAGGCTGTATGCTAAGATTACGCCTAGTGACAAGAATATCTCCATTTACAGGTTCAACAACTTCCACGTCACTATAGTCCTCCAATGGTGGCATTTCATCATCACTTGAGCTCTCAATTTCTATTTCTCCATTATCCAACATAACCATTGCTCTTTTATTTGGGCATTGAGAAGCAATATGTCCAACTCCTTGATACTTGAAACACTTGATATCAAGTGATCTATAGGATGTATTAGTGTCAATTTTACCTTTAGGAGGAGCATTTGAATATTTGCCCTTCACATCTTCTTTAGGGTTTATAACAACTTCATTGTTCTTCCAATTTGATCTCCATGAAAAGCTAGAAGATGAAGCAAATTTGGAAGAGCTTTTAGACTTCAATTGCCTCTCCACTTGAATTGCTTTGTGCAGCAAATCCTCTATCTCCATATAATGCTGGAACTCCACCACATCAACTATCTTCTTCTTTAAGCCTCCAATGAATCTAGTCATAGTTGCCTCACGGTCTTCCTCAATATTGACTCTGATCATGGCTATTTCCATCTCCTTATAGTAATCCTCCACATTCAGAACCTTGTGTCAAACTTTGCAATTTTCTATGCAAGTCCCTATGGTAATGGCTTGGTACAAATCTCCTTCTCATTATAGATTTGATATCTTCCCATGTACGAATGGACCTTTCTTCATTTCTACGTCTGTTAATCACAAATTGATCTCACCAAATACTAGCATAGTCAGTAAATTCAACAATTGGTAATTTTACCTTTTTCTCTTCCAAGTAGTTGTAACAATCAAACACATGTTCAACTTTTCTCTCCCACTCCAAGTATAATTCAAGATTATTCTTTCCTTGAAATGCAAGGATTGTCATCTTAATGTTACCCAAGTAATTGTCACGTCTTGGTTCACCTCTTCTTCTCCTTTCGTTTTCATTATATTGTCCATTTGAATACTCCTCTTCTTCATGTTCATATAAAGGGTTGCTAAACATGTTAAACACCTTAGAAACCCTTGGATGTTGAACCAGAATCTTCTTCTTCATCATTGTGTTGACTAGTAGGACTCTTATACTTGGGTATAGGTTGTAAATCATCCAACCTGGCATTTAGAGCTTTGAATTCTTCTTGAAAAACCTTGATGACTAATTTGAGATCAACATCTTGTTCTCCTTCTTCTCTACTCATGATTAAGTTACTGCAAAAATCAAGTTAGAAAGAAAAAAAATCGTCACACGAACACTCTCTCACGTGTTTATACTTGAATTATGTTGTAGTCACTCGTGTATCACTCAAAATTTCCTTTCTTTGTCTCACTACTCTCGTCTTTTACCACTTAACTTTTCCTTATGAACTCTTAAGTAAGAATCTTTAAGAATGATGCTATGCAGCAAGAAACAATAAGGATTTGGTAATTTGATAATTTTAGAGAACAAGAATTAGCAAGAAGTAAGGAATTCTGAATTGTTTGACATGTACAATGAAGGTATTGTAGATGCAAAAGGGAAAATATAACAAAAATTCAAACTTTTGTTTTCTGTTCAAATTTTGTTTTTTTTTTTTTTTTGGATTGCAGTGTGTAATGCAAAATAACAGGTTGACTACTAGCCATTTTTTTGACAAAAAAGGGAACAAAACACAATGAGGTAAAAAGTACAAATAAAAACTCAATGAAGGAAACAAAGGTTGATGAACACACGAACAAATAGAGTAAATCAGGATGACAAAGTAGGAGCAATAATAGATATTTTTTTTAATAGCAAAATTGAAAGAGATAAAAATGCAAAGGATAGAGAATACTTGATTTCAAGAGTCGAAGCTCTAATACCAAATGACATGATCCTAAAACGGACCATCTTGAAAATAGGTGAAGGGGAAACTTAACCCTAACCGCGACCTGCTGGTAGAACAAAAGTTATCAAAAGCATGACCCTAACTGCAACATGCCGATAAAACCAACACTATAAACGTTCTTTAACCTAAGAACAAAGGAAAAGTTCTCTCAATAGAGAAAACACAAATGTTATCCAAATTATGAATTATGATTGCTTACAAGAGCTTATTTGTAGGCTTAGCTAGGCAGCCTGGAAGTTAAAGCCCATTAATATTTTAATTGACATAAAATCTCAACCGCTATAACTCCCCACTATAAAATCTCAACAACTATACTCCTACCATAAAATCTCAACTGCTATAATTGACTTTTCTATTTTTTCTACCATTTACCAACTACCAAAATTATTATGTAAAAATACATGTAAATGAATCCTAATTAACTACTTAGCCCAAATTACACGACAATGACTTTGGGCTTTATTTGTGTTCTTCAAGATGGGCTTCATTCTTCATCAACTTACAATAAAGTGACGTATTTTGATGCAACCTCTAATTCACTTTGCTTTAAACTTTCCTTAATTCCCAAACTCAGGCCTTGCAAAGATTGTTTCCTCATTTTAGTCTTAGACTTAGTCATGGGACCTCCAATGTCATGCAAATGGTATTTGTCTTTGTCGGTTGGGTTTCTATAATGGAGGAAGGAGCTAATACAATTGTGTTCATCAAGAAGTCGTACTCAGACTTTTTGACGTGAACATTGACGCCCACCGTGGAGTCGTTGAGAAAATTGTTCCCGACGATCACCAATGTAGAGAAGCAGCGAGGCAACAACGGTCTGAGGCGGTAAGGGGATGAAGAGGAGGTTCCAAAGGTGGAGGCGTGAATGTGTCCAGATCTATGCATAACCACCACTCATAGATTCATCTACGCTACACCCAGATCTATAGCGCGGAGCCATCACATGCCGAGTCACCCCATCGGTTGATGCGTTCTTCTTCTCCTTTTTGGATTTGGCTACTACAAACGACGAAAATCTCTTGGAGGTGCCAAAGCCTTGGCTCCTTGATAAGATTTTGTGTCGTTGACACAATATCAAATAAAACTAGATTACCTATGATTTTTATAGCATAGGGTGAAACCTAGGTCGAATCTCTCAAGGACACATGTATTCGGTTTGCCTAGTGTGGAAATTAGAGAATCATGCAGAAAACAAAAATGTAGAATGCAGATTGGGACAGTATGCAGAAATGTAAAGACAAGGGGGTTTTGGTTTTTACTCAGAATTACAAAGTAAATGCAAGACAAAAAGTAAATTAGCTAATGAAATTAAGAATAAACAAACAAACAAATGAATATTTAGCATATCAATCCCAAGTTCAGCAAGTAATTGGTTCTGGTTCTTAGTAATTGATGCAATTCCAAACCAACCTAAGTTCTTAAGATGATCGTCTAACATTCGTCCATTGTTGACTGAAGGCTTACAAAATTGTAGCCTTGAGTTAGCATGGATTACGCACGTGGTTGATTTTAGGTTCTCAATCTATTACCTAATGAGTTATTAGATCAATTCCAATCGGCCCCTAACCTAATGTGATCTACTCTTACGCATGCATGATCATGACACAAGCAAGAAGCAGAGAAACAGAACAGAAATCACATATGGAAAGATAGAGAAATGCAAACCAATTCATTGTAAAAACATTGTATTTTGATACATAGAGTTGTGGAATCATGGACTCATCCTCCCATAACGACTGTCATGGAACAACTACACTGGTCCACCGAAGATGGCTAGAGAATAGAGGGGTTAGTCCACCAGAGTGTGCCAGCTAAACTGGTCAATCTCCTCTAACAACCGACCGCTACTCAGTCTCTGAACCTGCACCCACTCGATCAACTGGACGCCATACTAAAGTACCATGGATCATCGATCAATGGAAGCAAAAGTGTATGTGAGTGTACGTACGAATAATAGAGAAGTGGAGGTGGTGGTGGAGAAACAGAGTGGAACCAATGAATGAGCTACATATCTCCTTATATACACATTTGTTTTAACTAACTAACCGTAAACTAACTAACTAACTACTAACAACTAATAGAAATAACAAACTTAACTAACTAACAGACTAATGATTTCCCTATTTAATCCGTCGAATTTGCTGGAGCAGAGTCGGTCTTGTTGCCAGGATGAATCTGAATAGATGGGGAGATTCAGCATCTGGGAACGGAGTTGGCTACTAGAGTCGGAGTTAATTTGTGGAAAGGTCTTGGCTACTAGAGGCGAAGTCGTCTGGTCGAGACGACTTCATCTGGCCGAGATGTCTTCATCTGGTCGGGACAATTTCATATGGCCAAGACGCCTTTAGTTGGTAGCGACGACTTCATCTAGTCGAAACGCAAGATTCGACCTGCACAATGAATTAACTTTTTTGTTAGCTAAAATTTTCAAATTAGCATAGGTTTGTATTTTCCCTATTTTTGACTCAATAATCTGAATATCAACTAATATGTGATTTTTAACTACAAAATAGAGTCAATTATATTCATCTTAAAACCTTGTTAAGTGTCTAAAATATGAATTATCACTCCCACGACGATGATGTTGACCCGAGACACTCAGTCTCCAAACAAGCCTCTCCTCCAAAACCCTCCCTGCATGATCTCCGCTCCAAAGGAAAACCGTTGTAGATCCATGGCTGTCGTGGCACGGGAGGACGTGAAATCGAGCTTCTCGAACACCGACGATGACAAGCACGGCGACAGCGAGGATGACAAGCACGGCGACAGCGAGGATGACGGTAAGCAGAAGCTGCAAACCGGCCATGGACGTCCAACCGGAAGTTGCGACTTGGGAGCAGTAGGCATCCAAGAGCATCTGGAGACGAAAATAGCGAATCGTCGTGGATGTCAAAAACGTGCGGTTGCAAGGTCACCATCAAGGGCCAACCGATGTTCTAAGCCTTTCATATATGGAACAGGGGAAACAATGAAGAAACCAAGTATCCTATGCACTTCAACCTTCAACAACTTTTTTCCGTTAAATTTATCGGATGATTTTGTCAGTAGAAATTTTCTTTCATTTTTTCAAACTTCTTCGTAAATTGAAGAAATCAAAGCTTTTCAATATTAACTGCTCAGACGTTTTATGGACGGTGATAAATGCAAAAGGTCAAATGCCATAAAATGTTGTCTACTGTCTTAGATGTAGTTCACCTATTTGGCTCGGTAGTCTGAAAATAGATTCTCTGCATCGGGGAGAGAGAAAGTAATCATAATCTCTACCATTAATGTTTTTTATACATTAAACATTAATAATAAAATAGGAGCTCAAAAATACATAAACCATAAGATTTTGAATGTAGGACCCTCACTACAGGAATCCTGTTCCGTGTTTTAATATGTAAATAAAGGTTTTCAATTAATAATACATTTAATGCATATTTAAGACCTTCATAGGTACTTCTACTGTTATTAAAAAATAAATAAATAAAATTACTATTATATCTTTTGCTTATTGGACATTCCGTTTTTAATATTTTTATTTTTAATATCAGAGTTTATTGTGTTTGGTTTTGGTAATTGTGTATTGTTTAAGTATTGTTCTTATTTTATAATTAGTGATGGGTAATTGTACTTGTTGACATATTATAGTTGACAATATTATATAAAAAGAAAACTCTGTTCTCCTTCAATGGGTGACGAACTCGGGATATCTCGACAAAACCTGAAGATAGGAAAATTCTGAGTGTCAAGTAATCATTAAGTTATCATTATTTTAATATCAAATACCTCGACATACCTTTTTCACTGCTATCAGTTCGGGGCATTTACTTTTGAAAGAGTAGAATCTTTGTTTATTGCATTCTTAGATAACTTCATTTATTTATATATACATATTAGTGTTGGCGAAACTTCATTACAGAGAGCCATGACCCCTTCAAGTTTTTTTTAAAAGAATATATATATTATTTTTTATTATAAACAATCTACTAATTTTAAGAGCAATTAAAAAAATTATTTTTCGTCCTTATCTCTGTTTACTTACCATCTAATAAATAAATGTGTTACTTTTAAAATAAGTATTTCTTTTTTTTTCTTTCTATATATATCATTAAAAATATTTATGTTTTTAGTTAGCACTAATAATTTTTTTACAATATTTCTAAATATTTTAAATTTATTTATTTCTTAATTATTAATTATTTAATGACACATTTTATACATTAACTATTTTATTAATTAATTACTTTTACATAATATAAAACTATTTTCATTTTAAAATTTATTTTTTATGACTTTTATATCCTCGTTCAGTATAGTAAGGTTATGAAATATGATTTGAACCTATGATTTTTTCTTGTGCATGCAAATTTTCCGTGTAGATCTTTTTTTTATAATTTTTTTGAAATTTTTCTACATTTTTCTCTGAATTTTTCTATTATTTTGACAAAAATTATTATTTTTTAAAAATTCATTAAAAATTTTATAGATTTTATTTTGGATACTCTCGTGTAGTTTTTGTTTCACATATATAAAATTTAATGGTTCTTGTAATTTTTTTCACAAAAATTAAAATAAATTTTCTATTTTTTAATCGGTAACAGAAGGAGATAAAAAACGTCAATAAAAGAACAAGCTTAAAGAATGGTATGAATAAAATAGAAAAATATTTTAATATCATTAAAATTTAATTAATTAAAAATATATAATATTTAATTAATATATTAAATACTTAAAATCTTATATAAAAACTAGATAATATTATAAAACTATTATATATAATATATTATAATTTTAATTATTTTAGTCTCCTAATTTTGTTTTCAAACTGTCATTGGCGTAAAAAATCAACGGCAAATTATTTTTTTAATTTACATTATCGATTGAATGTGTTCATTTTATTTTATACTTTAAATATCGAAGCATTTTTGTGAAGTAGTAGTTGGTTAGTATGTTGTTATCCTTGATCATGATTCATTGTCTTATCACTATTCATCCACCATCTATTGTCAACTTAGTGAGATTTTAGAGTAAATTTCAATTTAATACTTGAATGTATTAAGTGTTCGCAATTTAGTTTATGAAAGTTATTAAATTAAAATAGTGATTCTGAATGTGTAGTTCGTATATCAAGATAGTCTTTTCGTCAAGTGATTTCCATCAAATATAATGCATTTGCTGCTAATGTAGTACGTAATATGCCAATATGAGATGTTACATAATCAGATACCATTTTGATATCAATATAGACTAAATTAATAGTCATATATCTTATTTAAACTTAAAAGTATCTAAATGTGTCAAATGTTTACAATTTAATTCATGAATGTTATGAAATTTTAAAAAAGTCTTTAAAAGTGTAAATTATCCATCACATTGGTCCTTTTGTCAAATTAGGCCACTAGATTTATCATAACAAAATGTTCAAAGTACACCTCATTACCATTGCAACAAGACATGTACAATATTTGTGTCATTTTCTACTTGATACAAAATTTTATCCAATCCTTCCTAGTGCACAAGCTCGTACATATGTTTTATTTTATGATATCCTTAACATTCTTTACATAAATCAACAAAAATGAAGTTGTTCATGTAATTTGTATGTATTTCTTCTCAAACACATGTCTCATCACTCTTATATTCTAGTAACTCATTTCATTCCTTTCAAAATTTCTTCCAAAGTGAAAAAATAAAGTAATTTCAATCAAGATCATGTCAAGACAAATTATACTAAAATAAATATACCCATAACATTGAAACACGTTAGAAGAAAAATACAAAACATAAACATTCATGACAAGGAAACATATTAAAAATAAAGTAAAATGAAAAAAAACAAAATAGAAACACTTATAATAATTGTCATATTCGGTGTAAAACGTCGTTAACTTAAATGTCCATATGTCATCCTTAATTATCAACCAAAATGTCAAAACATTATCTTAATTGTCGAGGATTGATAGAGGGAAAAACATAATAAATTATTTATATTTTAAATATATATATTTTTTTAATTTCATAACATTCGAATACTAAATTAGAAACGTTCTAACTCTTTTTAATATTTAATTAAAAATTTATTAATTTGTTAACGAATACCATCTAAAAAAACTAATGTAACGAAAATTTATATTTTTAAAAATTTTTTTTAATTTGATAATATTCAAGAATTAAATTGTAAGCATTTTTTTTTTTAATTTCGTAACACAAGAACAACATTTTAAGCGGATGGTAAATTTAGAGTTAGTTAGGTTTCCTCGGGAATTTAGCACCCTCGTTCGCTTTTTCTTGTGTAATAGGCATCCTTGGGGTTTGTCCCCGAACAATTCCCATGTTTCGTTTATTTTTAAATATTCCTCTGGATAATTCGTCATTTTATAGTTGTAGGTTTGTATGTAACATGAAATAATTTAAGCATATATCCTAACAATAATTAAATTTTTACACAAATAATCACGATTAAATTTGAATTTCTGTGGAACTTTTTTTTGTTAATAAGGCAAAAGTTATTTGTGCTTAGTTACAATTACAAAAATTAAATTTTATTTTAAGAAGTAATTTAAAATTGTTTTTGAATGTAACCTTTTTAATTTCAAATAAAGGATTAAAATTACATGATTCAAATTACATTTGTTATTATATAAAACGACTAAAAATAAATATTTTTATAAAAATAAAAAATAAAATATTTAAAAATAAAGATTTGTTAAAATAAATTTTCTATCCCTCAACTTATTCTTTTTTATTTTAGTTTGTTCTCTACTTTAGTCTTTTTTTAAAAAATAATTATTTTATAATTTTTTAATTTTCACGTTAACTTACCAAATTTAGAGTTAATTCGGGAAAGCCTCATCATATATATTTATAGGAGAAGAAAGGTAGAAAGAAAAATAAAATAAATTTATTCATAAATTAATTTGTAAAAGTTATTTTATATTAAAATTTTTAAATAATTGATTTTTAATTTATATATAAATTAATTTATAAGTTATTTTATATTAACTTTTTTAAAAAACTAATTTTTAATTTAAATATAAATTAATTTTAATTAAAAATTTTATTTTATTTTTTCTTCTTATTTTTTTCATTTGTTAAGTTAGTTAAATTAATATAACTAGGATAAAAAACTAATTGGATAATTATTTTGTTCTTATGAAAACACTTTAAGATATAGAAAAGTGTAAAAATAATAATAAGATGAGAGACATAAATATATTTTAGTCACAATCATTTTATTTGACCTTTATTTTTTTTCAGTTTTCGAAGTGCTTTGCCTTAGCGGTTTGCTTATTTTAGAAATGGAGCCCAAGGAAGCGTGGACATGTATGTTTCTATGTTTGAAAATCTATGAACTTCGAGAATGAAAGTAGCTTCACCTGTCCATCTGTCACTATTCCCCGTGGCATCTTCCTATTAACTCTGAGCCACACAATCAAAAGCTTCCACAAAATGAACAAAAAAGGCCAAAAGGGTCAACCAGTTGGCTATAAGTTTGATCACCAACTCTTAATTAACCATCATTTTCAAACCACTTTTTTCTCCTTTCTCTAGCTAATTGTTACACTTCACTCTTCCCATATAAATATTATATGCATAATGGCACTAAGGGCATCATAGACTATAACCATTACTAACGAAAATGGAAAAAATGTTGAGGACACTTTGGTCCATTGCATTTCTTGCGCTACTAACATGCATTCCAAGAGGAAGTGGTCAAGATAGCTCTTGCCTGAACAAGCTTTCACCTTGCTTAAACTACCTCAATGGCACTAAAGACCCACCTGATAGTTGCTGTGAGCCACTTAAGTCTGTGATTGAATCAGATGCAAAGTGCCTGTGTAGCTTGGTGAGCAACAGAGGCACAAGGCAAGCAGAGCAAGCTGGCATTAATATCAATGAGGCTCAGCAATTGCCTGGTAGATGTGGCCAGCATGTGAATCCATTGTCCTGCTTGACAAGTATGTTTTCCTTCTACTACTTTAGTATAATGTGAATTGATAATTACTAAGTATCTAACCTATTCTTTTAATCACACTTGTTATTATTCTCTGAAATTTATTAAAATTTATTTAAAATTATAAATTTTGATGAGTTTTACTTTTAAATAAAAAAACTAAATGAGAATAATATCTACCTAAATATATAATTTTTAATAAATTTCCGTCAATAACAAATAAAACATTAAAAAGAGAATGTTGTTAATATTTCTGAAAAGTTAAATTATTTAAAAATTTTCAAGTAGATCTTTGGAAAAGAAAAAATTGCAACTAAATCCTTGATTATGTATTTTTTTTAATAAAGTTTCTAGAGTTTTAAAAATCGCTACAAATTATCATTTTCTAAAGATTTCAAGTTATTATAGACTAACTTTAAAGTCTTGTTTGTTGTTTTAGTTTAAGATCTAATTAAAAATAATAATTTAAGACCTAATCGAGTAATTTAGTGTATTAAAAATTATAAATTTGTATAAGTCTTGAATCATTACTTATATTTTATAATTTTTAATAAATTTTAGTTAATAATAAAGAAAGAAAGAATTATTTGTTTAGAAAATATAAGAAAAAATAAAAAAGAATGTGGCAATTTTTTCTCTCCTTTCTATGTTAGCAAAGATTTTCTAGTGAAATAAATGATGTGGGTATGTGTTATTTCAGGTTCCCCTGGCCCGACGAACTCAGATAAAAATTCAGCAACCAAATTGATGCACGTGTCCCATGGTGTTGTTACCGTGATCTTAGTTTCGTCAATTATTGCACTTATATAACCATCATCAGTTTAGGGACTTATCACATTCGTGATAATTATTTTGTTGCCAGAGATTCCAATAGAACAGATTGATTTTCTTAATTTCCCTGTATTTTTCTTCTTATTGTCATTCTAAGAGCGCCACTTATAAATTGTTTTATGTTGAAATATACCTCTATTTATTGGCAGTGTTCTCATATTTTCTACGAGACGAATAATTACGAATTACAGGACATTTATAAAGATAAAAGAAACGGAGCGTAGCATGAAGAGAACGAATAGAAATAATTGGGAATAA
Organism: Mucuna pruriens; assembly: GCA_025330945.1. NCBI lineage: Eukaryota > Viridiplantae > Streptophyta > Magnoliopsida > Fabales > Fabaceae > Mucuna > Mucuna pruriens. The sequence goes on from JAENHJ010000545.1 coordinate 1,403,943, forward strand.
AGATGAGAATGAGTAGGGTAATATCGTATTTTTCTTCTTTTTTATTTGTGTTTATAAAATTTTGTATTCAATTTTATTTTTACGTGTGCAATAATCTTAATTTTCATCATCGTACTCATTTAGTATCCATATATACTCCCGTATCCATGTCCGTTAATCATATTTAAGTGTAAAATTAATAAAAAAATATTAATTATAAATTACTATACTTAATTCAAAAATTATTCTTAAACTATTTAAATATCACCATACATCATTAGGAATATACTTTCAATGAATCAACTAACAATTGCGAGAATAAGTTGTGTGAGGATTCCTTGTGTATTTGATCTCAAGCATTTTATATTCATTTGAATGATTATTCTTGATATAAAAACTTTTTTTATAATTTTTTGGTAAAAATTTGAAGAGAGTTAGTTTTGAAGAATACTTAAATTATTTGTAATCTAGATTATAAATTACAAAGGTTATTAGGTCTACATAAATTGTAAAAAATACTTGTAATTAGTCAAGTTGACTTAATGAAAACATCCTTCAAAAGAAGGGATTGAATATATCTCTATGTTATAGAATGAACTAACATAAATACCTTATGTAAATTTCTCTACACTTATCTTATTCTTGTTTTCTATCCTTGGACGTTTTGCGCTAGGTGTTTATTTTGGACTTATACATCATGTTTACAAAAATGTTCTTAGTGCTAACACTTAAACGTAATTCAACCCACTTTCTTGTATATATTTTTGTTATTTCAGCTTCCATTAATACTATGAAGATTTATTTTAATAAAGTCAAGAAACTCTTTAATTCCATTTCTATACTTATTACTCGTAGGTTTACTATTGATCTAACTATCCATAATTGCACTTTGTAATACACATAAACATATATTATGCATGTAAATCTCACTTTTTAAATAAAGTATAGTCCTATCCCATTCGAGGAGACATTTTTTTATACTTGATTAATATTGAAGTCAAGTTTTATATCTATAATTTGACAAAATTTTGACAACATTTCACATTAGTTTTTAGAATGTGTGACATGAAAATGGTGACATCAAATTCACCATAATCAAGTATGTGCACAAAGAATAAAATGAAATGCACTAAATTGAAGTTTCATCAATTTTAAGATGAGTGTAATAACTTCTACTAATTAATGAAGTGTAAAATAAGGAATACTCACCTATTATCTAACTTAAACAATTCAAATTTAATAGGATAATTAGTAATTTAATCATTATGTTGAATCTCAAACGAAAACTAAGGTTCATTCATAGTTTATAAGTTGGATGAAAAACAACACAATTAAACACATAATTACCCTAAGATTCCATAATTTCTACATTAGTCTAGTCTATCTTTTGGTATTTTCCCACATACCCTTATCAAAGGTATGACAATCAAACATCAAGAATCACTAGATAATAACAATTTATTCACCAAGATCATTACACAAGTTTCAACTATGCTATATTTAGCTATTTATGCAACCTTATAACAATTTATTTACCAAGATCATCACATAAAGCTCAATTATGCTTTACGAGACCGTATATGCAAGCTCATAGCAATTTATTCACCAAGAATATCACACAAAATTCAATTATGCTCTATGTGGTCATTCATTTAAGCACACAACAATCCCATCTCACACGAGTCATTCAAGCACATGTGGTTGTTGTACTATTTAAATAGTTAGAAATGCGTGATATGAATTTGTTCAAGCATTAGTAGCCATCTTTGTTGTTTTTAAGTTTCTCATAAACATGATCAAATCTTGTTGAATATGCCATTGCATATTGGTTATATTGTTATTTTCACATTTAGATGTTGATTATATGATAATTTGGAGTTTTTGAGTTAATTGCATGTGGGTTTGATTGGATTTGTGATGAATTTCTTGCGTTTGCATGTTATTGTTTTAGGGTTCCTTGGGAAAGCCCTTAGCTTGTTGGGTGAACTCTCTTTTTTGGGCTTTCTGTTAAACATTCATTAAGCAAGAGGTGTGACACCCTTTACCTTAAATACTAAATAATACTAATAAATCCATATTTAAAAACATATATCAATTTGTAAAGGATTCACACAACCAAGTCATATATTATAAATTAAGAACAAATATGGATCCCTACTTACACTCTAAAAGGTCAATTTCTAATGTCATAATAGTCATAAAATATAAACCAAAAACACAATACCATAAAGTAATTACAGCCACCCCAATATCACATGTCCTATTAGAGCATAAAATCCAAAAATAAAAGAACTAAGATAAAAGTAGTAAATGAGGAGCCCAGCTCCATTCTCATGCTTCTTGTCACAACCTAAAATTGTGACGGTAAGCTGGGTGGGCCGAGACCAGGTCGGCCACAAAAGGAGTCGCCACCGGCGTTTTGGTTTAGGGAACGCCAAGAAACCTAACGGAAAGGCTGGTCTTGAATCAGAAATATGGGTTCGGGAGTTGGTTACACGCTAGGGGCATAGGGGCCCCCAGCATGCCTATCACTTGATAGTTACCCTTGGCTAGCTATATGGAGAGAGGGACGATGCTTGTATTTGGATTGTGTTTTTGGTCTAAGTCTAGGAAAGGAAGAGGTTCAAGTAAGGTGTTCTAGGATTTTGGGGTTTAAGATTTGAGAAATTTGGGATTTGACTTGATAGAGGTGTGCCTACAGGCTCACGTCACCTCTCGGCCATGGGGTTCAAAAGTCTACGTAGTTCGGGTGGGGATGTTGCTAGAAAAGGGTGAGATTTGGGAGAGGTTTGAGAGATTTTGGGAGGCTTGGGGAGGTTTGAGATTTGGCTTAGAGTTTCTTTGCCCGGAAAAATTGCCCCCTCCTCTTCATTTGAGGCTTTTTATAGGCTTGGGATTAAATTTGGTGGTGGCCCCATATCCCATGATTCTCTCCCTGGTAGGTGCTTAAGTCGGTTCAACTACCTTCCAAGATATTATTTTATATGAGTCAAGGTGGGTCCAGGAAGACTCAGTCTTGGAAGACTTCGGTCGAGGCGGTTTTGGGTGCAACAGTGGCCCCCCTCTTTATTTGTGCTTTTTCAAAAAGAACGTGATCTTTTTGGATAAGCATAAATAAAGATAGAGACTGGGATTGGTTCAGTGGGGGTGAAGGCTTATGACGGTGGTCCGAGTATGAGCTGGCTAGTTGGCGCTTGAATTTGCAATGGCGTTTGGTAGCAGGTAAGGTAATCACGGATTTCGGGGCAAGCGGTGCATAGTATTTGGCAGTAGGCAGGGTACACACTAGCTGGTACCCGAGCCCTCCAAATTTCAAAAAGGTATTTGGCAGCAGACAAGGTACACACTGGCTGGTACTCAAGCCCTCCAAATTTCAAAAAGTATTTGGCAAACATAAGGTACACACTCGGTACTTGCAGCCCTCCAAATTTCAAAAGGTATTTGGCAATAGACAAGGTACACCTTTGGTACTCAAGCCCTCCAAATTTCAAAAAAGTACTTAGCAGCAGACAAGGTACACACTGGCTGGTACTCAAGCCTCCAAGTTTCAAAAAGGTATTTGGCAGCAGACAAGGTACACACTTGGCTAGTACTCAAGCCTCCAATTTCAAAAAGTGCTTGGCTGCAGACAAGGTACACACCGGCTGGTACTCAAGCCTCCAAGTTTCAAAAAGGTATTTGACAAGCAGACAAGGTACACACTGGCTGGTACTCAAGTCCTCCAATTTCAAAAAGTACTTGGCAGCAAACAAGGTACACAATGGGCTGGTACTCAACCCCTCCAAGTTTCAAAAGGTATTTGGCATAGAGACAAGGTACACACCGGTTGGTACTCAAGCCTCCAAATTTCAAAAGTACTTAGCAGCAGACAAGGTACACACCGGCTGGTACTAAGCCCTCCAAGTTTCAAAAGGTATTTGGCAGCAGACAAGGTACACACTGGCAGGTACTCAAGCCCTCCAAATTTCAAAAAGTACTTGGCAGCAGACAAGGTACACACCGGCCGGTACTCAAGCCCTCCAAGTTTCAAAAGGTATTTGGCAGCGTAAGGTACACACACCCGGTACTCAAGCCCTCCAAATTTCAAAAAGTACTTGGCAGCAGACAAGGTACACACTGGCTGGTACTCAAGCCCTCCAAGTTTCAAAAAGGTATTTGGCAGCAGACAAGGTACACACGGCTGGTACTCAAGCCTCCAAATTTCAAAAGTACTTGGCGCCAGACAAGGTACACACTGGCTGGTACTCAACCCCTCCAAGTTTCAAAAGGTATTTGGCAGTAGACAAGGTACACACTGGCTGGTACTCAAGCCCTCCAAATTTCAAAAAGTACTTAGCAGCAGACAAAGGACACACACTGGCTGGTACTCAAGCCGTCAAGTTTCAAAAAACGTGTTGGCAACAGACAAGGTACACACCGGGCCGGTACGCAAGCCCTCAAATTTCAAAAGTACTTGGCAGAGACAAGGTACACACTGGCCGGGTACTCAAGCTCTCCAAGTTTCAAAAAGGTATTTGGCAAAGACAAGGTACACACTGGCTGGTACTTAAGCCTCCAAATTTCAAAAGTACTTGGCAGCAGACAAGGTACACACTGGCTAGTACTCAAGCCCTCCAAGTTTCAAAAAGGTATTTGGCAACAGACAAGGTACACACTGGCTGGTACTCAAGCCCTCCAAATTTCAAAAAGTACTTGGCAGTAGAGAAGGTACACACTGGCTAGTACTCAAGCCCTCCAACTTTCAAAAAGGTATTTGACAGCAGACAAGGTACACACTGGCTGGTACTCAAGCCCTCCAAATTTCAAAAAGTACTTGGCAGCAGACAAGGTACACACTGGCTAGTACTCAAGCACTCCAAGTTTCAAAAAGGTATTTGGCAGCAGACAAGGTACACACTGGCTGGTACGCAAGCCCTCCAAATTTCAAAAAGTACTTGGCAGCAGACAAGGTACACACTGGCTGGTACGCAAGCCCTCCAAGTTTCAAAAAGGTATTTGGCAGCAGACAAGGTACACACTTGCTAGTACTCAAGCCCTCCAAATTTCAAAAAGTACTTGGCAGCAAACAAGGTACACACTGGCTGGTACTCAAGCCTCCAAGTTTCAAAAAGGTATTTGGCAGCAGACAAGGTACACACACGGGCTGGTACTCAAGCCTCCAAATTTCAAAAGTATTTGGCAGCAGACAAGGTACACACTGGCTGGTACTCAAGCCCTCCAAGTTTCAAAAAAGGTATTTGGCAAAAAACAAGGTACACACTGGCTGGTACTCAAGCCTCCAAATTTCAAAAAGTACTTGGCAGCAGACAAGGTACACACTAGCTGGTACTCAAGCCCTCCAAGTTTCAGAAAGGTATTTTAAGCAGACAAGGTACACCGGCCTGGTAATCAAGCCCTCCAAATTTCAAAAAGTACTTGGCAGCAGACAAGGTACACACTCGGCTGGTACTCAACCCCTCCAAGTTTCAAAAAGGTATTTGGCAAAGTAGACAAGGTACACCGGCCGGGTACTCAAGCCTCCAAATTTCAAAAAAGTACTTAGCAAAGCAGACAAGGTACACACTGGCTGGTACTCAAGCCGTCCAAGTTTCAAAAAGGTATTTGGCAGCAGACAAGGTACACACTGGCTGGTACGCAAGCCCTCCAAATTTCAAAAAGTACTTGGCAGGAGACAAGGTACACACTGGCTGGTACTCAAGCTCTCCAAGTTTCAAAAAGGTATTTGGCAACAGACAAGGTACACACTGGCTGGTACTCAAGCCCTCCAAATTTCAGAAAGTACTTGGCAGCAGACAAGGTACACACTGGCTAGTACTCAAGCCCTCCAAGTTTCAAAAAGGTATTTGGCAACAGACAAGGTACACACTGGCTGGTACTCAAGCCCTCCAAATTTCAAAAAGTACTTGGCAATAGACAAGGTACACACTGGCTAGTACTCAAGCCCTCCAAGTTTCAAAAAGGTATTTGACAGCAGACAAGGTACACACTGGCTGGTACTCAAGCCCTCCAAATTTCAAAAAGTACTTGGCAGCAGACAAGGTACACACTGGCTGGTACTCAACTCCTCCAAGTTTCAAAAAGGTATTTGGCAGTAGACAAGGTACACACTGGCTGGTACTCAAGCCCTCCAAATTTCAAAAAGTACTTAGCAGCAGACAAGGTACACACTGGCTGGTACTCAATCCGTCCAAGTTTCAAAAAGGTATTTGGCAGCAGACAAGGTACACACTGGCTGGTACGCAAGCCCTCCAAATTTCAAAAAGTACTTGGCAGGAGACAAGGTACACACTGGCTGGTACTCAAGCTCTCCAAGTTTCAAAAAGGTATTTGGCAACAGACAAGGTACACACTGGCTGGTACTCAAGCCCTCCAAATTTCAGAAAGTACTTGGCAGCAGACAAGGTACACACTGGCTAGTACTCAAGCCCTCCAAGTTTCAAAAAGGTATTTGGAAACAGATAAGGTACACACTGGCTGGTACTCAAGCCCTCCAAATTTCAAAAAGTACTTGGCAGTAGACAAGGTACACACTGGCTAGTACTCAAGCCCTCCAAGTTTCAAAAAGGTATTTGACAGCAGACAAGGTACACACTAGCTGGTACTCAAGCCCTGCAAATTTCAAAAAGTACTTGGCAGCAGACAAGGTACACACTGGCTGGTACTCAAGCACCCCAAGTTTCAAAAAGGTATTTGGCAGCAGACAAGGTACACACTGGCTGGTACGCAAGCCCTCCAAATTTCAAAAAGTACTTGGCAACAGACAAGGTACACACTGGCTGGTACGCAAGCCCTCCAAGTTTCAAAAAGGTATTTGGCAGCAGACAAGGTACACACTGGCTAGTACTCAAGCCCTCCAAATTTCAAAAAGTACTTGGCAGCAGACAAGGTACACACTGGCTGGTACGCAAGCCCTCCAAGTTTCAAAAAGGTATTTGGCAGCAGACAAGGTACACACTGGCTGGTACTCAAGCCCTCCAAATTTCAAAAAGTACTTGGCAGCAGACAAGGTACACACTGGCTGGTACGCAACCCTCCAAGTTTCAAAAGGTATTTGGCAGCAGACAAGGTACACCGGCTGGTACTCAAGCCCTCCAAATTTCAAAAAGTACTTGGCAGCGGACAAGGTACACACTGGCTGGTACGCAAGCCTCCAAGTTTCAAAAGGTATTTGGCAGCAGACAAGGTACACACTAGCTGGTACGCAAGCCCTCCAAATTTCAAAAGTACTTGGCAGCAGAGAAGGTACACACTGGCCGGTACGCAAGCCCTCCAAGTTTCAAAAGGTATTTTAAGCAGACAAGGTACAATAATCGGCTGGTACTCAAGCCCTCCAAATTTCAAAAAGTACTTGGCAGCAGACAAGGTACACACTGGCTGGAACTCAAGCCGTCCAAGTTTCAAAAAGGTATTTGGCAGCAGACAAGGTACACACTGGCTGGTACTCAAGCCCTCCAAATTTCAAAAAGTACTTGGCAGCAGACAAGGTACTATTTGCAAGACTATTATGTGATTAAGGATGGACTATTAGCTAAGATTCAGTTTATGAGCTCGAATATAGAGAAAATACAAATCTGTGCTAATTCAGACTTCTTAGCTAATAAAAGTATCACTCCTTCTTCCTGCAGGTCAAGCCGAGTTGACCAAGGTCAACAGAAGTGTCTCAAGTAGAGATGAAGTCGTCCCGACCAGACCGACTCAATCTCGGCCAAGCAAGAGTCGTCTCGGCCGGCCGTTGACTTGCAGCCCAGCAGCCCAGAAAGAGTGGCCCAAATGTATTGACCACATCAGCTATCCAGCTTGGAGGCCACCTCAACGCTAATTCATCCGCCATGTCACTCCTAGAAATCTGCCATGTCACGTGAAAAAAAGATGCATAGGGGTAGAATCGGACATTCACTATAATTCTGTTAGGATTCGTTAGGATTAGCTAATCATAGCTCGTGTATATATAGGAGAGCTGTGTAATCGTTTAGTCGTCTTTGAATTCACTTTAATTCCACACTCACTATAGCCATTTTCTCGCTCCTGCTCTCTCCATTTTCACGGTGGTGCATTTAGGCCTTTGCATTGGTGCTTCTCTCGATTGAGGAAGTGCAGGTCTAAGACTGGGAAGCTGGACGTTTACCGGAGGGACCGATCAGACTACTTGGACTTTTCTGGTGGAACTGATCCTCAGTAACTTAGGCTAATCGGAGGTGAACCACCACCATCAACCTTGGCGATCGTTGAGGAAGATGGAACCATCCGAACTCGGGACCACTGTATTTGTATTCTGATTCGTTAATCGATTTCATTCTGCATTTCATATCTCTGTTCTCTTCCTCTTCTTTAAATTCACGAATTGAATCGCGATTGCATTTGAGACGTGAACAATGTTAAGCTAAGCCGATTGAACCTGGTTTAACTAATATAGTAGGTAACCATTTGACGATTGTTAATAGGGAACCTAAAATCAGCTCTGAACTTAATCCAATCAACCGATGAGGTAAGCGATTGCATAAATCCTCTGTATGGCAATGGACGAATATTTGGCGATCGTCATAAGACTACCCAAGGCTGATATGGACTATGAACTGGAGATTGGAACTGGACTGGACTTAATTAATGGAATTGAATCTGAATACAGTTATATAATAATAATAGATAAGTAGTAATAGTAGTATACATTCACTTTGCATTCATAGTCTTAGTTATTTTTGCTTACTTGCATTCAAAACCCCGTTTATTGCTTTCTTTATTGCTTTCTGGTTGAGACAGAGGTAGTCCCCCTCTGTAGCGTCTGTCTGCACTCAGTAGAGACCAAGCCGGGATAGTCTCTGCCGAGACCATCTCTGTTTAGTCTCTGCCGAGTATGACTCGGCTACAACCGAGGAGAGTCAACACTTCTCATCTCAGATTCTGCATTGTTTAACTTGACACTAAATCACAATTGAGCACACTGTGTCCTCGAGAAAAATGACCTAGGGTTGACTATACTATAGTTAGCTTTAGTATTTGATAAGCGCGTAAAACGACTGTAAAAACGCCCATCATTAAATTGGCGCCGTTGCCGGGGACACAAATTCTTTTGTGTTTTCGTGTGCCAAGCTAAGTAAGGTCGAATCCCGAGTCTGTGAAGTGTAAGTCAGTCTTGAGTATTTTGAATTTGTCTATGTTTTTTTTTGTTGTTTTGGATCCTGAATAAAAAGCATGCCCTATATCAATAATTTTTCTGTGTAAAACCATTTTGTAGTACTTAGAGGTAGCATTTTGTTTGCATACATTATTGCATCTTTCTTTTGCATAATGCATGATGCATGACTAGAGTAGTACTGATCCATTGACTGCTTTTTGACCCAGAAATAGAATTAACCTTACGTAGATTACGTAAAATTAGGAACACTGTAGTAAATAATAGTGCTGATATAGAATCGGTAGCTGAATCTAACCATCTTTATACTGACAATCTTGTTTCTAGTTCTAACATTCTTGCAGAACCAGGACATATGGAGAATAATAACAGGACGCTGAAGGAACTAGCTACTCCAGATGTGGTGTATCAACCCTGGTGCATCCAATATCCACAACTGGAGCCAGCTCAAACATATGAGTTGAAATCTGGTCTTATACACCTATTGCCCAAATTTCACGGTCTTGCAGGAGAAGACCCTCACAAGCACCTTAAAGAATTCCATGTGGTCTGCTCTACCATGAGGCCGCAGGGGATATCGGAGGACTATATCAAGATGAAAGCATTCCCATTCTCCCTAGATGGGGCAGCAAAGGATTGGCTGTATCTTCAGCCAGCTCTTTTCAACACCTGGGGAGACATGAAGCGTGCATTCCTGGAGAAGTTCTTTCCGGCATCCAGAACTGCGACCATCAGAAAAGAGATATGTGGGATAAGGCAGCATACAGGTGAAATATTACATGAATCTTGGGAGAGGTTTAATAAACTCTGCGCCACCTGTCACATCATCAGATCAGCGAACAAATGCTGATCCAATATTTCTATGAAGGACTATCTCTAATGGACAGGAGTATGATAGATGCAGCTAGTGGTGGAGCTTTGATGGACAAGACACCAAAGAAGAAGAAGGGCACCTGATTTCCAACATGTTTGGTAATACGTAGTTTGGAATCGGAGGGCCGAGTCAATCCCGGATGGCGAATGGTGCAGCTTCAATCGGAGGCTGGAGAATCAGCTGACCGAGTTGACATCATTGGTGAGACAGCTTGCTGTTGGACAACACCAACCCGCCATGGCAGCAAAATTATGTGGCATATGTACTTCCGTGGAGCACCCCACCGATATGTGCCCCACTCTCCAAGAAACCGAAGTGGAATACCAGCCCAGAAAATGTTGGAGCCATAGGTGGATTTCAGGGGAAGCAGCCAGATCAGAATCGGGCGTTTGATAACCAGCAGCATGGGAGACAACCATTTCGGCGGGGGACCGAATCAAGGGCCATATGCAACCCAACAATTCGGATCCGCATCAACACTTATCAGCGGCAAACGGTTATCAACAACCGAAAGAATACCAAAGACCACCTTTTCAAAGAACAACAACAAAGCAGAGAAGGCCTACTCAAGGCAACTCTCCATCTCGAGGACCTAATGAAGCAACTTGCAACCAATAATCTGGAGTTCCAAAGAATTGTGAGCTCAAAGAACATGCATTTCAGGAAAATATGACCGCCACCATCCAAGACCTCAAACGCAAAATTGGTCAGCTAGCTAACACAGTGAGCCAACTTCATCGGCAGGATCTAGCAATCTCCCCTCTCAAAGCATTCCAAACCGAGAGGTAACGCCAGTGTAGTCACTCTCGTAGTGGAAAAGAACTACCTCAACCTACATCTTTGCAGCCGATGCCGAGATCACTAGAAGCCGACTCAGAGCATAATGTCGACCTACAGTCTCGGCCAGAAAAAAGCTGTTCCATTGCCATTTCCATCTCGCCCCACTTCAAAGAAGAAAGCTAGAGTCGGATGACGAGTTGCTTTGAAGATGTTCCGTAAGGTGGAAATCAACATTCCACTCCTTGATGCCATCAAGCAAGTTCTAAATACGCAAAGTTCCTCAAGGAACTCTGTGTGCACATGCGGAAGAAGATAAAAGGAAGTGTGGAGGTTGGAGGTGTGGTGTCGGCCTTAACCAAGAACGAAACTTCCACCACGGGGACAAGCAACACTGCCAAAGAAATGCAGAGATCCTGGAATCTTTTCTGTTCCATGCACCATTGGTGAATGCACTTTTTGCCGATGCCATGCTGGATTTGGGAGCCTCAATCAATGTCATGCGGCATCAATCTACTGTGTCCCCTGAATTTGAGATTTAGAACCAACAGGGATGACCATTCAACTTGCTAACAGGAGTATTGTCCAGCCCCTGGGTGTTCTTGAGGATGTTCTCGTCCAAGTTAATGAGCTAATTTTTCCAGCTGACTTTTATGTTCTTGACATGGAGGATGAGACAGCCGGAAAAGAATCAACTTTAATTGGGAAGACCATTCTTGATGACGGCACGAACAAAGATTGATGTATACTCACAGGACTCTCTCAATGGAATTCGGTGACACTCTGGTGCAATTCAATATTTTCGAAGCTATGAAGCACCCCACCGAAGACCATTCCCTCTTTGGCATTGACCTTATTGAAGAACTGGTTGAAGAATATCTTCAACTAGACAGCTGCAGTGGAAGCATGGAAGATTTTGCTGAAGTTACTGATATTATCAGTTGCTTAGGAATCTATGAAGAAGCCGATAGTAAAGAAGTACATACCCTCTCCAGCTCCGAGGACGAATATGATGACATCGCTGACTTGGAATTCAAAGCCGAATTCTTCAAAACAATGAACCAAGCATGCAATCAGACAAACCCGGAGTGCTCAAAAAGTGAAGAAGCTGAAGTTGCCGATACTAACCAACCCTTAATAGAACAATTGGCAACAATCTTTTCAGCCGCAACCGAGTCGGCCAGAGAAGGCCGAGTCAATGAAGGAGCCATAGTCAACTCGGCCAAAGAAACCAAGGCCGACAAGCCCACCGAGATCATTTTTCGCCAAAGGCAGACTCAACTCACACCGGTGGAAAACACCGATGTTCCATCCAGATCCGACTCCGGAAGGACAACTCGGCCAAGGCCGACTCCACTCCCACGTTGACTGAGCCCATGAAGTCAAGCGGCGGAAGCAATCAAAGGTCGAATCATGTCGGCACACCTGTGCCGAATCAAGACTAAGTCGCCAGTCGGATCCAAATTCAGATATTGACAAATCTCCATTGCCACCACCACCCATAGAATTAAAACCATTGCCGAGTCACTTAAAATACGCCTACTTGGACAAAGAACAGCAACTCCCTGGTTATTATTGCTAGCAATCTCAACCAAGAGCAAGAAGAAAAGTTGTTGGAGGTCCTAAGGCAGCATAAGAAGGCAATAGGGTGGAAACTTTTCGACCTTCCTGGCATAAACCCTCCATCTGCATGCATAAAGTATTAATGGAGGAGGAGATCAAGCCCATAAGGCAGCAGCAAAGAAGACTGAATCCGACACTCCTGGACGTGGTTAAGAAAGAAGTCACAAAGCTCCTTGCAGCGGGATCATCTACCCCATCTCGGATAGCCAATGGGTGAGCCCTGTGCAAGTGGTGCCAAAGAAGTCCGGCTGACTGTCACGAAAAACCAGCAGAATGAGCTGGTACCAACAAGGATTCAGAACAACCGGCGAGTGTGCATTGATTATAGAAGATTAAACCAAGCAACTCGCAAGGATCACTTCCCTCTGCCTTTCATTGATCAAATGCTTGAAAAATTGGCAGGAGATCCCATTCTGTTTTCTTGATGGATTCTCAGGCTACATGCAGATACATATTGCACCTGAAGATCAGCATAAGACGACCTTTACCTGCCCATTTGGTACCTTTGCGTATACACGCATGCCATTCGGCCTGTGCAATGCGCCGAGTATATTCCAACGTTGCATGATGAGTATCTTCTCGGACTTGCTACAGGACTGCATGGAGGTCTTCATGGATGATTTTACCGTATATGCTGACTCATTTGATGCATGCCTGAATAATCTGTCAAGGGTGTTGAAAAGATGCATTGACACAAACCTCGTGCTCAATTTTGAAAAATGTCACTTCATGGTGACTGAAGGAATAGTATTGGGTCATCTGGTATCCAATAGAGGCATCAAGTAGATAAAGCCAAGATAGACATCATATCTTCCCTTCCAAACCCCTCTTCCGTGAGGGAGGTCCGCTCATTTTTAGGACACGCAGGCTTCTACAGAAGATTCATAAAAACTTCAGCAAACTTGCCTTGCCTCTGTCCAAGCTGCTACTGAGGAAGGACGTGGAATTCAACTTTGATCAACACTGTATCGAAGCATTTCAGGAGTTGAAGACTAGACTCACGTCCGCTCCCATTCTCGCAAGCACCAAACTGGGACCTGCCATTCGAATTAATGTGATGCATCCAACTCGGCATTAGGAGCTGTTCTCGGCCAAAGAGCGAGTCGGCCCTCAGTCGGGTAATTGCTTATGCATCACGAACTATGGACTCGGCCCGGGGAATTACACAACAACCGAGAAGGAACTATTGGCAATTGTGTTTGCCCTGGACAAGTTCCGCCCATACCTTCTCGGCACTAGAATAATTGTGTTCTCTGATCATGCGGCCTTGAGATACTTGTTGAAGAAGCTGGATGCCTGCCGAGACTGATTCGGTGGATGCTTCTCCTTCAAGAATTCAACATTGAAATCGAGAGATAAAAGAGGTGCGGAGAACTCTGAGCAGACCACCTAAGCAGAATCCAAAAGAAAGTGAACCGATGCCTATCCGAGATGAATTTCGGATGAGCACCTTCTGCACATAAAAACGTCTTCACCATGGTTTGCTGACATTTGTAATTTTGTGGCAACATCTCGGTTCCCACCAGAGGCATCTCTACTGTACAAGGATAAAACCAAGCGATGCCAAGTACTACATTTGGGATGATCCCTACCTTTGGGAGACTGCGGCAGTGACAAAGTCATCCGCGGGTGCATTCCTCAAGCCGAAGTTCAATTCGGTCCTCCAGTTCTGCCACTCGGCACCTGGAGGCGGCCATTATGGTTCCACTGGGACGGCCAGAAAATACTAGACAGTGGTCTCTACTGGCCAACCATCTTCGAGAGACGCGCATGAATTGTCTCCACCTGCAAGAACTGCCAAAAAGCAGGAATGGCCATGAACAGAAGGCATGAAATGCCCCAACAACCCATCCAATTCTGTGAAATCTTTGATGTTTGGGGAATAGATTTCATGGGACCATTCCGATCTCAATGGCTATTCATACATTCTGCTGGCCGTAGATTATGTATCAAGGTGGGTAGAAGCCATTGCCACCGGAACCAACGATGCTCGAGTAGTAGTGGACTTCACGAAGTCCAACATCTTCACGGTTTGGTGTGCCAAAAGCAATCATAAGTGACCAAGGCAGTCACTTCAGAAACGAGCTATGGCTTCCCTTCTTCAAAAATATGGGTAGTAGCACAGAATTGCTACTGCCTTACCACCCCAAAACCAATGGCCAAGCAGAAGTGTTCAACAGGGAAATCAAGAAAACACTGCAAAAGATGACCAATCCCAGCAGGAAGGACTGGAGCCGCCTCTGAGGATGCTCTCTGGGCACATAGAACCGCATACTGGGACACCTTTTAGGGATGTCTCCCCTGGGATTGTTTTCGCAAAGCCTGTCACCTTCCCTGTGGAACTAGAACACAGAGCATACTTGGGCTGTTAAGCAGTGCAATCTGGCCTATGACCAAGCAGGGGAGCAGAGAAAATTTCAGCTACAAGAGCTAGATGAACTCCGCTTGGAAGCATATGAAAACTCCAGGATCTACAAGCAGAAAATCAGCGATTCCATGACCAGCAGATCCCGAGAAAAGAATTCGAGTTGGCGAGAGAAAGTCCTCCCTGTTTAACTCACGCCTTAAACTCATTGCAGGTAAACCACGTTCTAGATGGGATGGGCCTTTTGTTATCACTAATGTGTTTCCCCATGGTGCAGTACAGCTAAAAGACGAACACAACAACAGCACCTTCCAGGTCAATGGGCACCAAATTAAGCCATTCCATGAAGGCCCAATGTCAATCATTAGGAAATGGAGGACATATCATTGATGGAACCAACAGCTCAGATGACCTCCCCTTGCATTGAGGACAATGCAAATTTTAAGTGTGGGGGTGGGGGATGATCCAGGAATTCCAATTTTTCTCTTTTCATTCCCTTCATCCTGAACTCTGCCAGTTCTAATTCTCTGATAGTTTTAAGTCTGCTAGTCTAAACTACTTGTTATTTCTTTGCGTATTTCATTTTTTCTGGTTTTTCAGAATTTTTCCCTCCTGAACAAGAATTCCAAGTGGATTGTCAATAAC
The DNA here is from genome assembly GCA_025330945.1 of Mucuna pruriens. Taxonomy (NCBI): domain Eukaryota; kingdom Viridiplantae; phylum Streptophyta; class Magnoliopsida; order Fabales; family Fabaceae; genus Mucuna; species Mucuna pruriens. The sequence continues at coordinate 1,419,336 of JAENHJ010000545.1, forward strand.
AAGAATGTCATGAAAAGAGTTTTGAATTGGTTTCTGAAAGTTTGAATAAAGTCAGTGAAAGCATATCTGCAACTTTGACAAGAGAATTCTCTAGCTCAAGAGAATGAAACTTTTGTGTTCTAGGCAGCAATCGACTGAAAAATTGAAAAGAAAAACCTTGAGTCAGAGCTGATACAACCTGTGTGAGATTTTGAGCCTTATAAATATGGATGGCTCGCATCTTGCCATTCTCTTCTTCTTTAGTGTGATTTTTGCATTCATGATAACTGTATATTCTGCATTTTGCCTCAACTCTCTGGATACAACTGTTTTCACATACAGGAATGACATGATCTAGGCCATGTTTCTTATGAGCCCTAAGCCAAATAAAGCCTACCTGAACAAATGTATCTGTTGTTTCCCATTTGAGCCTAACTAACCATTTTTTTTGACAGCTCACTACAAGCCAAGGCCAGAAAAACCATGAATTAACCTCACCCTATGGGAGCAGAGGAGCTTTGGAATTGTTTTGGGAGTAAGTCATGATCAAGTGTGGGGAACTCCAGGAAGCAAAACGTTGTTCAACACTCTCCCAAGCTCAAAGAGCAATAAAGGAATAAAAGCGAAGCGAAAGAAAGAAAAAGAAAAGTGAAAAGCAGCAGCTGAAAATCTGAGCTGAAGCAAATAAAGAAAGAAAGCAGCTGCATAAATGTATTGTATAAGAAAAAGAAAAGAAAATGAGCTGGTGGCAGCAAGAAGGAGAAATTGGCAGCATCCCTGAGTTACCTCAGACTGATTTAAACTCACTCCCCATTGCTCCTCTCTTCCTCATGGGTCCTGGAACCAGTTTTTTTCCATATATTATCCACCCCGTGACCCAGCCTCGCTACAAACCGGAAAGAAGTCCTAGTGATCATAACTGTGTGTTTTTGCAGGTGTAAAAAGAGAGCTCTGTCAAAGCGTGGTAATTTCAGTTCCATGAATGTTGAGTGTAAATACAAGCCCAAGCACGAGAGAAGTAAGGGAGTGCTCTTCCAAATAAAAGCTCTGTCACCCTTGGTTGTCTTCTCTAGATTTGCAGGTCATTAATTTGCCTAGAGCACAGAAGGAGTAATTTCAGACTGAAAGAGCATCTCAAGCTCAGAGTGAATGAGTACCGACTCTGTCTCGGTCAAACTGAAGGAAGCCAAGTGAAAAAATTCTCTTCTATCTTTAAAAACCCCCCTTAAGATTTTCATTTTATTTTGCCCAAGAGTGCAAAAGGGTAAGTGTGGGGGTGTGATGAGTCACAATTTATACATCTTTTAGACACCTAAGAAGGAGGTTTGCAAGACTATTATGTGATTAAGGATGGACTATTAGCTAAGATTCAGTTTATGAGCTCGAATATAGAGAAAATACAAATCTGTGCTAATTCAGACTTCTTAGCTAATAAAAGTATCACTCCTTCTTCCTGCAGGTCGTCGAGTTGACCAAGGTCAACAGAAGTGTCTCAGTAGAGATGAAGTCGTCCGACCAGACCGACTCAATCTCGGCCAAGCAAGAGTCGTCTCGCCGGCCCGTTGACTTGCAGCCCAGAGACCAGAAGAGAGTGGCCCAAATGTATTGACCACATCAGCTATCCAGCTTGGAGGCCACCTCGCCAATTCATCCGCCATGTCACTCCTAGAAATCTGCCATGTCACGTGAAAAGATCTGCATAGGGTAGAATCGGACATTCACTGTAATTCTGTTAGGATTCGTTAGGATTAGCTAATCATAGCTCGTGTATATATAGGAGGAGCTGTGCTTTGTTTAGTCGTCTTTGAATTCACTTTAATTCCACACTCACTATAGCCATTTTCTCGCTCCTGCTCTCTCCATTTTCACGGTGGTGCACGGCCATTTGCATTGGTGCTTCTCTCGATTGAGGAAGTGCAGGTCTAAGACTGGGAAGCTGGGCGTTTACGGAGGGGACCGATCAGACTCACGACGCGACGGTGGAACTGATCTCAACGCTAGGCTACCGGAGGTGAACCACCACCATCAACCTTGGCGATCGTTGAGGAAGATGGAACCATCCGAACTCAGGACCACTGTATTTGTATTCTGATTCTGTTAATCGATTTCATTCTGCATTTCATATCTCTGTTCTCTTCCTCTTCTTTAAATTCACGAATTGAATCGCGATTGCATTTGAGACGTGAACAATGTTAAGCTAAGCCGATTGGAACTGGTTTAACTAATATAGTAGGTAACCATTTGACGATTGTTAATAGGGAACCTAAAATCAGCTCTGAACTTAATCCCTGTCAACTGATGAGGTAGCGATTGCATAAATCCTCGGTATGGCAATGGACGAATATTTGGCGATCGTCATAAGACTACCCAAGGCTGATATGGACTATGAACTGGAGATTGGAACCTGGACTGGACTTAATTAATGGAACTGAATCTGAATACAGTTATATAATAATAATAGATAAGTAGTAATAGTAGTATACATTCACTGCATTCATAGTCTTAGTTATTTTCTGCTTACTTGCATTCAAAACCCCCCGTTTACTGCTTTCTTTATTGCTTTCTGGTTGAGACAGAGGTAGTCCCCTCAGCGTAGCGTCTGTCTGCACTCAGCCGAGACTGCCGGATAGTCTCTGCCGAGACCATCTCTGTTTAGTCTCCGAGTATGACTTCGGCTGCAACCGAGGAGAGTCAACACTTCTCATCTCAGATTCTGCATTGTTTAACTTGACACTAAATCACAATTGAGCACACTGTGTCCTTGAGAAAAATGACCTAGGGTTGACTATACTATAGTTAGCTTTAGTATTTGATAAGCGCGTAAAACGACTGTAAAAACGCCCATCATCAACAAGGTACACACTGGCTGGTACTCAAGCCCTCCAAATTTCAAAAAGTACTTGGCAAGTGAGACAAGGTACACACTGGCTAGTACTCAAGCCTCCAAGTTTCAAAAGGTATTTGACAAGCAGACAAAGGTACACACTGGCTGGTACTCAAGCCCTCCAAATTTCAAAAAGTACTCGGCAGCAGACAAGGTACACACTGGCTGGTACTCAAGCACTCCAAGTTTCAAAAAGGTATTTGGCAGCAGACAAGGTACACACTGGCTGGTACGCAAGCCCTCCAAATTTCAAAAAGTACTTGGCAACAGACAAGGTACACACTGGCTGGTACGCAAGCCCTCCATGTTTCAAAAAGGTATTTGGCAGCAGACAAGGTACACACTGGCTAGTACTCAAGCCCTCCAAATTTCAAAAAGTACTTGGCAGCAGACAAGGTACACACTGGCTGGTACGCAAGCCCTCCAAGTTTCAAAAAGGTATTTGGCAGCAGACAAGGTACACACTGGCTGGTACTCAAGCCCTCCAAATTTCAAAAAGTACTTGGCAGCAGACAAGGTACACATAATTGGCTGGTACGCAACCCTCCAAATTTCAAAAGGTATTTGGCAGCAGACAAGGTACACACTGGCTGGTACTCAAGCCCTCCAAATTTCAAAAGTACTTGGCAGCAGACAAGGTACACACTGGCTGGTACGCAAGCCCTCCAAGTTTCAAAAAAGGTATTTGGCAGCAGACAAGGTACACACTAGCTGGTACGCAAGCCCTCCAAATTTCAAAAAGTACTTGGCAGCAGACAAGGTACACACTGGCTGGTACGCAAGCCCTCCAAGTTTCAAAAAGGTATTTGGCAGCAGACAAGGTACACACTGGCTGGTACTCAAGCCCTCCAAATTTCAAAAAGTACTTGGCAGCAGACAAGGTACACACTGGCTGGTACTCAAGCCCTCCAAGTTTCAAAAAGGTATTTGGCAGCAGACAAGGTACATTATTTGGCTGGTACTCAAGCCCTCCAAATTTCAAAAAGTACTTGGCAGCAGACAAGGTACACACTGGCTGGTACTCAAGCCCTCCAAGTTTCAAAAAGGTATTTGGCAGCAGACAAGGTACACACTGGCTGGTACTCAAGCCCTCCAAATTTCAAAAAGTACTTGGCAGCAGACAAGGTACACATTGGTTGGTACTCAAGCCCTCTAAGTTTCAAAAAGGTATTTGGCAGTAGACAAGGTACACACTGGCTGGTACTCAAGCCCTCTAAATTTCAGAAAGTACTTGGCAGCAGACAAGGTACACACTGGCTGGTACTCAACCCCTCCAAGTTTCAAAAAGGTATTTGGCAGTAGACAAGGTACACACTGGCTGTCACTCAAGCCCTCCAAATTTCAAAAAGTACTTAGCAGCAGACAAGGTACACACTGGCTGGTACTCAAGCCGTCCAAGTTTCAAAAAGGTATTTGGCAGCAGACAAGGTACACACCGTCTGCACGCAAGCCCTCTAAATTTCAAAAAGTACTTGGCAGGAGACAAGGTACACTGGCCGGTACTCAACCCTCCAAGATTCAAAAGGTATTTGGCTGGTCACACTCAAGCCTCCAAATTTCAAAAAGTACTTAGCAACAAGGTACCCTCCAAGATTCAAAAAGTATTTGCACACACCGGCTGGTACTCAAGCCCTCCAAGTTTCAAACAAAACAAGGTACACAAAGCCTCCAAATTTCAAAAAGTACTTGGCACACTGGCTGGTACTCAAGCCCTCCAAATTTCAAAAGTACTTGGCAACAAAACAGACAAGGTACTGTACACACACTGGCCAGTACTCAAGCCCTCAAGTTTCAAAAAATTTCAAAAAGGTATTTGGCAACAGACAAGGTACACAAGGGTTGGTACGCAAGCCTCCAACAAAAGGTACACACGGGCTGGTACTCAAGCCCTCCAAATTTCAAAAGTACTTGGCAGCAGACAAGGTACACACCTGGCTGGTACTCAAGCCCTCCAAGTTTCAAAAAGGTATTTGGCAACAGACAAGGTACACACAAGCCTCCCTCCAAATTTCAAAATGTATTGGCTGGTACTCAAGCCCTCCAAATTTCAAAAAGTACTTGGCAGCAGACAAGGTACACACTGGCTGGTACTCAAGCCCTCCAAGTTTCAAAAAGGTATTTGGCAACAAACAAGGTACACACTGGCTGGGTAAGCCTCCAAATTTCAAAAAACTTTCAAAAGGTATTTGGCCCTCCAAGAAAAGGTATTTGACAGCAGACAAGGTACACACTGGCCGGCTACTCAAGCCTCCAAATTTCAAAAAGTTTGGCAGCAGACAAGGTACACACTGGCTAGTACTCAAGCCTCCAAGTTTCAAAAAAGGTATTTTGGCAGACAAGGTACACACTGGCGGGTACTCAAGCCTCCAAATTTCAAAAAAGTACTTGGCAGCAGACAAGGTACACACTGGCTGGTACTCAAGCCTCCAAGTTTCAAAAATGTATTTGGCAGCAGACAAGGTACACACTGGCTAGTACTCAAGCCCTCCAAATTTCAAAAAGTACTTGGCAGCAGACAAGGTACACACTGGCTGGTACGCAAGCCCTCCAAGTTTCAAAAAGGTATTTGGCAACAGACAAGGTACACACTGGCTGGTACTCAAGCCCTCCAAATTTCAAAAAAGTACTTGGCAGCAGACAAGGTACACATTGGCTGGCACGCAAGCCTCCAAGTTTCAAAAAGGCAACAGACAAGGTACACACTGGCTGGTACTCAAGCCCTCCAAATTTCAAAAAGTACTTGGCAGCAGACAAGGTACACACTGGCTGGTACTCAAGCCCTCCAAGTTTCAAAAGGTATTTGGCAGCAGACAAGGTACACACTGGCTGGTACTCAAGCCCTCCAAATTTCAAAAAGTACTTGGCAGCAGACAAGGTACACACTGGCTGGTAGCCCTCCCTCAAAAAGTTTCAAAAAGGTACCGGACAAACCCCTCCAAGGTCAAAAAGGTATTTGGCAACAGACTGGCTGGTACTCAAGCCTCCAAATTACAAAAAGTACTTAGCAAAAGGTACATTTGGTACTCAAGCCCTCCAAGTTTCAAAAAGGTATTTGGCAAAGAGACAAGGTACACACTGGCTGGTACGCAAGCCCTCCAAATTTCAAAAGTACTTGGCAGCAGACAAGGTACACACTGGCTGGTAGTCAAGCCTCCAAGTTTCAAAAAGGTATTTGGCAACAAACAAGGTACACACTGGCTGGTACTCAAGCCCTCCAAATTTCAAAAGTACTTGGCAGTAGACAAGGTACACACTGGCTGGTACTCAAGCCTTCCAAGTTTCAAAAGGTATTTGGCAGCAGACAAGGTACACACAATCGGCTGGTACTCAAGCCCCTCCAAATTTCAAAAAGTACTTGGCAGCAGATTAAGGTACACACTGGCTGGTACTCAAGCCCTCCAAGTTTCAAAAAGGTATTTGACAGCAGACAAGGTACACACTGGCTGGTACTCAAGCCCTCCAAATTTCAAAAAGTACTTGGCAGCAGACAAGGTACACACTGGCTGGTACTCAAGCCCTCCAAGTTTCAAAAAGGTATTTGGCAGCAGACAAGGTACACACTGGCTGGTAAGCAAGCCCTCCAAATTTCAAAAAGTACTTGGCAGCAGACAAGGTACACACTGGCTGGTACTCAAGCACTCCAAGTTTCAAAAAGGTATTTGGCAGCAGACAAGGTACACACTGGCTGGTACGCAAGCCCTCCAAATTTCAAAAAGTACTTGGTAGCAGACAAGGTACACACTGGCTAGTACTCAAGCCCTCCAAGTTTCAAAAAGGTATTTGACAGCAGACAAGGTACACACTGGCTGGTACTCAAGCCCTCCAAATTTCAAAAAGTACTTGGCAGCAGACAAGGTACACACTGGCTGGTACGCAAGCCCTCCAAGTTTCAAAAATGTATTTGGCAGCAGACAAGGTACACACTGGCTAGTACTCAAGCCCTCCAAATTTCAAAAAGTACTTGGCAGCAGACAAGGTACACACTGGCTGGTACGCAAGCCCTCCAAGTTTCAAAAAGGTATTTGGCAGCAGACAAGGTACACACTGGTTGGTACTCAAGCCTCCAAATTTCAAAAAAGTACTTGGCAACAGACAAGGTACACACTGGCTGGTACTCAAGCCCTCCAAGTTTCAAAAAGGTATTTGGCAACAAACAAGGTACACACGGGCTGGTACTCAAGCCTCCAAATTTCAAAAGTACTTGGCAGCAGACAAGGTACACACTGGCTGGTACTCAAGCCTTCCAAGTTTCAAAAGGTATTTGGCAGCAGACAAGGTACACACTGGCTGGTACTCAAGCCCTCCAAATTTCAAAAAGTACTTGGCAGCAGACAAGGTACACACTGGCTGGTACTCAAGCCCTCCAAGTTTCAAAAAGTTATTTGACAGCATACAAGGTACACACTGGCTGGTACTCAAGCCCTCCAAATTTCAAAAAGTACTTGGCAGCAGACAAGGTACACACTGGCTGGTACTCAAGCCCTCCAAGTTTCAAAAAGGTATTTGGCAGCAGACAAGGTACACACTGGCTGGTAAGAAGGCCCTCAAAATTTCAAAAAGTACTTGGCAGTAGACAAGGTACACACTGGCTAGTACTCAAGCACTCCAAGTTTCAAAAAGGTATTTGGCAGCAGACAAGGTACACACTGGCTGGTACGCAAGCCCTCCAAGTTTCAAAAAGGTATTTGGCAGCAGACAAGGTACACACTGGCTAGTACTCAAGCCCTCCAAATTTCAAAAAGTACTTGGCAGCAGACAAGGTACACACTGGCTGGTACGCAAGCCCTCCAAGTTTCAAAAAAGGTATTTGGCAGCAGACAAGGTACACACTGGCTGGTACGCAAGCCCTCCAAATTTCAAAAAGTACTTGGCAGCAGACAAGGTACACACTGGCTGGTACGCAAGCCCTCCAAGTTTCAAAAAGGTATTTGGCAGCAGACAAGGTACACACTGGCTGGTAAGCAAGCCCTCCAAATTTCAAAAAGTACTTGGCAGCAGACAAGGTACACACTGGCTGGTACGCAAGCCCTCCAAGTTTCAAAAAAGGTATTTGGCAGCAGACAAGGTACACACTGGCTGGTACGCAAGCCCTCCAAATTTCAAAAAGTACTTGGAGAGCAGACAAGGTACACACTGGCTGGTACGCAAGCCTCCAAGTTTCAAAAAGGTATTTGGCAGTAGACAAGGTACACACTGGCTGGTACTCAAGCCCTCCAAATTTCAAAAAGTACTTGGCAGCAGACAAGGTACACACTGGCTGGTACTCAAGCCCTCCAAGTTTCAAAAAGGTATTTGGCAGCAGACAAGGTACACACTGGCTGGTACTCAAGCCCTCCAAATTTCAAAAGTACTTGGCACAGACAAGGTACACACCGGCTGGTACTCAACCCAAATTTCGTTTCAAAAAAAAGGTATTTGGCAGTAGACAAGGTACACACCGTTGGTACTCAAGCCCTCCAAATTTCAAAAAGTACTTAGCAGCAGACAAGGTACACACTGGCTGGTACTCAAGCCCTCCAAGTTTCAAAAAGGTATTTGGCAGCAGACAAGGTACACACTGGCTGGTACGCAAGCCCTCCAAATTTTAAAAAGTACTTGGCAGCAGACAAGGTACACACTGGCTGGTACTCAAGCCCTCCAAGTTTCAAAAAGGTATTTGGCAACAAACAAGGTACACACTGGCTGGTACTCAAGCCCTCCAAATTTCAAAAAGTACTTGGCAGCAGACAAGGTACACACTGGCTGGTACTCAAGCCTTCCAAGTTTCAAAAAGGTATTTGGCAGCAGACAAGGTACACACTGGCTGGTACTCAAGCCCTCCAAATTTCAAAAAGTACTTGGCAGCAGACAAGGTACACACTGGCTGGTACTCAAGCCCTCCAAGTTTCAAAAAGGTATTTGACAGCAGACAAGGTACACACTGGCTGGCCCTCCAAATTTCAAAAAGTACTTGGCAGCAGACAAGGTACACACTGGCTGGTACTCAAGCCCTCCAAGTTTCAGAAAGGTATTTGGCAGCAGACAAGGTACACACTGGCTGGTAAGCAAGCCCTCCAAATTTCAAAAAGTACTTGGTAGCAGACAAGGTACACACTGGCTGGTACGCAAGCCCTCCAAGTTTCAAAAAGGTATTTGGCAGCAGACAAGGTACACACTGGCTGGTACTCAAGCCCTCCAAATTTCAAAAAGTACTTGGCAGTAGACAAGGTACACACTGGCTGGTATGCAAGCCCTCCAAGTTTCAAAAAGGTATTTGGCAGCAGACAAGGTACACACTGGCTGGTACGCAAGCCCTCCAAATTTCAAAAAGTACTTGGTAGTAGACAAGGTAGACACTGGCTGGTACGCAAGCCCTCCAAGTTTCAAAAAGTACTTGGCAGTAGACAAGGTACACTGGCTGGTACGCAAGCCCTCCAAGTTTCAAAAAGGTATTTGGCAGCAGACAAGGTACACACTGGCTGGTACGCAAGTCCTCCAAGTTTCAAAAAGGTATTTGGCAGCAGACAAGGTACACACTGGCTGGTACGCAAGCCCTCCAAATTTCAAAAAGTATTTAGGAGCAGACAAGGTACACACTGGCTGGTACGCAAGCCCTCCAAGTTTCAAAAAGGTATTTGGCAGCAGGCGGGGTACACACTGGTTGGTACCCAGGCCCTCCATATTTTGAAAAGTATTTTTGGGTTGTTATTTTTTATTTTTGTAAGAGTAACGGTCTGTGGGCTTTGGTGGGGCGAATGGGATAAAGGGGGAACTCGTTGTGCATGTAATCTGGCCTGACCATGACTGGGACGCCCACGTGGGTGGTTGAGATGGAGACTCCCTCACGAGGATGGATTTGGGATGGAGATGGCCTACGCGAGGATGGCTGGGATGGAGATGGCCTACGCGAGGATGGCTGAGGTGGAGACGGCCTACGTGGGGCTGACTGAGATGGAGACGGCCTACGCGGGGATGACTGAGATGGAGACGGCCTATGCGAGAGTGGCTGAGTTTGAGACGGCCTACGCGAGGGTGGCTGAGTTGGAGTGGAGGCGGCTTGTGCAGGGCAGACTGAGATTGAGGCGGCCACAGGCTGGCTGGAATGGAGGCGGCTCATGACAAGGCAGGTTGAGACTGAGGCGGCCATAGGCTTGCTGGAATGGAGGCGGCTTGTGCGGGGTTGACCGAGACTGAGATGGCCACATGATTGCTGGAATGGAGGCGACTTGTGCAGCGCAGACTGAAACGGAGGCGGCCACAGGCTGGCTAGAATGGAGGCAGCAAGGTAGACTGAGGCTGAGGCGGCCACAAGCTGGCTGGAATGGAGGCGGCTTGTGCAGGGTAGACTGAGATTGAGGCGGCCACAGGCTGGCTGGAGTGGAGGCGGCTTGTGTAGGGCAGACTGAGATTGAGGCGACCATAGGCTAGCTGGAATGGAGGCGACTTGAGAGTGATTCTGAATTGGGTGAAGTAATGGGCCGAGGGTACTTGGGCCCCCTTTTATTATTTTTTCTCTTTTTCTTTTTGTGTTTTTTTTTTTGTTGAGTGTAGGAGCAAAGGCTTTTATGGGCTCTTCTGGAGATGGCAACATTTGCCGCGTGCGTTTTCCGAGGTCGGGCCGAGGAGATAACGAAGTTCCTCTGGTCGAGACAGAGACAGCATGTGCGAGGATGATCAAGCTTGGGGTGGCCCATGAATTGGTGCTGAGGCCGAAGCGGCTTGCGCGGGGATGGCTTAGACTAAGGGGGCCCAAGGAAGGTTTGGAAATAGAGGTGGCTTGTGCAAGGATGATTGAGATCAAGCGCCCATGGGGGTGACCGAGATGCAGGCAATCAGGTGAGGATGACGGGACAGAGGCGGCCTATGCGTGGTGATTGAGACAGGCGGTCGCAGGGATGACTAGGACTGAGGCGGCCCAAGGAAGGTGTGGAAATAGAGGCGGCTTGCGCAAGGATGACTGAGACTGAGGCGGCCTAAGAAAGGAGGCTTGTGCAAGGATGATTGAGATTGAAGCGACCCATGGGGGTGACTAAGACAGAGGCGGTCTATGCGGGGATGATTGAGACTCAAGCGACCTATGCGGGTGACTGAGACAGAGGTGGTCTGGGCGGGGATGACTAGGACTGAGGCGGCCCAAGGAAGGTGTGGAAATAGAGGCGGCTTGTGCAAGGATGATTGAGACTGAAGCGGCCCAAGGAAGGTGTGGAAATAGAGGCGGCTTACGTGAGGATGACTGAGACTGAGGCAGCCCATGGAAGGGTGCGGAAATAGAGGTGGCCTACGCAAGGATGACTGAGACTGAGGCAGTCCATGGAATGGTGAGGAAACAGAGGCGGCCTGTGCGAGGATGACTGAGACTGAGGCGGTCCATGGAATGGTGAGGAAACAGAGGCGGCCTGTGCGAGAATGACTAAGATGGAGGCGGCCCGTGAGGATGACTGAGTTGGAGACGGCCTACGCGAGGGTGACTGAGATGGAGGCAGCCCGTGGAAGAGTTGCCGAGGCAGAATTGGCTATGCGGAGTCGGCCGAGATGGAGGCGGGTAATTGAGGGATGTTGAGACGGAGACAGCCTATAACGAGTCGGCACAGGCGCGGGTGGGGTTAAATAAGAAGTTGTTGAGACCGAATTGGCCTATGCTGAAGAAGCAAAGCGTTGATATGGCCGCGCTGATTAAGAATGCTCGTTCGACGAATGACGCCAAGAGCTCAGGCCGAAAGGCCTCTAGTGCCAAGACTGCTCCAACTGCCGTCGAGAAGGACTCGGCCCAGGCCGTCGAGAAGCCGGCAACTTTGTCCGACAAGGAGGCGGGTAAGCAGAAAGCCGATGCTATGGCGGCAGAGGAGACGGCTGCCAAAAAAGGAAAGGCCTCTATTCTATTCCTCCTTCTCCGCCTCTGTTTGTCCAACCAAAAGGCAACATGGTCGTAACTTCGAGGCCGGATTTGCCGCTTGGTGGCTTGTCCAGCTACGTGGCCCCTCCCACCATCAGTTCCTTGTGGGGCCCAGGGTTTAATATGCGCAGCCTGTTTCCCACCAACAAGATACCTCAACACGATCGGGGATGATTGGTGTCAGCCGGTGCTGCCAGCTCTATTGACATGATGACTGCCTATATGGCGCGCTCAATTGCCACTTTGGAGACTTGGTGTGGGATGCTGGGTAAGGCTGAGCAGATAATGGCCAAGGAAGCTGTGTCCTAGAAGGAGTTGGAGAAGGCCCAAAAGGCTAGGGCCGAGTCTTTAGCTGAGGTTGAAAGGATGAAGGAGGCTAGTCAGAAAGCCTGTGGGGAGGTTGAAGACACAAGGCCCAACTTGCTGCTTCTCAAGCTGAGTCCTCCTTCTTTGGCGACTGAAGTCGGCGCTTGCTGAATCTCAGTCAAGGGTGGTGGAAGTGGAGTCTATTCTTGCTTCGGATAAAGAGGCTTTGAAGGCTGCAAGCGAAGACGAAGGCGTCCGCCGAGCCGGAGGTGAGCAAGTTGAAAGAAGAAAACGCTGGTCTTGACGGAGGGTGGCTTGTTTGGAAGGGGCCATTGTAGATTAGTACGAGGATGCATTCAACAAGGCCCTTAGACAAATAGCTCTGCTAGCCGCTGATTTCGACCTTAGTCCGTACGACATGATTAAGGAGGTCCAAGATGGGAAACTGGTTTCCCTCTTGGACTCTCCTTAAAACTTGTAACACCTTACTTATTAATGAAAGAGATTTTTCTTTGTGTTTTTTTTTTTTTTTTGATTTTCTGTTAAAAGGCAGAGGGATCTTCTGTTGGTTTAATGGTATCAATTAGGTTGGGGAATGATGGCCTTAGTGTAGACTCGGGGTTTGGGGATGGGGTTTCTGGACTCAATATTTGGGCGTAATGGCTTAATGGGATTAACACTTAAGGGAATGGAGATAATACTAAGGGAAATGATGGCTTCTAGACTCAGTGCTAGGGTATAAAGACTTAATGGAAGGAAATGTAAAGGGAATGGTGGCTTAGTTTTAGCTATCCTTCCGAAGATTGGGTAGCCAAGATAACTTGGGTTATGGACGGGTTAGGGATTTGAACGGTCTATCTCGGCTATTTATCTGGCTTGGAAGTGCTTAAAGGGTGGGTAGCGAGGAAGTCGTCCTTTCGGGATCCGAGAGTTGGTCAAGGGGAGACACTCGATCTTTTGACGTCTGAATACCACTTGGTTTCCCAAGAGCCGAGGGCTACTTGGTCCTCCGATATCAAGGTGTCATTACGCTTTGAGGTAAAGCCGGGTTTGCTTGACTACCGTTTGGGATCTTAAGGGCGAGTCATTCTCTAGAGTTGGGTTAATCAATGTGACTCTATGGGTATGCATAGTTTGAACAAGGGAATGTTGACTTAAGTATGTATGAGTGAATGAGTTGATTGGGAGGTTTAGAGCTGGTTTGGATGATCCTAGACTTTGGATTTGTTGGCCCCCATCTTTGACTTCCATCCCCAATGAAGTCATAGATGGGAAACTTGTGTCCCTTCTTGACTTAGGGTTGAAAAATGTGGCATGAAACCAAATTGACTATCTTGAAGAGACAAGTGACTTGGGGGTCAACATGACTAAGATGGCATGAGACCAAAATGACCACAACAAATTGAAAAAGTTGGCACTAAGCCATGAATGCCTAAGTTAGGACCTGAATGACTAACTTAGGGACAAACCAACTCAGGGTCAAAGTAATCGTGTTGGCATGGAGACTCGACACGAAGTCGATAGAGAGATTCGACACAGAATCGACGGAGAGACTCGACACAGGGTGGTGGGCTCAACATGGAGTCAAAATGGAGACTTGACACGAGGTTGGCAAAGAGACTCGGCATAGAGTCAATATGGAGGACACTTCGACGGCAGAGAGACTCGACTAAGAGTCGGCGAAGAGAGACTCGACACAGAGTCGGTGGAGAGACTCACACGAAGTTAACCCAAGATGGAGTGGGCAAAGGACTTAACATAGAGTTGGTATAGGCTTAGACATGGTGTTGGGAGGTGGGAATAACCATGGGATGCGTGCATGCTATGTGTATGCATTTATGTATGCAAAACTAATTAAGATTTTATTTTTGTAGGAAGACGGACATTTGGGTGCTCGAAATGCATGTCATATGTACGGATTACGGGATGCTTGAATGTCTGAAATGCGTGTGGGTTGCATGGATATGGAATGTCGGATGCATGGCTGTATGGATGTATGGAGGTTTGCCATGGGTTGCTAGATGCATGGATTGCAAGGTATGGGTAATGGCAAGATGTGGAGTTGGATCGAGTACAAGGGGTGTGTGTTTAGCAAGGACAAGTCTTTAGTTTGCTATCCCAAGACTCATGGTGTAGGCAATTGAGCTTCTTTTGTTCCAGCTTTGGTGTCAAAGACATCTTGGGTGTTGTTACCTTGTTATTGTTCGTAAGGCTAGTCAAAGGCTCACTACTTTGAGTGGTCTTCAACTTTCTCATCTCAACTGTAACGCTCCTTTTGTTTTTTTTATTTTTGGCTTATGGAGGAATGGAAAGGATTGTGTTTATGTTGTTCCTGCGGAAGGGTCTACGGGGAGGGGTGATAGTGTTATCCTCATGTATGCAATTTTTGAAGAGTCCATCAACCAACGCCTTTAAGGATAATTTTGGTGTCTCTATAGGCTTCTTCTAGCTAACTTTTCTTAAGGGTTCGCTTCAACTCCCTATGTTGGTGGTCTGCCCCCAGTATTGCATTTTCGCTTAGACTACTCTTTTTAGTCTCAGTGAACTCTTATTTGATTTTTTTTTCTAACTTTTGCCTAGGTTGTTATTTTGAGGTTTCAACCTAGCGAGTTGCTTTTTTCTTTGTCTTTTTTTTTTTATTCCATTTTTCCTTGGGGGAATTGAGCCAATGAGAGTTTTAAGCATAGTAAAGTTTGATGTGGTAGACCATCTTTCCTTCTTGGTTTGGAGGACAGGTAGCCAGGCTAGATGCTTGAGGCTTTATAGATTATCCTTATTATCCTTGCCGGTTTGATTGATGGAATAATCAAAATTTGAACATGAGATATTAGTGCCAGGGATGAATTTTATTTTATTGGTATTTTTGACTTGGTTTAAGCGTGGGAAGAAAAAGGGAATCATGAAGAGTCAAAGTATACTTCATTAATTATTCAAAGAAAGAGCATTACAGTCAATTTGAAAAAGAATTAGGGACTACGAAATAGCGAACTTTTCTTATTGGATCATAGTTTTTGGGATAGGGGGATTGAACAAGTTTCAACGAGACTGTGGTCACAAGGGCATGCTGAAGCAAGTGCGACAGAAGTTCGGTATATGACATTGGTAAAAGTGTTAGAACCCTAGGGTTCTTTTTTTTTCCATGAAATGTTATATTGCACGGTTGGGATAGGGATGGTCGGAGGTAAGGGGTGTGGTGTTTGGTGTTGGGCTTGGTAGGGGCTTTGACGCCATCTCTGGTTTTGTGATCTTGTGATGGTGTGGCAGAAATGATTTGAGATGTCCTTGGTTTTGCATGTACTTCAGCATTTCCAGGATTTGACCTATTTATGCCTTTAATTGGCTAACATCATTTTTTAGCACTTCTTTTTGTTTTGCTAGATCCCCTTATAGTTGTCTCCATCCGTTTTGCCTTGGGAAGCACCCTGTAAAGCTTTTTGAAACTTGATCCTTGCCTTGTTATTGGTCTTGGTAGCTAGTCGGGTGGGGAATGAAATGTAAATGTGATGAAATGCAACACCTAATCTTAAATGCATGGTGGAGATGAATGTGGAATATGATGCATGTTATTTTGCTTTTTATTTTTTTTATTTTTTACCAAGGTTAGAATTGAAGTGAAAATGTGATGAGCCATCTATGGAAATGTCGTGGGGGTAGAACAAAATTGGGGAGATGGAAGAGAGCCATCTTAAATAAGAGAATGACACGGGACTGGATGCGACTTGGAATCGACGCTAGGGTAGGATTTCAGTTGGATAAATGGGAATGGCTTAGAGTTGGATTCGGATTGGAATTGACATAGGGGCCAAGATGAAATAGGTTAAATGGGGATGACACGGAGACGAGCTCGGATTGACACAGGGTGTACTAGTTGACTCGGGCTCAAGTGTACTAGCCGACTTAGGCTCGGGTAGGCTGGGGTTTATGGGTCGATGCAAGTTGAGGTTTACTTGGCTGGCTCATACTAGGGTTTACTTGGCCTGCTCGGACTAAGGTTTACTTGGCTGACTCGGACTAGGGTTTACTTGGCCGACTCGGACTAGGGTTTACTTGGCCGACTCAAACTAGGGTTTGGTTGGCTGGCTCAGACTAGAGTTTGATTGGCTGACTCGGACTAGGATTTTCTTGGCCGACTCGGACTAGGATTTGCTTGGTTGGCTTGGACTAGGGTTTGCTTGGTTGGCTCGGACCAAGGTTTAGTTGGCCGGCTCGGACCAGGGTTTAGTTGGTCGGCTCGGACCAGGGTTTAGTTGGTCGGCTCGGACCAGGGTTTAGTTGGCCGGCTCGGACTAGGGTTTGATTAGGTGGCTCGGACTAAGGTTTGATTGGCCGGCTCGGACTAAGGTTTAGTTGGCTGGCTCGGACTAAGGTTTAGTTAGCCGGCTCGGACCAGGGTTTGATTGGCCGGCTCGGACTAGGGTTTAGTTGGCCGGCTCGGACTAGGGTTTAGTTGGTCAGCTCGGACCAGGGTTTAGTTGGCCGGCTCGGACCAGGGTTTAGTTGGCCGGCTCGGACCAGGGTTTGGTTGGCCGACTCAGACCAGGGTTTGATTGGTTGACTCAGACCAGGGTTTGATTGGTTGACTCAGACCAGGGTTTAGTTAGCCGACTCGAACTAGGGTTTAGTTGGCCGGCTCATACTAAGGTTTAGTTGGTCGGCTCATACTAGGGTTTAGTTGGTTGGCTCATACTAGGGGTTTAGTTGGTGGCTCAGACTAGGGTTTGATTGGCTGGCTCAGACTAGGGTTTAGTTAGCGGCTCGAACTTAGGGTTTAGTTGGCCGGCTCATACTAAGGTTTAGTTGGCCGGCTCATACTAAGTTTTAGTTGGCCGGCTCATACTAAGGTTTAGTTGGCCGGCTCATACTAAGGTTTAGTTGGCCGGCTCATACTAAGGTTTGGTTGGCCGGCTCATACTAGGGTTTGATTGGTTGGCTCGAACTAGGGTTTGATTGGTTGGCTCGGACTAGGGTTTGATTGGTTGGCTCGGACTAGAGTTTGATTGGTAGGCTCGGACTAGGGTTTGTTGGCTGACTCGGACTAGGGTTTGTTTGGTAGACTCAGTTTAAGGTTTGTTTGGTAGACTCGGTTTAAGGTTTGTTTGGTAGACTCGGTTTAAGGTTTGCTTGGTAGACTCGGTTTAAGGTTTGCTTGGTAGACTCGGTTTAAGGTTTGCTTGGTAGACTCGGTTTAAGGTTTGCTTGGTAGACTCGGTTTAAGGTTTGCTTGGTAGACTCGGTTTAAGGTTTGCTTGGTAGACTCGGTTTAAGGTTTGCTTGGTAGACTCGGGTTAAGGTTTGCTTGGTAGACTCGGGTTAAGGTTTGCTTGGTAGACTCGGTTTAAGGTTTGCTTGGTAGACTCTGGTTAAGGTTTGCTTGGTAGACTCGGGTTAAGGTTTACTTGGTAGACTCGGGTTAAGGTTTGCTTGGTAGACTCGGGTTATGGTTTGCTTGGTAGACTCTGGTTAAGGTTTACTTGGTAGACTCTGGTTAAGGTTTACTTGGTAGACTCTGGTTAAGGTTTATCCAATAAGTTTCTAGAAGGATCCCCCAAGGTTCTCACCATTTGGATTTCTAAACTTCCTCACCATTAGGCTCCTGGATCTATGGACTCCCCAAGGTTTCCAATATAAACAGGACCAGTTTCCCAGTGTGTGCTGGCTCCCTCAAGTCATCAGCCCCAGGTGGAACTATCACGGTCACCGGTACAGAGAAATCTCCAGTATGGGTACCGCTACACGCTCCGCACTCCTTAACTCTCAGGTCCGGGAATAGGACTGCGCTCGTGGGTAAATATACACTCATCATGACAACCCTCATAGAGGGGTGCCCCCGTGTGATCCCCACAGTATAATAGCAAGATATTGTGGTCTACCCTATAATTTTATATAAGCAGTATACAGACATCAAATTCAAATTACAACACATGCACCAATTAACAAAGACCAATGGAAACACAGGACCCAACCTTAGAGTTTTGCCCCCACAACCTTAATTCTCGTGCAAAATATATTTCAAGTAATGACAATTTTATATATTTTTCTAGAAATTTTTGTTTTTCTTTCAAAAATCATATTTGAGGTATAATTAAACATTCAATATAAGCATTTCTTAAGAAAATTAAAAAAAATAAAATAAAATTGAACCTTAAAACTGACCTGACAGGGCTCAACTCTCAATAAAACAGGGTCCCCAATGGAGTTGCCATCTGTCACAACCTAAAATTGTGACGGTAAGCTGGGTGGGCCGAGACCAGGTCGGCCACAAAAGGAGTCGCCACCGGCGTTTTGGTTTAGGGAACGCCAGGAAACCTAACGGAAAGGCTGGTCTTGAATCAGAAATATGGGTTCGGGAGTTGGTTACACGCTAGGGGCATAGGGGCCCCCAGCATGCCTATCACTTGATAGTTACCCTTGGCTAGCTATATGGAGAGAGGGACGATGCTTGTATTTGGATTGTATTTTTGGTCTAAGTCTAGGAAAGGAGGAGGTTCAAGTAAGGTGTTCTGGGATTTTGGGGTTTAAGATTTGAGAAATTTGGGATTTGACTTGATAGAGGTGTGCCCTCTAGGCCTACGTACCTCGGCTTCAGAGGGTTCAAAGTCTACGTAGTTCTGGGTGGGGATGTTGCTAGAAAGGGTGAGATTTGGGAGAGGTTTGAGAGATTTGGGAGGCTTGGGAGAGGTTTGAGAGATTTGGCTTAGAGTTTCTGCCCGGAAAAATTGCCCCCCCTCCTCTTCATTTTGAGGCTTTTTATAGGCTTGGGATTGGGCTGGTGGTGGCCCCCATATCCCTTGATTCTCTCCTGGTAGGTGCTAAGTCAGTTGCAACTACCTTCCAAGATATTATTTTATATGAGTCAAGGTGGGTCCCGGGAAGACTCAGTCTTGGGAAGACTCAGTCCCGGACAGTTTTGGGGTACAACACTTTTGCTCATCATCACCTACAAAATGACATTTAATCCAAACACAAATAATACAACAGAAAAGAGTGAGAAATATACCTCACTCAATCTCATGAATGAGCACAATGTAAGTAACACAACTACACAATAAATATAACAAAATAGAACTTTGTTGGTCATCCCACACTAGCATGATGCCCTTTAGTAGCACATCAAGTACTATTTGACTTACATCGTCTGTCTTGGCCCATGGGATAAATCACGACTATTGGGATTTTCGTATTGGGTAGGCTTCACGAGGTCCAGTGACCTTACCATTTAGATTCTTGTCTACTTCCTTACACATCTATTTCATTAACTGATGCATGAAATGCGGTTCAATTTAATCATTATTTCAATTTCAACATTGGATCATTCTTGCCCCTTATAAGTTAGGCACCTCATCCCAAAATCCATCACATTTAAGTGAGCACTATTCATACCTCTCGCAGGCTAGGCTACTCAATAGAAAAATGTCCCCTAGGCCCATCCTTGTCTCTCACAAACAAGGTCACCCTTTGAAGGACATTTATCTTTATTACTCATTTCTATGACGCATATCATAGTTCTCAATTATATAACTCAACAATGACATTTTAACAAAAAGTACATGCATATTTCATACAATAACATAATTTAACTTATAGCAGTAAATTTCAATTACATTACAACATAAAAACTCATAAGGCACAAGTAGGGTAGTACGGGCACACTCCCATTAACATGGTTGTGCATAGTCAACGTGACCATGCACGGGTGTGCATAGTTTGCACGAAAGTGTGCACAATCTGCACGGGCTATTCTTCATGAGCACGACCGTGCTCAACAACCTGCCGTTTGAATTTCTGAAGTTTTGCCTAGAATTTTCTAGATTTTTGCCTAGAATTTTGAATTTTAACATGAAAACCTATATATTTCTATGTTTTGCATACATACAAACAATTCCACAACTAATTTTCACAAAAAAAAAAAAAAACAACCTAATCCATGGAACTCAACCTCCCCTATAGAGACTACTGAGAACATACAAATTATAATTGTATAATTAACAATAACTAATTAAAAAGAAAATTTTCTAATCTAGTGAGTTCAATCTTTCCTTCAAATAACCCAAAATATACAATTTTTAGGGGTCCTGAGGACAACTTCTTTTACCCACAGTTATACCCTTACCCCTAAGCAAGATTTCTCACTCTCCTTACATGGAATGTTGACTCCCAAGCAAGGTGCTCGCTCCTTAGGATCGTTCCTCCTTCTCCTCATATGTCCTCTCTAGGGGTTTTCTTTCTTAACTATCTATAGAGAAAAACCATTAACTTTTGAGCAAATGACTTCTAACATAGAGAGTTCAATAAGTCGTTCCTTTATAAAGTGACGAAATAGGCTTTGCTTTTCACTACTGGACCTGCGAGTTTACACGGGCATGCTTACTCTACCAAATTAGGTGCATGGTCGTGCTCAACTGGTTTGTGTGATCTACTCATAACTTGGGATTTAAAGACCCTCTTTGTTATTTTTTACTTACCAGAAACCTTATTATTAGCCTAATACTTATTTTCCTCAATATATCTTGTTAATAAGTGACAAAATAGCCTTTTTAAACATATACATATTTAAATAAATAAAATTAAAAATACTATATAATACATGCAATGAAAAACCAAGGTGTTACAACTCCCCCTCCTTATAAGAATTCTTGTCCCTAAAAATTTACCTAATGCAAACATTTTAGGATACGAAGATCTCATTTGGCTCTCTAACTCCCATTTCCCCTTGCCACACAACCTTAACCAAGGGAATCTCTTTACCTCTTAGCTACTTGATCCTATGGTCCTTAATACTCACAAGTAACACCTTATAAGACATATTATCCTATTCTTGTACGTTGTCTAACTCAATCATATGTGAAGGATCAAAAACATATATATGAAGCTAGGAAACATGGAAAGTGTTGTGAAAATTTGCAAGAATAAGGGGTAAGGCTACTTGGTAGGAAACTTCATGGACTCCTTTTATGATTTGGTAAGGATCGATAAAACATGGAGAAAGCTTAAGAGATTTCAACGCCCTGCCAACCTTAGTTCATGGGGTGACTTTCAAGAACACATGGTTCCCTTCTTTGAACTCGAGATCCTTATGTCTCTTATCATGGTAGCTATTCTACCTACTCTATGCCACTCTCATCTTCTCCTAAATCAACTTGACCTTCTCGGAAGTCTGTTGAACTACCTTAGATCCTAACATTAGGCTTTCTCTTGACTCAAACCAAACACAATAAAGTCCTAATCATTCAATTGTAAAGGAGATCCTCTAAAGATTGGATGGTTTGCTTAGTCTTATTGTTCATTTTTGGATGATAGGCTGAACTCAGACTAAGTTTGGTTCCTAAGACTGGGTGAAAACTACCCCAAAAATCTATAGGTAAACATGGGGTCTCTATTTAACACTATACTAGAGGGTATACCATGTAATCTAACTATCTTACTAATGTACAACCTAGTTAGTTTCTTTAAACTATACCTCACATTGACTAGGATAAAATGAGTAGATTTAGTTAACCTTTCCACTATAACATAGATAGGAATCCATGTTCTTTTGGGTTTTAGGAAAACCCAACATGAAATCCATAGAGACGTTATCCCACTTCCACTTAGGGATATGTAAAGGTTACAATAACCATATGAAGGAAAAAATAATACACAAGAAGGGGGTGGGGTTGAATTGTGTGTGTGTGATTTTTAAAGCTTTTTGAAAAATTTAAGGATTTAAAAACATAGTTTGATGTGGTTATCCAAAGGGAGTGTCCAAACTAGTCGTCCAAACGTGTACAGAAATAAAAGAGTGTAGGGTAAGAAAGAAAAACACACAAACATTATATCGGTTCACTCTTTCAACAAAGCTATGTCTAGTCCCTTCAACACTAACGAAGGAATTTCACTAAGTCTATCTAACTAATAAAAAAATATTATATACCTCTCCAGGTATTACAACCCTCATAATCGACTTGATTACAAGAAAACCAAGTACCCTCTACCTCTCTAGGTATTCCAACCTTTGTAATATACCTGATTAAAAGAAGTCCAAGTATTTTTTGACACTTAGCCTCTTTTAGCTATCACACTAACTCAGTAGAGTTTTTACATAAGAATAACTCATACAATTAGCATTTACAATACAAAGCATATACTTTACTTTCCTTCGCAAAGAAAGTTTTACAAGACAACAATCCAAAGCGTAAGAGAGTGTTTTTTCTTTCTTGATAGAATGCGTTGTAGTTCATCTTTTTTTTAGCTAGATAGAGATTCCTTTATATAACATGTGAAAATTTGAACCTTGCTTTTTGCATGAGGAGTGGTTGGATCTCTATTAAATGTTACTTGATTGCTTCTTATAATACTTCTGCAAAATCTCCATTTTTTCTGAAGACAGAGAAACTTGTGTTATTAAAAAGCTATTTTTCTTTGAATTCTACATGTTGCTTACTATTGATGAATGAGGAAGCTTCTGTTGGTTCCTTCTGAATGGAATCATAATTTGGGCTTCATTTTATCATACTTGACTTATATTATAAATCTTTGTTGTTGTCCTCTATCAATCTGAAAACTTAACATGTTCTCAAATAGTATATTAGGTAGACATTTGAAAGTTGGATCTACATAATCAGCTCTTTATATGAGTGAAAGAGTTCACGAGACAAGATAAGCAAGATTAACAACATTTTACACTTTTATGAGAGATTATTCCTGATTGGAACATTGCAGTCATTCCATTTTTTTGACGATCTCTTCTTTGGACAGTAGGAGCGTCTTAGGACGCTGAGTTCACTTAAGGATGGTGAAATCATTATTGGACGTCACACTTCTTCTATGGATGTTGGATGAATTCTTTAGACATTGAGCTCTTGTATTGGACAATGAATCGTTCTTTGGATGGTAAGTCTCCTTTTTGGATGGTGAGTCCCTCTTTGGATGATCGCCACATTTTTGGATATTGATCTCTTTTATGGACCCTTGACTACTTCTTTGGATGTTGAGTCCTTCCTTGGACGTTGAGTCCCTTTTTGGACGATAAGCCCCTTTTGGACAGTGAGTCCTTCTTTGGACAATCATCACGTCTATGAACGCTGAGCTCTTCTATGGACACTAGGAGTATCCTTTGGAGGCTGAGTGAATCTATGGATGACAAGCTCCTTATTAATGCAGTAGATGAACTTCTATTTTAAAATAAATTTCCCTTAAATAGATGTGTTTCAACCTTTAAATCTAATAACCTACCTTTCTTCTAAAATCTAGAGAATAGTGGTTAATTATAATACATTGTCCATTTTCATAATGTTTGTTATCATCAAAACACTTAGATTACTTTGGACACATAGACTTATGTTCCAATAATTCCCCCTTTTTGATGATGACAAACATTATGTTAAGTAGAAAGATGATTTATGGATATAACATTTAAAGCACGTGATATATTTTATTAGCTCCACCTAAGCTAATGAACGGTTAAGAGAAATATATTTTAAGTACTTAAGAGCATAAGGGTTTAATACATAGATCAGAGGAAAAGGATTAGAAAATACATATATGATATATCATATTATATCAGAGTGTATGCCAGATATATCAAGGCATTCATATAAAATGATCAGAGTATATATCATCATATATTAGAAAAATGCATATTCTTATGTATTAGAAAAATGCAGACTCTTTCTCCTTTACATAGTTCTCCCTTTTTTTGTTATCAACAAAAAGGATTGGAAGAATAACCATCATAACCATTAAAAAATAAGAAAGGAAATTTTAAGGGTTTGGAAAAGGTAGTGGTTACTTGTATGGTGAGGTAGGAGATTCAAGAGGGTGAAAATAGGCTTGGAAGATGGTTTCCCAAGGGTGAGGTGTTGTGGGTTCAAGTTGTGAGTAAGTGGCTAGAAGAGGGTATAAGGATGAAGGTACTGGTTTGAAGGTGTAGATAGGTAATGTGTAATCTATTCTTGGTGGATAAGTTTTTAGGCTTGAGTTGTTGAAAGAAAAGGACTGGTCATTCCTTTTTGAGGATGGTGATAGGATCAGGGGAGTCCATAAGCTTATAGATGATGGGGTCATTCAAAGGTGTTTGGACGATGATTTGTGTCAAGTTGTCCAAAAAGGTGGGGACGATGACTTGAATGGGTGAAGATAGGCTAGGTTTAGAAATGACCAATGTGGTATGGACAATGGTTTGTAATGGTGAAGGGGGATTATGGTGAATAGGTGAAAGAATAGAGGATTTTGCAGAGATAGAGAGCAAGAGATTCAAAATTTTCTAAAGAGGGAAAATTTAAAGACTTTGTAAATAAAACATTTTTAGAAACCCTTATTAAAATTGTAATGGTAAAAAGAGAATTTAATGGTAAAAAGATATTGACATTTGTAATTTACAAAGGTTAAAAATGATAAATAAAATGTATTGACTCAGCTTATAAAAGATGCAAGTATGCGATGGACGAACAAATTTTATGAATAAACATAGTATGAACATAGTATGGATGTACAAGCTATGGACGCCTAAGTCATATGATTTTAAACTAAAATCCAGAATAAAAGTCATACCAAGACGATTCTTGATATGGACGAACTTATCTTCAAGAAAGGGTTTTGTAAAGATATCACCCAACAAATTTTCAGTACTAATGAATTTTAATTCTAAAATCTCTTTTTGAACACAATCCCTAATGAAAAGATGTTTAATTTCTATATGCTTAGCACAAGAATGCAAAATGAGATTCTTAGATAAATTAATTATAGCAATATTATCACAGAAAAGTGGGATGTTACTCTCGAAAATGTCATAATCCTTCAATTGATGCTTGATCCATAGAAGTTGTGAGCAATATTGAGTTGTTGAGATATATTTTGCTTCTTCCATGAAGAGTGCTATAGTACCTTGTCTCTTACTAGACCAAGATACTCGATTGGGTCTAATGAAGTGACATCCTTCATTGATGCCTTTTCTTTCTATTCTATCTCTTGTAAAATTAGCATCACAATAACCTTTCAATCTATACTGATCATATTTCTTATAGCATAGACCAAGATTTGTAGTATCTTTTAGGTATCTAAAAATACTTTTAACAATTGTAAGATATGATTTGCATACACCAAATTGAAATCAAGCACACAAACATACACTAGGCATGATATTTATCCTAGAAGCAGTTAAATAGAGTATAGAGCCAATCATGCCTCTATGTGTTTGATCTGCCCTTTTATCTGTCTCATCCAGACTTAAGATTAATGTTGGGTGCATTGTAGTTGACATTACTTTACAATTTTCAATATTGAATTTCTTGAGTAACTCCTTGACATATTATGTCTGATAGATATAAATTCCATCTCACTACTTACTTAATTTGCAATCCAAGAAAGAATTTTAACATTCTCTCATCATGCTCATAATTCTTTGTGCATTAACTTAGAAAATTCTCTATAAAGAGAGTCATTACTAGCACAAAAAATTATGTCATCCACATAAATTTGCACAATTATAAAATATGAATTATAATTCTTGCGAAATAGAGTGGTGTCTACTTTTTTCTCTTTTTATCCATTTGTCATAAGAAATGAACTCACTTTGTCATACCAAGCACAAGGTGCTTGCTTGAGTCCATAGTGTATTTTTCAATTTAAAAACATGATTTGGAAAAATATCACTCTCAAAATCAGGTGGTTGTTTCACAAAAACTTCTTTATTTATTATACCATTTAGAAAAGAGCTTTTGAGATCCATTTGATGTAATCTCATATTGGGGTCAGTTGTAAATTATAGCAAAATATGAATGGCTTCTAGTCTAGCTATAGGAGTAGAAATTTTAGTGAAGTCTATTCCCTCCTGCTACTAACCTTGCTTTATTATACATAACCTTATCATTTTCGTTCAATTTGTTTCTAAATATCCACTTTGTTACAACAATGGATTTGTCTTTTTGGTGCTGAGACTAACTTCCATACGTCATTCTTGTGGAACTGACCTAGTTCCTTTTGCATAACAAGTATCCATCCATTGTCCAATAGAGCCTCCTCTACGTTCTTGAGTTCAAGTTTTGATAGTAGACTCTATATGCTTTGGACGTTGTTAAGTATCTAATGAATGTTCCCATATCATATTTAGGATCAAACTTACCCAAGTTTTTCTTAGTAATTAAAATAAAACAATCAAAATCTGAAATGGTGGAAATAAGAAATGTTGGGTTGTCTATCCTTCCACAATTCATAAGGAGTCTTTTTCAAAATGGATCTTTTATATATTCTGTTTTTGCAAATAATAGGTTATATTAACAACTTCTGCCTAGAAGTATTTACGACAGTTAAAATCATTCAACATTATTATGGTCATCTCTTGAAGAGATCTATTTTTCCTTTCAACAACACCATTCTATTAAGTTCTTGGATAGGAAAAATTATGATGAATTCCATGTGCTTCATATAACTATTGAAAGTTTTTATTTTCAAATTCTCCCCTATGATCACTTTTGATAGAGGCAATATTAAAACCTTTTTCATTTTGAATACATTTGTAGAATACATAGAAGACCTAAAAATACTCATCCTTGTGGGCAAGGAACATAACCCATGGCCATCTAGAATAGTCATCGACTACTACCAGTCTTCCACCTAATGAGGTAGTTTTGGTAGGCCAAAACAAATCAATATGTAAGTTTCAAAGGTCTAGAAGTGGAAACAATGGTTTTAGACTCAAAAGATCCTTTGATTTATTTCATTTCTGATAGATATCACATAGCAAATCGGCTTTGTACACAAGGCTTGGTAGACCTCTCATGAGGTTATGCTTTTTCAGCTTCAATATAAGTCTTTAGCTTGCATGACCAAGTTTCTTGTGCCATGTCCAATGATCATCATTTATGCTCACCAAACATGTTATCTTTTGATTGGTCACGTTTGTTAAATCAATCTTATATATTGTTCTATCTCTTAGTAGAAAAAGTTATAGAACCTTTTAGTCCTTAACTATGCATTATCCCTTGTTAAAGGAAACATCATACCCATTGTCACACAATTGACTTATACTTAGTAGATTGTGTTTTAATCCTTTAACATATAAAACATTGTCTATGGATGGGAAGGGATGCTTACCAATCCTTCCTATGCCAACTATCTTATCTTTTTTATTACCTCTAAAGGTAACTCATCCTCCTTTCTTTGGCCTGAGGTCTTGGAACATATACTCTTCTACCCTCATGTGACATGAGCACCCACTGTCCAGGTATCATGACAAGGGTTTCCTCCCTTCTATTAAACACATCTACAATAGGAATAATCATGGATTTAGGTACCCATATTGTCTTAGGCCTTTTTGATTAGTCCTTGAAGATTTGGACAATTTTTGGATGTTTTCTGCAATTATAGGATCTGTGTCCAAACTTTTTATAATTTGAACAATGAATATTTGGTTTTCCTTTTTATTTCCTTTTCCTTTTCAAAACCTAAGCCAGATTTTTCATGTGGGCTTCTGTTGTATTTTAGCAACTTGTTTAAATTTTTTGTACCGTTGACAAATTTGGCTAGACTTTGTCTAAGGTCAATTACTTCTTATTGAAGTTCAGTTACTTTAGAAGTGTTGACTTTAGATAAGTCATTGATTTGTTCTTCTTTCAACTTTTCATTTTCTATCTTAAGGATACTATTTTCTTTTTTCAAGGATTCAAAATCTTTGGTTAGTTTCAAAAATTTTCTTTTTAGTCCTTTGTATCTGAGAGAAAATGTTGAGGAATTTGAAAGAAGTTCTTGATAGGATATTTGTAAATATTATAAGTTATTGAAGTTTACCCTTTCATCATCCTTATCTTCAGATGTTGTGTTTGCCATCAAGCATAAGTTGACTTCTTTGTCTTCATCTTCTAAGAATGACAGGTCAAGATCTTTCCAAGTAATCATGAGGCTTTTCTTCTTTTTGATGAATAACTTCTTCTCCTCCTTCTTTTCCTTTTTTTTTCAAGGTTTGGACATTCAGATTTGAAGTGGCCCAATTTCTTACATTCATAACATACCACCTACGTCTAGTCTTTTTCATTTCCTTGGTGTACTTCCTGAAGTTATTCTTCCATCTTGATCATTTCTTGTGCTTCCATATAGATTAGATCTTCCTTGAAATGAAGGAGAGTTCATCCTCATCAGAACAATATTCATCTGATGTGTTTCCACATGATTCCTTTGCCTTAAAGGCTTTGGATGCTGAGCCTTTAGGAGCCTTCTAAGCTTTGAAAGCTATGGACTTTCCTTTTTGTTTCCCCTCATATTCGTTTAGCTCTATCTCGTGAACTTTGAGTGTACCTAGAAGTTCTTCCACCATAAGCTTCTTAAGGTCTTCGGACGCTCTTAAGGCTGTGACCTATGGTCTCCATCTTCTAGGCAAACTTCTCAAATTTTTTGTTATGTGATCGTAATTATCATAAGTTTTACCTAGTGATCTAAGATTATTAACATTTGGAATCTTCCAAATATTAGATAAATAGTTTCATTCACTTCCATTTAAAAAAAAATTCATATTTGTGTACTAGCTTGCTAATTTTATAGTCTCTTACCTAAGGCGTACCTTCATAAGCTAGAGCAAAACTACGACATTTCTTTGGACGACTTACAACTGTTGTGGACTTTCTCATATTATGATTCTATTAATGTACACATGAGAAAGTTTCTAGTGTTTGAGTTTATAAGGTACTTTGTCTTTTGTTCTTTGTTCCACGAAGATCTTGGATTCTTTGCTTGTTCTTTGTTGGTAGAGATATAATTGTCATTTTTAACTATGTCCCACATGTCAAGTGACATGCATCAAAGAATGTTGTCATTCTTTATTTCCAATAGTCGAAGTTTTGGTCTTTAAATAAAGAAGGTATGTTCACTACATGTCCTTCGGTTTCCATAGCTTTCAGGATCATTTCCCCTACATTATTAAATGCTCTAGCTCTAGAGGATGAGCTCTTATACCAATTAAAGGAAAGTATAGCATACAAGAAGGGGGTTGAATTATGTGTGTGATTTTTGAAAGTTTTTCACAAAACTAAATGACTTAAAAATACAATTTGATATGGTTGTCCAAAGGGAGCGTCCAAACCAGTCGTCCAAAGGTGTGCAAAAATAAAAAGTGCAGAGAGAAAAATACATAGAAATTATACTGGTTCACTCTTTCAACAGAGTTACATCCAATCCTTTCAACATGAAGGAATTTCACTAAGTCTACTTGACTTAAAAATAAGTATTCTCTACTTCTCCAGGTATTACAACCCTTGTAATCTACCTTATTATAAGAAAACCAAGTATTATTTACCTTTCCAACTATTGTAACCTTTGTAATTCACCTAATTACAAGAAACCCAAGTATTCTTTGACACTTAGCATCTTTACGCTATAACACTAACTTAGTAGAGCTTTTACAAAAGAGCAACTCAAATAGTGAGTATTTGCAATACAAAGCATAGACTTTACTTTGCTTTGCAAAGAAATTTTTACAAGACATTTGTCTAAAGCGTAAGAAAGTGGTTTTTCTTTCTTTATAGAATGCATTGTAGTTCAGCTTTTTTTTAGCTTAATAGATCCCTTTATATAGCACGTGAAAATTTGAACATTGTTTTTTGCATGAAAAGTGGTTGGATCATTAAATGTTACTTGATTGTTTCTTACAATACTTTTGTAGAGACTCCACTTTTTCTAAAGACACAGAAAGGTTGTGTAAGGAAAAGCTACTTTTTCTCTGAATTCTACGTGTTGTCTATTGTTGATGAGTGAGGAAGCTTCTGTTGGTTTCTTTTGAGTGAAATAATAAGTTGAGCTTCCTTTTATAATACTTGACTTGTATTATAAAATTTTTGTTGTTATTCTTTGTCAATTTGAAAGTTTAACACGTTTTCAAACAATATATTAGGTAGACATTTGAACATTGGATCTAGATAAGAAGCTATTTATGCAAATGAAAGAGTTCACGAGACAAGATAAGCAAGATAAACAACACTTCATACTTTTACGAGAAATTCTTCCTAATTGGAGCAATGCAGTCATTCCACATTTTGGAGGATCTCTTCTTTGGACGGCAGGAATGTCTTAGGACACTAAATTCACACAAGGATAGTGAGCTCATCATTGGACGTTGCACTTCTTCTAAGATGTTGAGTTCCTTTTTGGACATTAAGCCTCTTTTGGACAGTGAGTCCTTCTTTGGATGATCATCACGTCTATGTATGCTGAGCTCTTCTATGGACATTGAGAGTGTCTTTTGGATGTTGAGTGAGTCTATGGACGGTAAGCTCCTTATGGATATAAAAGATTAAATTCTATTTGAAAATCAGTCTCCCTTAAACGGATGTGTTCCAAACTTTAAGTCCAATAACCTGTAATTCTTCTTAAATATAGAGAACAATGGTTAATCATTATACATTATCCATTTCTATAATGTTTATTATCATTAAAATACTTGGATTACTTTGGATGCATAGACTTATGTTCCAATACCCTGATGGTTTCTTATGCTCTATCTTAGCCTTTTGGCAAATTAGACAAGCATAGACAAAATCAGGCACCTCTTTCATACTAGGCCACTAAAACATCTTCTTGAGATCCGTTACATCTTTATGGCACCAGGGTGTACACTTAAACTATTCCTATGTCTTTTCTATAGGATTAACTTACTAAGATCAAGAACATTAGGGACGCAAACTCAGTCTTGGGCTATAGCCTCTATTTTATTACTAACCTTTCCCTGTGCTATAGCCTCTATTTGCTAGCAAAAAGAAAAGGGTCTGTCTGTTGACCTACCTTAATCTCATCTAAAAGGCTGCTAGTTATCTTAAGCATACCCAACCTTATACTCTTAGGGTTACCTCAAAAACGAAACTAAGGTCTCTAAACTACTTTGCGAGGTCTAACTCCCTAACTATCAATGCAGACACACGCAATGATTTCCTACTCAAGGAATTAGCCACTACATTGGCTTTACCTAGGTTGTAAGTAAGGTTAAAATCAAAATCCTTAAGATACTCTAATCACCTCTATTGCCTCATGTTCAACTACTTTTGGTTAAACAATTACCAAAGGCTCTTATGATCACTGAACACCTCAAACTTAGCGCCATATAGATAGTGCCTCCATATCTTTAGAACAAAGCCAGAACAACCAACTCTAGATCATGAGTATGATAATTCCTGTCATATGTCTTGAGTTACCAAGAGGCATAGGCCACCATCTTGCCTCATTGCATTAATACTCATCTTAAACCCATCTTGGATGTATCATAATACACCATAAATGGTTCTCTCAAGTTATATAACATGAATATTAGAGCTGAAGTTAATCATTTTTCAAGCTCTAGGAAACTACTCTCACACTCAAAGCTCCGCACAAACAATTGACCTTTACGAGTCAACTAGGTTAAGGGTAGAGATAACTTAGAAACCCCTTCTATAAACCTCTTATAGTAATTAGCTAGTCCTAAGAAACTCCTAATTTCTAAAACTAATTCAGGTGTTTCCTATTCTACTACGATTGCTATCTTTGAGGGATCCATAACAATTCCTCTTTGAGATGAAATATGACCTAAGAAATTCAAATCCTTTGGCGAAATGTCGCATTTCGACATCTTGGCATACAACTACTTGTCCTTGAGAACTTACAACACTAATATTAGATTCTCAACATGCTCCTCCGTAGTCTTCAAGTACACTAAGATATCATCTATGAATACGACTAAGAAGCTATCTAGGTAGGGATGAAAGATCCTATTCATGTAGTCTATGAATACACCAAGCGCATTGGTTACACCAAACGACATAACAATATACTCATAGTGACCATAACAGGTCCTAAAAGTAGTATTCGAAATATCCTTAAACTTTACGTGGATTTGATGGAATCTTGACCTTAAGTCTATCTTATTGAATATGCAAACTCCGACAAATTGGTCTATAAGGTCATCTATCCTAGGCAAGAGATACCTATTCTTGATTGTTACCTTGTTTAATTAATGATAATCTACACATAACCTCATATTCTCATCCTTCTTCTGCACGAGCAAGATTAGTTCTCGCCATGGAGAAATACTAGGTCTCATAAACTACTTCTTTAAAAGCTCTTCCAACAGTTTCTTAAGCTCGGCTAACTTTAAGGGTCTCATCCTATAAGGTGTTATCAATATAAGTCCTATCCTTGAGATTAATTTTATAGAAAACTCAATCTCCTACTCTGGTGGCAAACTACTCACGTATTCAGAGAGCACTTACGAGAAATTTATCATTATTGGCACATCTCTATTTACCATCTCTTTTTTAACATTCAAACACAATATCACGAATGCTTGAGCATTCTTTCTAAAAAATACCTTAGCTTGGTTGGCAGTTATGAATCTCATCTTCATCCATAATGAGTTTTCCAAAGACAATGGATTTGTCTAAACAGTTTATCAAGCATGGTTGGCCGATAATCAATCCATACCAAGAATAATGTCTAGTTGACTAAGAGGCAAACATATTAAATCAACTAGAAAGTTCTTTTATTTACAATTAAGTGTCTATTCCCTCTTAACAAACTGTAGCACCCCTAAATTGTCCGGGCTGGATGTTGTCCCAGCCTTTCCCCCCGAAGCCGGTCCAATTTCTGGCATTTGGGCCATTCCAGCACAGCTCAAAGCTGAGACGGGCCCAGAGTCCACGTTTGACCCAGTCTCCATTTGACTCAGTCTCCTCTTGACTGAGTCTCCCCACATCCCAGTGGGCCCCAGGCGTCACGGAAGAAACTGAAAGAGAGAGAGAATAATATCTGAGAAAATCTTGGGATTCGGTTGTTATGCAGCCTCTCCCAGACCCTATATAAAGCCCAGGCAGAGAAGAGAAAGGGACATCAACAGGGAGAGGGAGAAGAGGCAGAGGATACTGGCAGAGACCAAGGAAGAAGGGCGACCAACCAAGAGAGCTGACGACGACGCGCCAGTAGACGGAAGGAGGACCCCTAAGGGCCGGCAGAGAAGAAAGATCAAGCATCGGGCAAAGACAGGGAAGACACGCCCACCATCTCCAAGCACCAGGTTAGTATCTTAATCCTCTTTTTTACCTCACCCAAGTCGAGTTCCCTACCACCCCTTCTCAAACCCAAATCCTCACCCGCCTGGGCCGAGTCCATCTCACGCCTAGAAGCACCAGCCTACGTAACCTCAAGCTGACTTCAACCCGGCCTCCTCCAAGCCGACTTGGTGCCTCGGTCACGCCTCGATGGCCGAGGCCGACTGGACCCGCTCATAGTAGGGCCGAGCCGACATGGCAGGGCCGAGCCCGACACGAGTAAGCCCGATCCCCACTACAAACCATCCCGCATAATCCGACTTGTTCCTACGTGAGCCGAGACTTAACAAGCCATCCCTTATCCCCTTTTACTCACCTCCCCCGAAAGGAGAAACCAGTCAAACCTCCCCAAAACTAACTACGTGGACTTTGAATCCCTCAGAGGCGAGGAATACGTAGGCTAAAAAAAGACACCCCTATCAAGTCAAACCTTAAAAAACCAAAAAATCCAAAATGCCAAACACCGTCCCTCCTCCCATATAGCTAGCCTGAGGTAACTATCAAGTGATAGGCATGCTGGGGGCCCCCACGCCCTTAGCGTGTAACCAACTCCCGAACCCACATGTCTGATTCGAGACCAGCCTTGCCAAAAGGTTTCCTGGCGTTCCCTAAACCAAAACGCCGGTGGCGACTCCTACCTGGCCGACTCGGTTTCGGCCGACTCCGCCCAACGTCACAATTTAGGTTGTGACACAAACCACATACTAAAATGAGTTTAAAATCATTTTCTTATATTTAATTAAATAAAAATCCAAATTTAAATTCGCATATAATTCACAGATAAAGTTTATTTAAATTAATGACATGTATAAAATCATTCAAATACTTGTTAATACTTAATAATAATAATGATAAAACATCATATTTACAAGTAATAATAAATAATAGAACAAACTAAGGTATTATAGTGGGTGTTGGTGGAGCCCCGAAGATAGACCCAAAACTCTAGAAGGCTTGGTATTGGGGGAGAACCCACGCTTTTCTATGAACTACCTAGTATCACCTTATTTTCCATCACCATTTACATGCCTACACATATCTAGTTGTTGATTCAGTTGACGTAAGTTAAACCTGACCATATCACCTACTCCTAAATAACCGATAACAATAGCCAACACTTGTCTCGGCTAAGTCCCCGTCCACGCCATTGAGTTGCTCCTATTGTTATTTGACTAAAGGACACTACTTTCTACCCCTCCATAATAGATATAGTGTTTTAGCTACCAGCTATCGTGTGTAATGTATGTCATCCCCCTATTTAATATACAATTTTGTTTTGGATAGTTGTATATATACCCTTAGCTTTAATGTTCCTCCTTGTGGTTTGTAATGTAAGTGACATGAGACATAAACTTTTGTATTAACTTCTAAATCAAATGATTTATGTTAGTATCTAAATTGTATTCATATGCTTTTAAATAATGTACCGATTACAAAAAGTTTGCACCCCCATTTTATAAAAAAATTAATATAAGAATTTTCCTAAAACTCACTTTGTTGCATTTAAGTATTATGTTTTAATAATTGTGACGACAAGTAGTCATTACAAAAAGGCATATACCATAAATGAATAACTTTGATGTTTATTAAACCTAAAAACTAGTAATAGAAATTTAAATTTGAACATAAATATAAAAGTTAGTAGTAAAAATATAAATAGTTAGTAAATAAAATAATTAGCTAGTAGAACTCAGCAAGGAATATGAATAAATAATGACAGAAAAGAAAACAATAGTACCCTATGCCTCAGGATAAATTATATATATATATATATATATATATATAATTTAACATGATAAAAGTCTTTTTGTATCTTATTTGTTTGGATGTTCATGTATTTTTTTTCATTTTATAAATGGTCCTTAATCCTTTTCAACAACAAAGATTTTCTCTTTCACACGCACTGAACCTGAACTAAGAGGGAAGAAGGTACAAAAGTTTTTTATTCATTAATTTAAGGGACCACCCTTTATAGATGAATTTATAGGATTAACCTAGGTTAGGAAACTTTTAATTAACTTTAATATATCTTGCTAGATATAACTAAACCATGTGACTAATCAAGGCTAAATGGCTAGTGACATGTAGTTAAAACTTGATTTTTATTGCAATGATTTCATGTAGTTAATTAAAATCCAATGACTGGTAATTGACTTCAAAGATTACTATATGTTTGACTTGTTGCAAGTCATTTACGATGGCTATTAAATGCTTTGAAAACGAGGGCACCTAAACAAGTTGAAAACTATTTCTTATCCCTACTTTTTGTCATGCATTTTTTTACGTAATCCAGAGTGTTTGGTTCTTTAATAGAAAATCAATATATTTTTACAAGTTTTCACTCTTTCAGCTAATTATGGAATTTATCTTTGACTCGAAACTTATTTAATCCCATACACTTAAAACTTTTTTTCTTCTCTCCCCAAATATATTACGTGAAAATCAAATTTATATCCCCTTGGCATCAGCGTATTACCAATTGAGTCACACCTCTTTAGCTCGTTTACCTTGCATTTTCTTGGCTCAAGCTTCCTTGTCCTTTCTTAATTCTTTTAACATCATTGTATCAACTATGACCATTAAATGTATCGGCCTAACTGTAGTTATTCTTAATTTTACCATAATTATCTCATATAATGTTGGCATATGATGATTGACTTATTGGTGGCATAAATAGACGTGAATGATCAAAATTGTGCACAAGGAATCTTGTTTTTAACTTTCCAATTTTTTATTTAAGTGCTTATCCTAGCCCACAAACTTTTCTTAATCACCAAATAAGTTAAAAATATTTTTTTTTGTATTTGTAAATTATTTAGTGTCGTGAAACATAATTCGACAAAACCTTATATATATATATATATATATATATATATATATATATATATATATATATATATATATATATATATATATATATATATTATTAACTAAATCTACAATTTATCTTTCAAACATCAAAATTACAAGTAAACATTCAATTTAATTCTTAAAGAAATACATTCGATTCAATTCATTCCCGAGAAAAATAAAATTACTAAATAGTTTTTCAAAATTACAAACATGTGATATTTTAATTTCATTCAATATATATTTTTCCTATGCGGTGGGATTGTCGCGCGTGATTTAGTCCAATGATACTTGGATCTTTTCGTAAGCCGTGATGTATCCATCGAGTGAAATAATCGATTACGTATGCTGGAACGCCACCCAAGTGAAAATGTCATTTTATGCGTGTCACATGTCTTTATAAATTCACATGCAAGTGGGATTCCGAAATCACAATCTACCAGACACTATCTTCATCTAATAACAAACACACTCTAAAAAGTTTTAAGAATGTCTCCTTTTTATTACTCCCTCCTATGTATCGTTTTTGTTTTCTCTATTAAGCTCTTGTTCCAAGGAAGAAGATTCAAGAACCTCCCTCCAGGACCACCTTCTTTTCCCATAATCGGAAACCTCCACCAACTCAAACAACCCCTCCACCGCACGTTCCACGCCATATCACAAAAATACGGTCAAATCTTCTCTCTCTGGTTCGGTTCCCGTTTCGTCGTCGTCGTTTCGTCATTCCCCGCTGTGCAAGAATGCTTCACCAAAAACGACATCGTCTTGGCCAACCGGCCCAACTTTCTCATCGGTAAGTACATCGGCTACAACTCCACCACCGTGTCGATGTCCAACTACGGCGACCACTGGCGCAATCTCCGCCGCATCATTTCGCTCGAGGTTCTCTCCTCCCACCGTATAAACTCCTTCTTGGAAATTCGAAAGGACGAGATCATGAGGCTCCTGCAAAAGCTAGCTCAGGACTCACGCAACGGCTTCGCCAAAGTGGAACTTAGTTCCAGGTAAGTTAAATTGTGATATTCATACAACATTTTTATATATAACGATACATTTTGTGTCACGTCATTTATTTTATCTCTTATATTTTACATAATATAGTTTAAATTATTGTAATAACATTTCTGAACTCAGGTTTTCGGAAATGACGTTTAACACTATAATGAGGATGGTGTCGGGGAAGAGGTACTACGGTGAGGACTGTGAAGTGAGTGACGTGGAGGAAGCAAGGCAATTTAGAGAGATTATTAAAGAGTTGGTGACGTTAGGAGGGGCAAATAACCGTGGGGACTTTTTGGCTTTGTTGAGGTGGTTTGATTTTGATGGTTTGGAGAAGAGGCTAATGAGGATTAGTAAGAGAACCGATTCTTTCTTACAAGGACTTATTGATGAGCATCGTAATGGGAAGCATAGTGCTAATACTATGATAAGCCATCTCTTAACTCAACAACAATCACAACCTCAATATTATACTGATCAAATCATCAAAGGACTTGCTCTGGTAATTAATTATTGATATATATGTGCTTTTTCATTTTTACTATATTTAGTTGTATATATGTTTTTGTTAAAAAGGATACTGTAAAAAGATTGACAAAATTAAACTATTATTTTTAAAAATGAAGTAAAATAAATATGCACTTATTAAATATTGTAGTGATTATTGCGATTGGTATCTTGTCTCGTTCGTCAATTTTAGCTTTGATGTATATTTATAGCGAGCTAGCTAGCAGCCACATATTCAAGATTGGGATAAGTTTACGATGTAGAAATGTAGAATGAGTAAAACAAAAATAGTATGGGAAAGAAGATAAGAATGGCGGGGTAGTTGATAGGTCATAAAAAAATGGCAGCTCTAAGTATGGCCCCAAGTGACCCCTGCGTTGGCTTGTGAGCATGCATGGGTCCTGACTCCTGAGAGCAGTGGAAACCAACACTTAGAAAAGAAAACCTTATATAATCTATTTTAGGGTATACGGAGGTGGAAGAAATAGTCATAGAAAAAAAATGATAAATATGATAAGCGATAAAATGAAATGAATGAAAGAGATAAGATAAAAAAATGAAAAAGAAAATGAGTGTATAAATATAAATTATACAAAGAAAAAGGTTCTACTATAGCTACTAGGGATTCATGAAATTTATTAAATTATATATTTGTATATATCTTAAAAGTAAGGTGGAGACCCATCGCTTTTATTATAGTGT
Source organism: Mucuna pruriens (assembly GCA_025330945.1). Classification (NCBI taxonomy): domain Eukaryota; kingdom Viridiplantae; phylum Streptophyta; class Magnoliopsida; order Fabales; family Fabaceae; genus Mucuna; species Mucuna pruriens. The sequence goes on from JAENHJ010000545.1 coordinate 1,457,470, forward strand.
GGATTCCAACAACATCAAAATAATGTAATAATTAATTTTAAAGAAAGTAAAAAAGTTATTATTTTTTTATTTGTTGTATTGATACTTTTTGTTGTTGGACTTTACAGGTTATGCTGCTTGCAGGAACAGACACATCATCTGTAACTCTGGAATGGGCAATGACTAATTTATTAAATCATCCAGAAATATTAAAGAAGGCAAAAGAGGAATTAGACACTCATATTGGACAAAATCACCTAGTAGATGAATCTGACATTCCAAAACTCTCTTACCTTCAAAGTATTGTTAATGAGACACTTCGTTTGCATCCTGCTGCTCCAATGTTGGTACCTCATTTGTCTTCTGAAGATTGCACCATAGGAGGATATAATGTCCCACAAAACACAATGGTGTTAGTGAATGCTTGGGCTATTCATAGAGATCCCAATTTGTGGAGTGACCCTACACATTTTAAGCCTGAGAGGTTTGAGAAGGAAAGTGAAGCAAGCAAGTTACTTCCATTTGGGTTAGGGAGGAGGGCTTGCCCTGGAGCAAACTTGGCTCAACGCACAGTGAGCTTAACTCTGGCCTTATTAATTCAATGTTTTGAGTGGAAACGAACTAGTAAGGAAGAAATTGATCTAACTGAAGGAAAAGGAATCACTGTGGCGAAAAAAATTCCTTTAGAAGTTATGTGCGAAGTGGGCAAGTTACCAGCAATTAAGGATGTTTTCTAACTAGTGGTGCTATTAAAAGCACGCACGTGGTATAATGTTCTTGAACAAGTTATAGAAATATATAAGCGAAATAAAATTAATACTACTTGTGTTAAAATAAAAGTTGGGATCACCCCTATACTTAATCTTCGAAAGTGCTTATATTATTTTCTAATTTCCATTTGCTTTTTGGTTATCTATAATCTTTCTTGTTAATTGTAATGCAATATATTAATACATATGTTGTTTTCATTTTTCTTTTGTAAATTATTTATTCATTTTAAATTATAGTTATGAATTGTATATATGACGAAATGAATTACCCAATGATATGCATTAAATATTACTGGACTATATTCATGTGAAGGTGTAATCAAAATGAAGATAAATAAATAAGTTTGGACTTAACTATTATTCATTAACAAAAAAATCAAATTTGATCTAAAAAACAATGCATTTGAAATACATCAAGCATTTTCAAGTTATGCTTGTACTGTTGGAAGGATTTACTCTTTGTTTGTTGGAGTAAAAAGGAGAGAAATAAGATAAACATATTAAATTTCCATCGTTTATTTGAGAAAAAAAAAAGAAGTTATTTTTGTAGGATTCATTAGAAAATATTTTCCCACCAACGTGGAATGAAATAGGAGGAAAATGACATCTTTTTTCATTTGTTTGGTTTGGTTTTTTGAAAGATTATAATATTTTTTAAAAATAATAAAAAATTTATGTAAGAAAAATATTGGATTAAAAATTATATATTTTCATTTATTATAAAAATATACTTCATATAATTCGTTTATTTTTATTCTATTATCTTTTTCATTCATATAAACAATTGGAGAGAAATTCTTCCACTTCCACTTCCTTTTTTTATTTCTATATATGCATCTAAACAACATATTTTTCTATTCTATTTCTCTTTTTATTTTTATTCTCATTTTCTATTTTACTGCTAATCCAAACAAAAACATAAAAAATAAGAGGCAAGTGCTTATTTATTTCAAGACATATTATCCTTTGTTAAACATAATAAAAAAAATATTTATAAACCATACTCATCTTGTGTTTGAATTATTGTAGCTAGGATTTCATAATACTTCTAGATAATAATCATGTACTCATATCATGTTATACTTAAAGTCACATATATATTAATTATAATTAAAATCTGTAATAAATAAAGATTTTAAGTTTATAATAAATAATTTATATTATAATATTATAATGGTAGATTGTAGACACTTCATTTTGTCCCTTCCCTACAAAAAATGAAAAAGAAAGAGGATTGGTATAAGGAGGAAGCTTTACTACTTTCCAAGCTCAACTGCCACCAGCTCCTAAGAATTGTTGTTTTTTTTTTTAAAAACAGTCACCAACCCTCTACTGTAGCGTGGCTTCACCCCTCACACGGGGTTAGGGGTCAGAAGAATGGTCACGTCCATTAATAAGGGAGATATCCTCCAAGATCTGGAATTAGGAAATTTCCTCTATAAAATGGGAACAGGGGGTTCAATGGAGGGGGTCGAAAAAAAAAGCATTAGGAGAAGATTCTGAGAAATAGAGGGAACGATGTTGAGAGATTCCCTCAGGAACCTTCGTCAGAAAAGAAAAAGAAAAAGGAGTTTAGCATAGAGTACCCAAATAGCCAAAAGGGAGAAGAGATATTGTCCAAAGGAGGGGAATCATCATAGCAACAATAGAGCAACCAAACAGGTAAATCCTTATCCTAACTCGAGACGTATAGTTTAGTTTTCGAATAATCTTAATCAGCCTAACAAGTCTTTCTTTAGTTGTGCACCGACACCCAATCAATAATAGGTTTCGTTAGAGTCTTAGCTGACTTCAAGTTAAGAATACACTTCCATCTGGCTAGCCGACTCCTAGTTGGTCTCACCTCCCCCTTGTATCCACCGATACCTAGTCGACCTTAGCTACTTGCAGAATAAGCAAACACCCCTCTAGGTATCGCCCAACCAAAACTACATAAACTTTTAATTCTCCATTACATTAGGAGATATGTAGGAGAAAGAGGCAAATCTTGTCAAGTTCAAAAACCCAAAAAAAAATATATTTCCCTTCCCCATAATAAATTCCATTTCTGTTCGTGCTTGAAAGGTAAAAATAGTAATTTAGAAGTCATAATAATTCCATGTGTCCAATTAAGGTAACCATCTTAAGACGGACGTTATAGGGTGCTAGCACCTTCCCTACACGTAATGGACTCACGAGCCTGAAATATGTTCTCATAGACCAGTCTTATCCCTTCCAAGAGTTTTCTGACATTTTCCTTAAAATATCGGTGGCGACTCCATTAAATTCATTTTTCATTCTCGCAAGGAAACTTGAATATCTTCTTTTTATTTCCTGCTGATCCTATCGCAATTATGGTTGCGACAGATGGTGAGTCCACTAGGGACAATGGGGATGCTATATAATTAGATGCACAAAATTAATGATTTCTTCTTTGTTTTTTTTTTTTTTTGCCTTTTGTTTGTTTTATCCATTTCTTTATTTTGCATTCTAGTTTTATTTGCATTTTTGTATTTATATTCTATGCTTTGGCTAGCCTCAACCTTAGGATAGAAGACATGTGAGTATGTTACTCTATTTTTACAACAATGGGCGAATATGTGGGTAGTCTTCTGCACACACCACACTTACACAACTCATGCACTTTGAGTGTGGTCCTATACCCGAACCTAAGTACAGCCTAGGGAATAAAAGTTGAGTAATGATATCCACTTTGGGGATGACTTCCTATTTGGCCATCATGAAAGTTTCAACTAGAGTGAGATTGTCTTGAGAATAACCACACTTGGGATAAACATCCTATTTGTGAGATGTCATATAGATGATATTTAGCTCTAGTGACCTGTATTGAGAGTGATAGAACATTCCTTGGAGAAGAACGCGTAGAAAACCTTAGACTGATTTACCTAGGATGATGTATCTGAAACCTTTAGGACATTTAAGATGACTTCAATTTCCTGAATGGGCCATAGCCCTAGAAGCATGCCTATATTCTCTAAATGGTTCACAACGCTAAAAGTTGACCATCATTTTCTTATTGCATGCATCATCACATTTAGACATTACATAGATTGATCAGATTTGCATAGGATGGAATATGGTGATAAAGCTCCAAAAGAAAGAAATAACTATTGAGCTAAAGGAAGGGAAACGAGCCTCACTACACATCAGGGTCAGAGTGCTTGAATTGAAATCCTTGAAGCTTTTCGGTAGTCTATTGAAAGGATGCCGATGTTTGAACTTCAACAATAGATTTAGAAAAATCTTAGACTTGATGGAAGTAGAATTGCAGCCTAGGGCTCTATCCGCACTTGCCCAATTCTATGACCTCCATCTCAAAAGTTTTATGTTTCAAGACTTCCAATTGGCTCCTACATTGGACGAATATGAATGCATCCTAGGGATGTCATTGATAGAAAGTCAACCCTACCTATACCAAGGAAATTATCCATCATGGGTAAAGGTCGCAACGATGCTAAAGGTGTTGGAGTCGAAATTGGCCAAGAAGAGGCTAAGGGGAAATGATGTAGAAGGCATTCCCTGAGCTTACGTGGAGAAGAGAATGGAACACCTATCCAAAGTGGGAGATTGGGAAACCTTTGCTGACGTGCTAGGACTATCACTTTTTGGAATAGTTCTCTTGCCTCGCTTGGACAATTATGTGGATCATGCAGCTATAAATGCTTTTTGGGCATGTTGGGAGAAAAATAAAAATCTTGTGGTGGTCGTATTAGGAAATATGTACTACACATTGAACAATAGTCGTGAAGGAAAACGAGGGAGAATGACTTGTTTCTTACACACCCTTTACTTGTGGATCACTGCCCATATATTCACTAGTACGCATAAGACACCATGCCCAATAGAAGACTACAAAAGATGCTTTGTGAAAACCTTGATAGATCAAGAATAGGCCCAGATTTTGAGAAACTCCTTCGACAAGACCATTCATTGGTACCCCATATGGAACTAGAGAGAAGAAGTAATCCTATAATGTGGAGTATTCCCGAATATCCCTTTAATAGGGACTCGAGGGTGCATCAATTATAATCCCACCATCTCGCTCAAACAGTCAGGGTAACCTATTGCATACCCTCCTGAAGAAGAATAATTAAATCCCTTTCTCGTACATGGATTAGGACCAACAAACGTGGAAATGTTAAGAAACTTAAGACAAGCATAGGGACGTGAAATAGGGCCCACGTGTCACAATGCCTCCATCAATTATAGAAGTTGACTTAAAAATCAACTTGACCGGATTGGGTTACCCTTTGGCCAAATCCTTTTTATAGTTGAGAAGGATCCCATACCCAGCCTATGTAGTGATGAGGTGACCCAACTCGAGGAGACCTTGGCTGAAATAGAGGAAGAAAAAAAGACCTAAAAAGAAGACTAACGGAAGCCCATGAAGAAACAGAGAGAGAAAAGAAAACCTCCAAACTAAGACAGAAAAGAACAAAGTAGAAGGAGGAGAGCAAAACCAAAATGAAAGGGTGCTTGATGGCAGTAGATTGAGAAATGTACTTGAGGAGAGATGAAAGAAACCAAGCACTATTGGAAAAACAAGAGCTGAAGAAAAGGTTAAAAGATTCTTACATGATAGAAAGGGGATTACAGGAGCAACTCAAAAGCATAAGGCAACAATTAAACTTGACAAGAAATGTCGTGATGAGAGCAACTATTGAGAAAAAAATCTAAGCAAATGCTCCATCAGGTTCAAATCTAGTTAACCCAAGAACGAAGGAGCCGAGAGATGGAAGAATGTTCCAAAGGAACCATTTTCAAACTTGAAATAGAAATCATTGCATGGAACAAATAATTCACGGACTTACTGGATCACGCCAAATGAAACTTGGAAGTCCTAGGAGAGGAAGCCGCCTTTTGGGAGGATCGATATAGGAAGTTGGTGTGGCTTGTGAACCAAGCAATATATGATATCCCAAGAAGTCTTAAAGAAGTTGAGGTGGTGACCAACCCATTGGAAACCCCAACAAAGATTGCCTCCTTCTTGAAAAAGTGTGGAGAGTTGGTAAAATAAATCCATTAGGCTTCTATAATGAACATGTAACTTGCGGCCATGTAAAGATGTTTTGAGTAATGAAAATGGGCATGACACACCTTTGGCTTAATAGTCTATCATAGGAGATTATAACCGAATTTCGAATTAGCATAGGCATTCTGCATCATGACATTGCATACATAATTTAATATCCTACGTCTTTTAATAAATTGCAAAAAACTCAAACAGAAATAAGCATAAAACATTGTTGCAACATCCCTATGGAACATGCGCTAAGACTACGCTAATGGAAGTGGTGGTGGACGACTTAGAACAATAACATGAAGAGTTGAAGGAAGATGTGAACCAACTGAAAGCACAGATGGGTCAAATCCTAGAGCTTCTCCAAAAGATGGAGGCTAAAAAGGGGAATAGGGGAAGCACTTCTGGAGTTCCCCAAAATACTCCTAATCATCCTCCTGGATTCAACCCACTTTTTATTAGTTATATTCAATTTTGGTAAGTCAGCTATTGGGTCCGATTTCATTTTTGGTTCATAAAGGAATGCTAGGATGTCGAAAGGAGTCTTGCCAATGAGTCTTTGGATTTTGGAGATAAGATTGAGACAAGATATCGATTCGAACTCGCTTCTTCCCTCGGATTCAACACTTTGTAAATAAATGAAAGAAAAAGAAGACAATGTGGACATAATAAAAGTAAACTTCATTAAACCAAAAAAATTTTACAATTTTACTCTCCCCCCTTCCATGTCATCCAAAGATACAAGGGCCCTATCCCTAACACCCTTATCTACATTCATATGGCTAATGTCAAGATTGGGGAAAAGAACTATGATTTGGCGGAGGGCCTTTTCAAAATCGAGAATATGTTCATTTACAATGGTTTCTTTGGCTCTGTCTAGATTTGCAGATAGTGCATCTACCCTAGCCTGAATCGTTGTTGTATCCAACTCGGCTTGGGTAGCTTTCCTTTCAACTAGCCGAAGGTCCTCTTCCAAAGCCACAATCTTTTTCTTATCTTGAACATGGGTGGCTTCGCTTTTTGTAATCTGGGTATGAGAGATGCTGAGGTCTTTTAGAAGTTCATTTTGAAGTCTTTTGCATTTCAAAGTTTTTCAAACTTTAAAGTCTCAATTTCCTTGTAGCCAAGCGCTACTTCCAACTTCAGACTTTCAACTTCGAATTTCAACGTCTCAGTCTCTTTGTGAAGTTTTTCTACCTTGACCTTCTAGACAACTTCTCGTTTAATCACCTCTTCAAACTTCTAGAAGACTCTGCCCTAGAATTCAACCACAACCTAGGTCTGAGCTTGGTAAGCAGCCACCATGTCCAAAGAATTCTGAACCCCTCCTCTCAGCAGCTGCTCTTCGTCAAAGGGGGAAAGGAAGTCGATGCCTATCATGTTATAGGACTAGAAGTCGAGATCCCATAAGGACATTCAAACCCACCAAGCCAACTAGCTACAACCCCAAAGCTTGCCCTTGTGAGAAGTAGGTTGTAAGGGCGAAAGGAGAGGGGCTAGCTCTCGATTCAAGATCCCTTTGGTATTAGGAATAGTAATGTCCCTTGACTGATCCTATGAGGTTTCCTCCTCAAGAATGGAGGCAACCCCTTTTCCTTTTTGTTGTTGAGAAGTCTCCTCAACAATAGACAAAGGGGTCTTCCTCTTCTCGCTGCGAGAGCCTCCAGCCCTTGTAAAGGTAGGTTGAGTCGGCGTCGGTGTAGTTTAGTTTGTTTCCTGATCGACTAGCTGGGTCACCTTCGGCGTTGGACACAAATCTTCTTCAGAGCCTTTCCTTGCAACCTAAATTTTATTACGCGGGAGAGTAAAATCGAAGTTCCTTGTCATTAAGTATTCTGCAAAGCAACAAAAAAACAAAAAAAACTAGTCGATATAATTGGCACATGGTCGACTCACTAGACTATTAAAAGAAAATACGCTCACCACAAAAGTGCTTAGTCATTCCACGCATAAAGGTCATGGCAACCAATTCCCTGTAGCTCATCCCATGGGGTAATTGGTCCAAGAAGGATAGCTCCAACCTTTCCTTAGGGGAAAGGTCACCCCGTGAAAACCCACTGAACTTTTGGGGGTTTTGCCAATACAAAGGCATTGGCTTCCCATCAGTGGTGAATGTAGTACCTCCAAGCACACAGATCTTCATAAAACTCCTTATAAGATGCCGAGTAGGCAATGAAGAGGTTAGCCCTGGGAAGACTTGATAAGGACACCCAACCAGCATAGGCACCAGTTTAGGTGGTATAATGGGTCAAAAATATAGAAGTGTTAGGCCGCATACGCAAACAATAGCATACAAGCTTAAAGGCTTGCATTGTGGCCCAATCGTTAGGGTGAAGTTGGGAGGGAGCGATCCCAAGGGTTCGTAGGACATTCACTTCAAAATCATCGAAAGGAACAGGCATGCCCAAGTCCTTACTTAAAGTCTCATAAAAATAAATGAAATCTCCCTCACTCTCCTTCGTCGAATGGAAAACCCGCTCATCAACAGAGCAGGATTCCATAGTGAAGTCCCTCTCCATATCCTCTCCTACCCATATTGCCTTCTTGGTAAGGGTAGATACAAACTATTGTGAAGAAAGTTGAGACTTGTATGCCTCCACTTCTCCACTAACCCATTCGTAACCTAGAAGGGTTACTAGCAAGAAAGACCTTTTCTATAAAGGCATTGGAGAACTAGCACCCTAGGAAGGAGAGGATGTGGCCTCGACCTCCATGAAAGACACGGGTGGAGCCTCCAAAGGCTCTAAATTTGATGAACTAGGTGCAGAGGTACGCTTTGAGGATGAAGAGGAAGAGGTATCCTCCTTCAAACACTATCCTACTGGAGTGGCTTTCAAAACCAGAACTCATAGTACATGTAGATGATAGACAAGGTTTCTAGAGAAAAGCTCCAGCTAGGGGACAAAGAAAGATGAAAGCAGAAGCAAAAGAGAAAGGAGTAGAAGAGTAAGAATTCAAGAATGAATAACGAGATCATTTCCTAGCTATTTATATAAGGTTGGGCCTTCAGGGGAAATGAAGGTCCATCCCATGAACCACTTCAAGGAGGCGTGTTGAACACACTTGGGAATCAAAAGGCGCCAGACGACACATTTAATGCGCTCATTACCTTAGAACGATGTAATGATAAAAAGTGCGGGTTTCCAAGAAGGCTCATCATTATTACGACTCTTCATATGCAAATCTAAAAAGGATGCATTTTTAAGATGGCTAGACATGCCTCATTAATGAAACCTCTTAACTTCCCCTCTGCCACTTCCAATTCCAATTCAGCTCGACGTCATTTTCAATTCCAATTTACCTTCATGCCACTTCCAATTCCAATTTAGTTTCATGCCACTTCCAATTCCAATTTGGTTCCATGCCATTTTCAATTCCAATTTGGCTCCATACGATTTCCAATTCTAATTTGGCTCCACGCCGTTTTCAATTACAATTTGGTTCTGTGCCATTCTCAATTCGGTCTTATGCCACTTCCATTCTCAATTTGGCCCAAAGCCGCTTCCATTCTCAATTCGGCCCCATGTTGCTTTGCAGTTCAATTTGGCTCCTGCCATTTTCAATTTGGCCCTATGCCATTTTCAATTTGGCCCCATGCCATTTTCAATTTGGCCCCATGCCATTTTCAATTCAACTCCATGCCATTCTCAATTCGGTCCCGTGCCGCTTCCATTTTGGTTTGGCTCCAAGCCATTCTTAATCCGGTCCTGTGCCATTTTCCATTCGGCTCCATGCCATGTTCAATTCAGCTTCGTGTCATTCTCGATTTGGCTCTTGCTGCTTCTATTTCCAATTTGGCTACATGCCAATTCCATTGCCAATACGACTTCATGCCGAGGTTGGGTCCAACACAGAAGTTAGATTCTTTACTTATTTTCTATCCCGATAATGTAAGAATTTACATTATCAGACAGAACATAAGCAAAGAGGAGAAAACTATAGACACTCCATTTTGTCCCTTCCCTAAAAAAATAAAAATAAAGTAAAAACAAAAAGAGGATTGGCGTAGGGAGGAAGCTCCACTCCTCTCCAAGCTCAACTGCCACTAGCCCTTGAGAGTCGTTGCTTTTTCTGAAAAGTAGCCACCAACCTTTTATTGCAACGTGGCTTCACCCCTGACACAGGGTTAGGGGTTAGAAGGATGGTCATGTCCATTAATAAAGGAGATCTCCTCCAAGATCCAGAACTAGGAAATTTCCTCTATAAAAAGGGAATGAGAGTTTAATGGAGGGGTTAAAAAAAAAAGGATTAGGAGAAGATTTTGAGAAATAGAGGGAGAGATGTTAAGAGATTCCCTAAGGAACCTTTGTCAGAAAGGAGAAAGAAAAAGGAGTTTAGCATAGAACTCCCAAATTGCCAAAAGGGAGAAGAAATATTGTCCAAAGGAGAGGAGTCCTCATAGCAACAATAGAGCAACCAAACAGGTAAACCCTTATCCTAACCCAAGTCACATAGTTTACTTTTCGGATAATCTTAATCAGCCTAACAAGTCTTTCTTTAATTGTACACCGACACCCAATCAATAATAGGTTTCATTAGAGTCTTAGCCGACTTCAAATCGACATACACTTTCACTCGGCTAGCTGACTCCTAGTCAGCCTTGCCTCCCCTTATATTTGTTGACACACAGTTGGCCTTAGCTACTTATAGAATAAGCAAACACCCCTCTAATTATTGCCTAGTCAAAACTACGTAAACTTTGAATTCTCTATGGCATTAGGAGATATTTAGGAGCAAGAGGCAAGTCTTGTCAAATTCAGAAACCCAAAGAAAATATATCTTTGCCTTCCCCATTATAAATTCCATTTTTGTTCGTGCTTGAAAGGTAAAAACAGTAATTTAGAAGGCATAATAATTTCATGTGTTCAACTAAGTTAACGTCTTAGGACGGACATTGTAGGGTGCTAGCACCTTTCCTACGCGTATGGACTCCCGAACTTGCAATCTGTTCTCGTAGACCAACCTTATCCCTTTCAAGGTTTTCTAACATTTTTCTTAAAAACGTCGGTGGTGACTCCATTAAATTCATTTTTCTTTTCCGTAAGGAAACTTGAATTTCTTCTTTCTATTTCCCCCTGATTCCGTCGTGATCATGGTTGCGACATAGATTATTTAAAAAATGGAAATAATATATTAAAAGAGATAAATAATTCAGAAAAATGAAAACACGACCCACAATTGTCTCCATGAAGCGTAGTTGAAACAATCCCAAATGGATTTGATTGAAGGCATGCTTGAACGGTTCCAACTCTACGGTGGCCTCGACATTTTCTCCCATCAAACACATTGTTCGAGGTGATCACAATCACACATACACAGTAGGAACACGAGGGTAAGGTCACAAAATAAAACATATATAAATATTGTAAAGTAAACACCTAGATTCATTATAAGCATAAACATCCAAAATAGTTCATCAATTCCAAACTCTCATTTAATAGACAAGATGAGTCTTACTCCATGATGACTCTAACCTTTGAGTGATAAGCCAAACACTTTTCCTTAACATAGTATTTATGACCATGAAGTCATCACAACACGACAAATTCCAAAAATCCATTAGAGGAAATGCCAGAATCTAATCTATAGACAAGTTGAGTAGCTTGTTGAGATAGGCATACGTGAGTATTGGTTCACCAGGACACTAGATTTATAATGACCTTGGACTTTTATGGAATCACACATCTCCCTATCCTCAAGACTTCAATGTGGCACACTCTTTATCCACCGCTAGACTTTGAGGCCTAGTTTAGATAGTCAGCCAAGCTTACATGCTTACTTGCAATAGAGTATAAAATTGCTTACTCATAGTATGCCATAAAGATAAACACATATATTATCCCAATCCAAACATCATTTCACGAACTACAGCTTGGAAACATAAATTAATTTCATTAAGTCTTATGGATCATTGGTCCTTGAAGGTTTTACTTGTGGTTTTGAGAATTATTTACCCCCATTTCTTTTAAGGATAATACAAAAGGAAATCAACATCTAGTTTTAAGAAAAGGGATATCCTTAAATCCATAAGTTGTGTCATTTTTGCCTAGCGAGCCTCTTCACTAGTCTCTTCTCTTATTTAGTGAATATATCTCTTATTCAGTGAATCTCCTTGTAGTAGGTATTGACTTCCTTGGGTTGACTTGCTCGTTCAGTGAGTATCTTTTCTCACTTAACAAGCATCTTTTCTCACTTAGTGGATCACATTGAATATTTGATTATACATTCCATACCTTGCTAAAAAACCGATCCTTGTTTACCAACCACACAATTTCTAACCAAACCCAATTCTCTCCCGGCATGTTCCTAAAAAATCTAACTCGTGTGAATTCTTCCCCTAACTAATGAAGAGATCTTGACAAATTTCACATATGAAATTGAGCACAATTTTACAAAGAAATAGTTTGCTTGTTTCTTAAGAAGAGATAGGAAACATGCTCAATATCATTTGATTGAATAGTTGACCCAGCCCCATGTTGTTTGAAGATAATAAATTCGATATTTCACTAAGATTTCAAATAGTTGTCTCGAATCAAGTTGATTATGTTTTGCCTCTTTCTCAAAGAAAGACGATAAAAAAAATTCCCAATCATGGTCCATACGGATTGGATCATCCATATAATATACAAAAAGGAACTCCAGATATTTGATATCTTTCTCTTTGAATGAGATCTCAATTCCAGTAATGATATATCTTACATCTAGAATCCATCTTTTTTCCTATCTTGTTTCACCACCATCGCGAATCCCAATTAGATTCAAGCATGATATAGTTTTTAGTTATTGGAATAACCCAAGTATTCTCTTTTGGATCCAGGAAAGAATTCTTAGAGATCTTTTTGCCTTTTGGAAGATACAGGAGTAGAACAATCAACTTATTTATATTGGAAGACCCAGATGCTTCTTTCAATGTATCATTTTTGGGTCCAATGAAATTCATAGGTATAGGAAGAAGCCTTGTCAAATAGAGATTTTTTCTTTCAACCATTTTTCGATTGTTAATATGATATATAAGGACCACTACTACAAAGAGTACTACATACTTGATCATGAAATAACGATTACTTGTTGAACCTTGAGAATTGTGTGAAAGTAGGATACTTTAAATTTGGGAGTCCAAGAGTTTTTATAAAACTCTTGATGGAAAAAAATATGAATGAAAAATTTCACTTAATTGAATTGGGTCCATGAATATAAGAAATAGCGAGAATTCTTGATTTCTCTCAATATCTCTCTCAATTTGAAGATCCAGGATTTAAATTGATGTCCTTTCATCGAATCCTCCTAAATTGCATTGATTTATCTGAAAGATTTCACTTCAATTGGAATTTGGTTATTTGCCATGTACGAGGATTCTCGCTATGCATCCAAGGTTGAATGGTTAAAGAACCCAACTCATAATTGACAAATTTGTAGGTTCAATTTCCACTGGATGCACGCCAATGGGACCCTCCAATAAGTCTATTATTTTTGTTCAAGAATGAAATCTTATTGGAACTATCCATACATTTTTTTCTCCTAGCGAAGCAATTGCTTCACCCAACGAGATGGATTTTAGAGAGTCTTGCTCCATAATTTTCCTAGCAAATCCTAGGTTCATCCAACAAATTATACCACAAAGAGTTTTCACTCTTAAGTTTTGTTTTATTCGTTTAACAAGATCATGGGCTTACTCAACGAATCAATGTAGGAAATCTAAAACTTTTCAAAGTTTTTAGTCTTCACTCAGTAAGTGAATGACTCATTCAACAATTGAGAGATATTCTAGGTTGTAAGATTCTCACTTAGTGAGACATGGTTCTCTCTAGGTGAAAACATGAGCTTTTTGGGTTTTAAGACCTATACTTAGCGACACATGGTTCTCGTTCAACAAAAAGATGAGTTTTTGGGGTTTCTTATGAATCCTATGATTACTTATTCAGCAGACACAATGATTTGCTCAATAAGGACAACAATTTTTCAAAATTTTTCAAGTGTTATCATTGAGGAAACTAGCGAGAACAAGTCTCACTCAGCTAACACTCATATATTTTCCCAAAAAATGAGCCTCGTTGGGTCAAATGGAGTCACTTGCTTAGCAAGAACACGAAATAATTTCAAAACCCAACACGATTTTGTATCAAAATCACTTAATTACTCACACAAAATACAGAGTTACAAACCACACTCATAGAAACAACACCTTCAACTCATCCTCCTCTACCTGTTTCATAACTAGAAGTCGAACCTTTGGCTCTTTGCCCTCCACAATCTAAAATAGCACTACCTCTTATAAACCTTCTTATTGAAGCCAAAGCTTATATTGATAATGTCTAATCGTTTTTGAAGCTGTGTCAAGTATTCATGCCTTCTTATCTCACCAACTAGAATCTACCTCAACCAACACCACCTTAGCCTTAAAACATTTCCTTTTTATTTTGCTTTATTTTGATTTCTTGGACAATGATCATCTATCTACTTTTTTCCTGATGGCAAAAGGAGGGAGAATTGGGATGAGAAAACTTTTAGTGATCTTTTATATATTCAAATATTTTATTCATATTTTCTCTTGTTTATTCATTATGCAACATGCCTAATCCTATATGCTTTAATCTACATAATATTTTCCTATGTTATACTGCTCCAATCTTAGATTATATACATGAAAAAAATAATTTTAATAATGATGTAAAAGCATCTCATATAATGTTTTGATGATAACAAAAATTATTATAAGTATATACACTGCCTATGTATTACATGTAAACAATGTAACATTCTAGTGTTACATATTTGCCTCACATATTCTATAATAGTTATAGCACAATTTATGTTTGGAAAACGTCTAATAAAGCTAATAATATCAATATCTTGTCTTATCTCGTTTTGATCTCCAAGTATGTATGTATGTGTATGTGCATTTGCTTGTGTTTATATCAACACAATAAAGAACAATTATATGCACATTCTTATTATGCTCTGTGTATGTGCATTTGCTTGTGTTTATATCAACACAATAAAGAACAATTATATGCACATTCTCGTTATGCTTTAATGTTTATATATTTGTTTATATCATTCTACAAGAACACCTTAGTAGAAGAAAAGAAGCAAGTATTCTCTTTTGAGCTTTATTTCTATGTAGGAGGAAGTCATCATATCAAAACATCCTTATTGCTCAGTTTTATGAAGAAATGAAGAAACAAACCAAATGAGCTTTCTTTCTGTAGAAAGCTTTTTTGTACACATTTAATGAAGAAGATATCTTATGCATCTATTGCAAAATTTATCAAAGAACCATGTGCATCAATGACTATTATCACTCATGCATATATAAGTCATCATCTCAAAGTGAAGATGGACAAGAAGATAACATGCAAAAGATCTACACCAGTTGACAAAAACTATCTGAACTTCATTAGACATTTTCACTCAGTTATTCATACTTCTTTGTGTAAACAAAGTTGTCTCTTTGATATAAAACTTTTTATACTCATTTTGAGATTATCTTGTAAAACCTTTTTTATTCTTTATTAAAATTCCAAAGAGACTTAGTGTTAAAAAAATACTTGGATAATTTGTAATTTGTATTGTAGATTACAAGTGTTGTATAGCGTAGAGAGGCTATAAAGAATACTTATTGTATGTTAGGTTGACTTAGTGGAAAATCCTTTAGTGGAAGTGATTGAATGTAACTCTAAGTTATAAAGTGAATCACAATAAACATATTGGGTGGATCTCTTTCTTTTCTCATTATCTATGCTTTGCACTTTATACCTTGTGTGAACTTGTATATCCTTTGCAAAAAGTTTTAAAGTGCTAACATATACACATAATTTAACACTCCTTGTGTGTGTGTCTTGTTCATTTTTTCATGTTGTCTCAAAGAAAACCTAAGAGCTTTGAGTATGGATATTATGTCATGAATATATGTTCACCAATGTCTTCGCAAATGTTATTGATTCATTGATCCAAGTAATACAATTTTAATAATTTAGATTAATTGTGTTTTTTAGTTCGTAATCTAATATATTGTTTTAATTTATGTTATTTGAAATGTCAACTATTCAACAATAATGAAACATTCATTGAACATGAACTTAAGGACATTAGGGAACATTGGGAAGGCTTCTTCTTATAGCCTAGTCAATTATGATTTTTTGAATGTAATTAGTTTAATTGTTTTAGAATGTTTAATTGGTTTTGAATATATAAATTTTAGAATGTATAAAATACTTTCATATTATACTGTGTTTGTGATTTTCTATGACCTAAGACCAATTTTACAAGAAATGAATGTACAAAAAATAAACAATTTTTTTTTTTTAAAATCCATTGTTTACATCAACTATAATCAAAATCGATGTAAAAATAAGTGTGATTTTTTACATTGGTTATATGTATAAACCGACGTAAAATGTGAACCTTTTAGATGATTATACACAAAATCGATATAAAAACCATACTTTTTACATCGATTTTGAGAAAGAATGATATAGAAAGTGAATTTTCTACATTTTATGTTCTACATAATATCGATGTAAGAAGTTATTTTGAATCAATTCAATAATATTCAATATAAAAAGTCTGGCTTTTTGTATTAGCTAAATTTATAATTGACATGTAATTGATATAAAAAGTGTTTTATATGAATCATTTGGATCCATTATATGGCTAATAAAATTTGGTAAGAAGAAAAAATTACAAATATGACTTGAATGAAATTTTGATTGTGCATGAAGAGTATATAAAATACAATATATTTAAATAGTAGCTAGTTTGAATAACAATTATTTTAAATTTAATTGGATTACTAAGTAGCTCAAAAACCTTTTTCTCAACCATCTCAAATCACTCTCCTTTTTATTTTTAGTTCTTTTAATTTATCATTTTTATCTTTAATTCTAAATTAAATTTCAATATTTTTAAAATAAACTATCAATAATTAAAAACAATCTTCTATCACAATAGAAATTATTTATTGTAAATTAAAAGTATAATATATATGCTAAAAATAATTCTATATTATGAATTACAATTATAATATAATTTATATATTAAAAAATTTATTTATTATAAATTTTAGTTATATAAAACTACAATTTTGTTCGTCCATTGTACAAGCTAAAATACTAACTTACAATGAATAATTAAAATTATTACATAAAATTATTTTTAATATTTGTTTTGAAAAAATTATTGAAATTTAACTTAGAAATAAAAATAAAAAAATGGTAAATTAAAATTGATAAACAATTAAAAAGTTCAAATATGCATATAAATATAAAATGAAAATAATTGAAAGTTACAAAAAAATGCACATAAAAAATATTACGAATATCTAATTAAAAAAATAAAATTAGAAATATATTTGTAGAAGTAATACTCATTTTTCTTATATTTAAATTATAAATTTTTTTTTAATTAATTTTATATATATATATATATATATATATATATATATATATATATATATATTATATTGATGTGTATAAAAAAGAGTTATAATAAAAAAGTGAAAAAAATATAAATTATATAATTAGACATAAAAAGTTAAAATTTAAAATTATTAATTGATCACGTAATTACTTAAAAAATAATATAACTTTATAATTTAATTTTAATTATTTATAAATAATTATATAACCTAAATTTCTTCGTTACTTTCTTCATGCTGTAAACTTCTGTTTCACTTCAATTATATTAAGAAAAGATAAAAAAAAAAATTGTGGAAACCATTGGCCCGCACTTGAAAACATGATCATGTCCGTTCCCATTGTCCCGCACTTCAAAACATGGCCATGTATGTTTCCATATTAGCCCGCACGTCAAATCATAGTTACGTAAGCATATACGCAACCCAAATTTCCTTGTACATAACATTCGGCTAAGAAGTACCACCAGATGCCTTTTTATTTCTCTCTCTTATCTATCTTCCTTCGTCTTTCGCTAAAGCTCTTGTTTTTATTCAGGAACCTCCCTCCATGACCACCTTCTTTCCCCATAATCGGAAACCTCCACCAACTCAAACAACCTTTCACCGCACGTTCCATGCCATATCGCTAAATTACGGCCAAATCTTCTCTCTCTGGTTCGCTTCCCGTCTCGTCGTTGTCGTTTCATCATATCCTGCGGTTCAAGAATGCTTTACCTGCAAAAACGACATCGTCCTGGCTAACCCGCCCCACCTTCTCGCCGGCAAGTACATTAGCTACAACACCACCACCGTATTGCTATCCCCTTACGGCGACCACTGGCCCAATCTCCGCCGCATCATTACGCTAGAGATTCTCTCGTCTCACTGAATAAACTCCTTCGCAGAAATCCGAAGGGACGAGATCATGAAGCTACTGCAAAAGTGGAACTTGGACCGGCCAGGTGGCCGATTGGTGGCCCATATAGGATGATGATCTTGACAAAAATACTTATCAATGTCATTGTAGGAACTCATAGTACGAGGACATAGAAAAAATTAAATCAGATTTTAAAAATAAAAAATATTATTAATTTTTTGTTGACCAATTATTTAGGTTGATACTCTATTTATGATTGAGTAATTCATAATTTTTATGTCTTTATATGTCTTTTATTTAACATTCTAAATATATATAATGAAAATAACTCTTTAAATACTTAGTAGTTATATAAGAATAATGTACCTTAATGTAAAGTAATTGATAATTCTTCATCTTATAGTCTTATTTTTTAATTATTATTTGCAACATTCCTTCTTAATTAGAAAAGTTTGGATACCAAATCTTACTCTCAATCTTCTAAAATCTTCAAACTTGAGGGGCTTAGTAAAAATATTTACAATTTGATATTGTGTCTTCACATGAATTAACTCTACCTTTTTCTTAACAATGCATTATCTAATGAAATGATACATTGTATCTATGTGTTTACTTCGTTCATGAAACACCGGATTCTTAGCAAGAACTTATACATATTTATTAATATGAATTTTTGTACTCTCCTCTTAGTTCATATTAAACTCCTTCAACAATCTTTTTAACCAAATAGCTTGACATGTGCAAGAAGTTGCAACCACATACTCAGCTTTACAAGTAGAAAGTGTAACAATGACTTGCTTTTTAGAATTCCAAGTAAAAACACAATCACCCATAAAAAACACAAATTCTATCATCAACATCTCCCACAAAATCACTATTACAAAATCTCATAAGTTTGAACTCATTAGAAGAAAAATAAAATAAGCCAAAATCAAGTGTATCTTTAAGGTAACGAAGAATTCTCTTTGATTCCTTCATATGAGTAGAGGTAGGAGGCTCCATAAAGCAGCAAACTATACTAACTGTATACATAATATCTAGCCTTATACTTGTTAAATACCTTAAGCTTCCTACAAAATTTTTGAATAAAGTAGGATCTTCCTTCTTTCCACTATCAAACTTTGACAATTTCAAGCTACCTTCCATGGGTGTGTTCATAGGATTGCAAGCAAACATTTTAAATTTCCCCAACACCTTCTTTGCATAGCTCTCTTGAAAAACAAAAATGTCATTATTCATTTGCTTCACTTCTAATCCCAAGTAGTAGGACATGAGCCTTAATATATGTCATCTCAAATTCACAAGACATAACCTTCTTGAAGTCTTCAAACAGATTTTGGTTATTTTCAATAAAAATAATATCATCCACGTAAAGACAAACTAGGAGAATTTCACTATTATTAAACTTTTTAACATAAAGAGCATACTCATGTTGGCAACGAACAAATCCATTGTCTTGAAAGTACTTGTCGATGCATCTATTCCATGCCCTTGGTGCTTGCTTTAGGCCATACAATGTCTTCTTCAATTTCAAGAGCTTCTCCTCTTGTCCTTTGATAAAAAAAAAACTCATTGCTTGTTCAACGTAGACATTTTTCTCAAGATAGTCATTTAGGAAAGCTGATTTGACATCAAGTTGGAAAATTCTCCAACCCATTTGAGCTGCTATTGAAATAAGAAGACGAATTGTCTCCATACGAGCAATTAGTGCAAACACTTCATCATAATCAACTTCATGTTATTTTTTGTATCCTTTAGCAACAAGTTTTGCTTTGTAACTTTCCACCTATCCTTTGGCATTCTTCTTGATCTTGAACATCCACTTGACTCCAATTGCTTCATGACCCTTAGGGAGATATGATAACTCTAAAGTGTCATTCTTCTTAATGGCTTTGATTTCTTCCTCCATGGCTTGTCTCCACCTTTTGTCCTCCATAACTTCATCAAAAGTTAGAGGTTCATTGTTAACAAAAAGACAAAATATATCATTTATAATTTTAGTTTCATCATATATTTCTTGAATGCATTCATTTTTCATATCCTTTCACTTGAACTCCCTTCAGAAGATAAGACTTCATGAATTGAAGGAGTTGGTGACAGAGGTGGAGTAGAAAACTTATTTGGTACTACAACTTCTTGATCACCTTCAAAATATGGAAGAAAATCATAAGTTTCTTCTTCTTTCTCCCAATTACATGTCTCTTCTTCATCAAGTTCTATATCTCTGCTTACAATCATCTTCTCATTGTTTGGATTATACAACTTGTAGCCTTTTGAATGTGCATCATAACCAATAAACAAATACTTCACACTCCTATCATCAAGCTTGGATCTTCCTTGGTTAGACATATGAGCATATGCAATGCTCCCAAAGACTCTAAGATGGTTAACTTTTGGCTTCATCCAACTTCATGCTTCTTTAGATGTTTGACCTTTGTCATTCCTTATAGGAGAGCGATTAGACAAATAAATTGCAAATAAAATAGCTTCAGCCCAAAATTCCTTGGGCATAGATTTGACTTTTAACATACATCTAGCCACGTTAAGAATAGTTCTATTTTTTCCTCACTACTACCTCATTTTGTTATGGAGTTCTAGGAACCATTAGAGGACAACGAATCTCATTTTTTTCACAAAATTCATTGAATTCTTTTTATGTGAATTTGCCACCTCTATCGGATCTTAGAACCTTAATTACATAACCTCTCCATTTTTCTTCAAGAGCTTTAAATTTTTTTAAATTACAAATGCCTTAGATTTATGCTTCAAGAAATACACTCAAGTATTCCTACTAAAATCATGAATAAAAAGCAAGAATTATTTATTTTTATCAAATGAAGGAGGATCAATTGGATCACACACATTAGTGTGCACAAGTTGGAAAGACTCATTTGCTTTTGATTCAGCTTCTTTAGGAAAACTTCTCCTTACATGTTTATCAAGGAGACATCCTTCACACAATTGATTGAGATGATTGATATGAGGCATCCCCTTTACCATGCTTCACACAAGTGCTCAAACCTCATATGATAACACTTTGCTTCATCTTTTATGCTAGCCTTTAAGCATTTTGCTTTATTGGTCTTAATGCTCAAATTGAGCATTTTATTTCTTGACATAAACACCTTAGAAACCAAATTAGAATTTTGATCTTTAAGTCACAAACAATTTTCTTTCATAAGGATTTCATACCCCTTTTCAACAAGTTGTCCCAAACTCAAAATATTACTTATTAATTTAGGAACATAATAGACATCCTTAATGAATTTGTGAGAACCATCTTTTAAGGAAATTAAAATAATATCTTTCCCTTGGATTTGCACATTGGAAGAATCACCAAAGGAAACATTTTCCTTCACCTTCTCTTCAAGCTCCACAAACTTCTCCTTGTAACCACACATGTGATTACTTGCTCCATAGTCAAGATACCATGGGCTCTTATCAGTATCTTCATTAAGTGCTAGCAGTAGTGTTGGCTCTTCACATTTTTCTTTGTCACCAAAAGATAGGTTTTTTCTTCAACATTGGTTCTACACTCCCAAGAAAAATGACCATACTTATGACAATATAACATTCAACATTAGATTTATCATACCTCCTTTCATTTGTTCTACCAAAATTGTCTCTACCTCTTCCTCTTCCACAACCTTTGGTAGGTTGATGACTCCCTTTCATTATTATAAAAGTTGTCATGATCTCCTCTTCCACCTCCCCCTCCTCTTCCTTGGCTACGTCCACTTCTACATCCACGTCCTCTTTGATTTTTTTGTCCTCCATTTTCTTTCAAAGAAGCTTTGGTATTTAGGACTTGCTCCAAAGGCTTCTCATGTATACTCTTGAACCTTTCTTCATAAGTGAACCCATCAATTGGTCCACTATCATTGATTCTAAATCTTTTGAATCTTCAATTGCACAAACCAAAAATTTAAATTTTATGGTTAAAGAACGAAGAATCTTTTCTACCACATGAATATCTTTCATCTTCTCTTCGTAACGCTTCATTTGGTTCACTACCATCATCACCCTATTGCCAAAATTTGAAATTGATTCATACTCCTTCATATGCAAGGATTCAAACTCTCATCATAGAGTTTGTAGGCACAACTTCTTCACCTTGTCAACACCTTCAAGGGAAGTTTTCAAAATCTCCCAAGCTTCTTTAGAGGTGGATACATTAGACACCATATTAAACATAGTTTCATCTAAACTTTGATAGATGAAGGTAAGCGCTTGTTGATCCTTCTTTTACCTCTTCACTAAAATCTCCTTCTCATTTTTGTGACAAAATAACCACATCTTCAGGGAGGGTATAACCTTTCTCCATAACCTCACAAGGCTTTCATACGACGACACCAATTGTCATAATTCCCACTAGCAAGACGAGGGAATTGAAACAAGTTCAAGTTATTACCTGTTATCTCTCAATTCACTAAATGTATCTTTCAACTCACTAAGTGTTTATCTCAATTCACCAAAACCTAAGCTCTGATATCACTTTGTTAGAAAAAAAATAAAGGAAACTTTAGAAAATAGAATAACATTAATAATTTTTGGCCCACCGATTACATAGCTTGATACTATAGAATAATTCATAACTATTACATGTCTTTCAATTAACACACTAAATATAAATAATGAAAATAACTCTTTAAATACCTAGTGGTTACATAAGAATAATATCCCTTAATGTAGAGTAACTGATAATTCTTTTATATTACAATCCTTTATTTTCTAATTATTATTTCTACCATACAAAGCATTAATGTATAGCAGGATGGGCGACGCCACAAGGATTAAAAGGTGCAGTTGACAGACCACAGTAATTAGGCGGCACAACACAACAGTAAAAATATATTAGTTGCAGATAGTGCAATTCTCAGAAAATAAGACGAGAAGAAAGAGTATAAAAGAATAAGAGGTAACCTAGGAAGCATATCACATTTAATCATCATAGAGAGAAAATTTTGTCGACGGACGTGAGGAGAAATTAAATCCAAGTAAGTTTTATTATTCATGTATTTTATACATTGTGTCATGTCTTTTATTTTATCTCATATCTCTTTTCTTAATTTTATAATTTATTATATGAATTAGTGTATAATCACATTTCTGTAATCCATATTTTCGGAAATGACTTTTAACACTATAATGAGAATAGTGTCGGGGAAGAGGTACTAGGTGAGGACTGTAATGTGGAAGAAGCAAGCAATTTAGAGAAATTATTAAATAGGAGGAGCGAACAACCGTGGGGACTTCTTGGCTTTCGTGAGGTTGATGGTTTGGAGAAGAGGTTAAAGAGGATCGGTAAGAGAACCGATGCTTTCATACAAAGACTAGTTGATGAGCATCGTAATGGCAAGCATAGTGCCGATACCATCATAGGCCATCTCTTAATTCAACAACGATCACAACCTGAGTATTACACGGATCGAATCATCAAGGGACTTGCCTTGGTAATTAATTATTGCTATATATTTGCTTTTTCATTTTTACTATTTTTAGTGAGTACAACCAGTGTTTGGTATATATGTACTTTTTTTAAAAAAGATTGACGAAAATTAAACTATTATTTTTAAAAATGAAGTAAAAAAATACGCACATATTAAATATTGTAGTGATAATTGCGATTGGTTCTGGCCTCGTACGTGTTTTAGCTTCCATGAATATTTATAGTGAGCTAGCTACTAGATTGGGATAAGTCTACGATGTAGAAATGTAGAATGCATAAAACAAAAATAGAATGGGAAAGAAGATAAGAATAGTTATTGAGAATAAATATCTTATTATAACAATATTAATTATTAAAAAATTATTTTTTGGCAACAACTTTTGTTGACAAGAAAGATTGTCTTTTGCTGTGATAATAGTCATTAAGACATTAAGACATGTAAAATATGACAACTAATTATTAATTGTGGCAGTAACAAATATGTAAAAATGATAGTGAGAATTATTACAGTTAAAATATAGGCAGTGAAACAACACCAAGTATTATTCCAAAACTTTTTGCAATAGTTGTTTTCAAAGCGTTAACCATAAATGTTGTTGCAAATAAGTTTATTATTGTAGTAAACAAGTATTGTAACTACATTAGTAAACAGTTTGCAAAAATCATGTGTAAAGTAACTTGTGTACAGTATGCATTGACCCCTAGTGTGATTAACTTCATAGATGCAAGAATTACAGTGAATTAAGTGCACCCTCTTAAATTATGACCTATTATCATATTATAGGTGAAGCCCACAGAAATGAAAAGTGAGGAGGAGGAAGAGATTTGGGAGTAGGATTTTGAGAAGGATTCGAGAAACATTGAGACTCATTAACGTGGTTTTGTATGGGAAGATTAGGAGAGGGAATTCGAAGGAGGCTGTGAAGTTTTTCGAGAATTTGATTGATGTAGAGTTGAATGAGGTTGAGTGGAGGCTTTTCCTTGCACATCGTTATGAGACAATAGGGAAATTGAGTGAATCTAAAAAGATTGTTTAGGAGATCTTACAAAATATATAGAAGAGCTTTGCATGTAATATTTTTCCATATCTCTTTTTCTAGTAGAATTTTGAATGTTTAGTGAAAATTTTGAAGTTTGGATTTGATGAAAAAGGTGAGTGGATAGATAAGAGTGTTTTGTTTTTTTTTTATTATTACTCTTATGACCTATTTATTAATAATTAAATAAATAAAATATAATAAATTTTTTACTTTTAAACATCACACAAAGATAAAGGATTCACATTTATTCGATAAAATATAAAAAGAATTTAAAACATCCTAATAACACTAAAAAATCAATTAAAATAATCATAATAAAATATATTTATTTTTTATTACAAAATTTGTCACAATGTAACATTTTATCAGAGTATATAATTATATAAATAAAATAACAAGCAGCAAGGTAAAACTTTAGTTTAATCTTTGATATGCTTTGCTCTATATCACCTGTAGTAGACAATTAATTCGAAAAGCAATTCAGACACAAACACAAGAGAATAAAAATATATCTTTACAAAGCTAAGTAAAAACACATAGAATACACAATATTATATTAACCATAAAACACTCCACAAATACATATATTATCGCAACAGAATTCTGGAGGGGGTAGATGTGAATCCTGCAATTATTGTTGGTTATTGAGATAAGTTTGCAGGGTGTTGAAACGATTGATAAAGGAGTGGAGAGCCTCATCGACCTATTTGGATTATGGTTTAGGAGGTATAGAGTACACATTATGAAAGTACCAAATGTTAGGAGGGTGGCTATGCTCAAAAAGCAACAACCAAAAGATAACTAGGTTAAAATATTGTAGGCTATGAAAAAAAAATTTTAAAGAAGGAAATTAACTTTCATAATTCTCTGCCCAATTACAATAGGATAATGTTCCTTTTTTACAGGACTAGAGCTAATGGTAAGAGAATTTGCAGCATACACGTGCCTACATCTAACCTATTTAGGGAAAATAAATTACTTCTAAACTACTTTAATTTATAAACTCAATTAGATATCCCTGAGCCATACGAGTTTGCAAATCTTCCTTGTAAAGTTACGTGTCCAGTGCATCAGTTGGTGTTGGTATAATAGTGGGTTGAGGCTCGCTAACAAGGGAGCTTACTCTTTTTTTTTTCCTCTTTTCTAATTGAAATAATGTGACTAAAACTTTGTGTTCACTATATTTTTTTTTGTTTGTGGTACAATATCGTAAGTGTATGATATTGTTGAATAATAAATTATTGTTCTTCTACGAGATTATGTGTTTGATTATTATTATAATAATTCAACTGAAATTAAACCTAAATATATTTTATTTATAAAAGATTAAGATTTAAATATTATTTTAGAAATTAGAATTCAAAACAGTAAAAAAGCAAGCAATATAGATTAGGGGAAATTTAGTAATGAAGGAACTTTCAAGATTATTGGGGGTTGCGGATTAACTTCCTATATTAGACTAATCTCCTTATTTTAATTTTTTTATTAATTCTCTTTGGATGTCTTTAGAAGCATCATTTTGTACTTCTAAGGATATAACCATATATAATTGAATTGATCCTTATTTTTATTATAGATATATTAAATTAAATTAATTAAGTTGTTTTGTATTCATTGATTCCTTAAAGAATTAAATATACATTCGTGATTAAAGCCTAAGTTTTTTTTTCTATGGTTTCAATAATTAAATTTATCTTTCAGTTCTTTCTTAAATGTCTAAAATTATGAAAAATGGTGACCAATAGCTTCGCATAAATAAAATCAATAATAAAGAAAACAAGAAGGAATATTAAGATAATTCAATTAAGATCCAAAAGAACAATAGTCATCAGGGCTAGGCCTTAATCCTAGAAAAAAAAAGGAGGTTACTCACAAATAGTCATGGTAAATATTCAAAGAAAACAAGAAAAGATATTAAACCCAAAATGAGAAGAGGGAGAGAAAATATGCTCAATCTTCAATCCTAATAGAATTAGAGCTAGGAAAATGGACTTGACTCATTGGTCCAAAATGAACCAAACCCATTTGACCTGATATTTAAAAAAAAAATCTTTAAAAATTTAGGTATTTTAAGTAAAAAAATAAACTAGATTAGTTGGGTCGAGCCAACAAAATCTTAACCCGTGTAAAAAATCAGGTCAAGCCAAGTCAGTCCATTTTCCCTTCTCAGTTTGTCAAGTTGAGTCAACCTATTTTTCCTTCTCGACTTGTTGAGCTGGGCTGAGCTAGGCCATTTCCCACCTTTATCTCAATCCCATTCTATAACCTAAGGATTCTATTTAAACTATTGGACTAATAATAAGTATTTGAGCCCAATAAAGTAAAAGCGCAAAAACATAAATATCAGTTGTAGAAGCGCTTCACAGGTAAAAGGTTAATTTACGGGCTACTTGTGAATGTTTCTACCCAAATCTCTAAATGTGCCAAACAACAAGTTTCATTGTAGTAGGGTATTTCATGGATTGCGAGTGAACCTTACTACCATATCAAGTCAAAATATGCTTTTTTGGTTCCTTTTTCTAATTTCTTGCACTCAATGCTCCTAAATTGATTCGATGCCAACTCCAAATCTCAAAATGCTTCCATTCAACCTCAACTCGTACTTCATGTTCCCAAAATCCATAGAATGTAAATTCCTAAAACCAAAACAAACCTAAAATTTTAGCATTTAAAAAAAAAAAAGAAACTAAGCTATATGAAGTGGGAAAATATAAATAACTCTAACTAAAATGGTATTCAAATATGATATGAAATACAATGCATTAGTTTGCAATGATTTCTTGAATATTTTGTTGGTAGTTTGGGTATTAAGAGATCATATGTTTAGTTGTATGTTTGGTTCTCTTTTTTCCAATCTTTGTTATTTTGTTAAAACAATGAAAAATATGTTGTTATTATATGTGAGCTGCTAAAGGGTGATGGGGAAAAGGCCACCACTTTGATGATGGGAAGGTGGTACGGTACCACCAATAAGGCACCACCAATGTGGTGACACAGCGCAGCAGATAAAAATTCCCCTAACTTGCAAGAATCTCTAAGGAGTAACCACAAATGCAAATGAAAGTAATAATGAGAAGAATCACACAAGAGAGAGACCAATATTTTAACGTGGAAAAACTCCCTCAAGGTGAGGAGTAAAAACCACGGGTCGTCCAGACCAAAGAAATTAATCCACTATGATTAATTAAGAGTACAAGAGTTATTCTCTCACCCACTCTGTGAAAAAATTCACTCTTTCTCTATATGAGAAATTCTCACTCTCTCTATTTGAGAAATCTACTCTCTCTCAATATCTGTGAGAAATTCACTCTCTCTCCTGTCGTCTACTCAATCTAACCCATTCTCCTCTTATAAATAGAGACCTAGCGGGCTTGAGAGTATTGGGCTTTTGTCCACATAGTTGGGAGCCCAAAAATAACCCAACATATCTCCCCCTCACAACTATGTGGAAGTAATCGCCAATCCGGCGATCTCACAACAAGCTTTAAACTTCCCTCTTGGAACTACCTTGGTCATCAAGTCAGCACTCTGACTGTCACAGAATAACCAATGTTCGTCTTGAACAAAACCAACCTCTGCCTTGGTAGTGGACAAAGCAACATATTTCTGCAATTTAGATTGCCAAGCCTTTTGTCTTTCTTCACTCTCCATGGACTCCTGGTAACATTCAGGTTCTTCTCCATCTATCAAGATCACATACTCATCAGAAGTATACCTTGTAGATGATCGTTTCTGCCTATTAGACCTCCTAAGTTGAACTGGAGGCAATTCAGGAGCATCACCCAGATTCTCATCTTGTGACATCTCTTGCTCCTCTTCAACATCATCATCAAGAGGAACATCAAAGTCATCTCCAAGTAGTTGATCATCATAGTTATGTTGCTCACCATTCTGAACAATGTCTTTAATAGTTTGATCTTCCATGAATTGCACATCACGGCTTCTAACAAGTTTCTTCTCATTAGGATCATACATCCTGTAACCATACTCATCATGGCCATACCCAACGAAGATACACTGCCTAGTCTTCATATCCAACTTGGATCTTTCATCCTTTGGAACATGCACAAAAGCCTTACAACCGAAGACTCGCAAATGATCATACTTAACATCTTTGCCAAACCAAATCTTATCTGGCACCTCAGTGTTCAAAGCAACTGCAGGACTGAGATTAATAACATGCACTGCTGTGTAGAGTGCCTCACCCCAGAAATGCTTAGGTAACTTTGCTTCAGAAAGCATGCACCTAACTCTCTCAATCAATGTCCTGTTCATCCTCTTTGCTAAGCCATTCAACTGAGGAGTTTTAGGAGGAGTCTTTTCATGTCTGATATCTTGCTGCCTACAATATACATCAAATGGTCCACAGTATTCACCACCATTGTTAGAGCGAATACATTTCACCTTCTTGCCTGATTGTCTCTCAACCAAAGCCTGTAATTGTTTGAACTTCTCCAATACTTGGTCCTTTGTCTTCAAAACATAAACCCAGAGCTTTCTAAAACAATCATCAATAAAGGTAACAAAATAAAGTGCACCACTAAATGACTTTACCTTCAATGGGCCACAAACATCAGAATGCACCAATTCTAGCAACTCTGACTTCCTGGAGGGAGGATGCTTTTTAAAGGATACTCTAGTCTGCTTACCAGCCATGCAATGAGAACACTTATCCAACTCTGCATTCTTCAATCCTGGAAGCATGTCCTTTTTGGCTAAACAAATCAACCCTTTTTCAATCGATATGACTAAGCCTTGATTGCCACAAAGATGCCTCCATATCCATGGCATTCACACTGTCTTTAGCAACCAAAGCTTTTGTCCAATACAGTTTAGAAATCTTCTCTCCTCTGGCCACAACCAAGTTACCATTGGTGAGTTTCCATTTTCCATGACCAAAGTGATTATCATAACCACCATCATCAAGCATATGCACAGATATCAAGTTAAAGCGAACATCTGGAGCATGTTTTACTCCTCTAAGCCACAACTGCATTCCTGTGTTGGTTTGCAGGCAAACATCACCAACACCGATCACCTTGGTCACACCATCATTACCCATCTTCAACACTCCAAAATCACCTACAGTGTAAGAGGTAAAGAACTCCTTCCTTGGTGTAACATGCAATGTAGCACCACTATCAATAATCCACATGCTCTCATCGGATACAAAATTAACCGATTCAAAGTCTCGAAGAATGACAAGATCATCACCTGTAGCAGTGGTGACACGATCATGATCATCATCATCATCATCCTTCTCTTTTGACTTACCCTTTTTGCCTTTGTTCTCCTTTTTCCACAGGAAACAATGCTTCTGTATATGCCCTGTTTTGTGACAGTAGTGACACTCCACCTTCTTGTATCTAGACTTGGATTTACTTCTACTTTTTTCTCTTTCCTTTTTCTGACTTCTCCCCCTATTTTCAGTGACAAATACCTCGGATTGAGATGAAGAACCTTGTGCCTTTCTTCTCATCTCCTCGTTAAGTACACTACCCTTTACCATTTGCAAAGTGACAACACCATTAGGGGTTGAATTTGTGATAGAGACCTTAAAAGTCTTCGAAGACTAGGCCACCACTTTGATGATGGGAAGGTGGTACGGTACCACCAATAAGGCACCACCAATGTGGTGACACAGCGCAGCGGATAAAAATTCCCCTAACTTGCAAGAATCTCTAAGGAGTAACCACAAATGCAAATGAAAGTAATAATGAGAAGAATCACACAAGAGAGAGACCAATATTTTAACGTGGAAAAACTCCCTCAAGGTGAGGAGTAAAAACCACGGTCGTCTGCACCAAAGAAATTAATCCACTATGATTAATTAAGAGTACAAGAGTTATTCTCTCACCCACTCTGTGAAAAAATTCACTCTTTCTCTATATGAGAAATTCTCACTCTCTCTATTTGAGAAATCTACTCTCTCTCAATATATGTGAGAAATTCACTCTCTCTCCTGTCGTCTACTCAATCTAACCCCTTCTCCTCTTATAAATAGAGACCTAGCGGGCTTGAGAGTATTGGACTTTTGTCCACATAGTTGGGAGCCCAAAAATAACCCAACAGAGGGAGGGGGTTAGGTATTATTGGAAACATAATACGTTTTAGAAATGCTTTAAAAACTTAAGAAAAATTTGGAGTGATGATGGCTATAATATGGAACTAGTTAGAGTTGCTGGAATACTGGAAAATCTGCGACACATAAAGAAAATTGAAGAAATAGAACAAAACTTGAAACAATGACTAAACACTAATATTTCACGTAATGACAGTGGATTGGATGTGGTTTTATGATTAAAAGTATATAGATAATTTATAATAAATTTTATAAAAAGGAGGCCAATCTAGACTAATTTTGACATAAAATTCCAAAATAAATTGTATTTCTGATCTTAAATAATAAATTTTAATATTATTTATAAAAAAAACTCCAGATTTACAAGTTTTTTTGAGAATTATTTGAGTTAATTATACCTATTCTAAAATTTTATTAACTATTAAGATATAAAACTTTAAAATTCTGACAAAATTTCTAGAGGTTTAAAATAATGGTATTTGTCTTATTTCAAAATCATTTTTCTACCAAAATATAATTATTTTATTTTTAATTCGCAAATGCATTATAAACTAATTATAGTAATTATAACTAATGTTTATAGATCCTGCCTTGCAAAATAAAAATTCAATGATATCAATATTATGCTTCTAAGTATTACTAAACTCAGATTTTTTAAGTAAATTTTCGAATTCAAACATTATAGATAAAAAAAAGTTGAAAAGAAAAAGACTTATTAAAAATGATTGAACAATTTTTTCCAGTAATATTAATCATTGTAAAAGTCAATATCATACTTTACATCTATAACAAAAAAAAATTCAATTGATTAATTTTTTTTTTAAGATTCGAGTATAGAATGATTCCAATTACGATTTCAATGAATTGAATATTTAATTCAATCAATCTACTTTAAAAAAATTCGTTTGTAATTATAATTAAATTATCCTATTAAGACACATATACGAGTCAATTATTGTTTAATATTTTATACAATCAGTTAAGACATGCATATATATTCAATCAATAATTTATCCAACTAAGACAACATATATATTAAAAAATAATACATTCTCATATAAGAATTGAATATTAACTAGCTTAAAGGATCTAATTATTTTTTATACATAGTTACATGAAAATAAAACAAGAAATGAACTAAACTAATTCGAAATCACTAGACAAAAATATATTAGGTAAACATCATTTTATTATTAACATATCTTACTAAAATTATGTATATATTTATGACGAATTTGACTCTCCTAAAGTGATAGAGTGTAGTTTAAAGAATAAAATGCACTAACAATTGTAATTTTTAACTATTGAAAATTATAATAAAATCAAATACATATATTACAAAATCTAAAATTAATTATTATATCAACAATTGATTTTATAATTGATGGTCATTATTTTATTTTATCCTCTAACCTGCATCCTCCTATTTACTAAACTAATTCGAAATCACTAGATAAAAATATATTAGGTAAGCATCATTTTATTATTAACATATCTTATTAAAATTATGGTGAATTTGACTTTTCTAAAGTAATCGAGTGTAGTTTAAAGAATAAAATGCACTAACAATTGTAATTTTTAACTATTGAAAATTATAATAAAATCAAATACATATATTACAAAATCAAAAATTAATTATTATATCAACAATTGATTTTTTTAATTGATGGTCATTATTTTATTTTATCCTCTAACCTACATCCTTCTATTTACTTTAAAGGAAGCAAATTTATCTTTTTTCGGTGCAACTTTATCTATTTATTTTTTGTGCAAAAATCCAGTTATATACAAATGCAAATATATTTATAGAGATGATATTTTTTAAAAAAAACATGCTATATAATTAAAATATATAAAACATGTGTACATAAATTTATTTAAATATATAAATATTCATAATTATTTTTATATATTTTAAA